>CM037879.1:143267710-143703838 GCA_021292165.1 Shinisaurus crocodilurus | reverse complement strand
CTATTCTCCTCTCTCTCTCTCTCCCTCCCTCCCTCCCTCCCTCCATGGTGTAGTGGAGCAGGAATGTGGGGGAGCACTCTGTCATCAGCCAGAGTCATATTTGTCAGTGTTGTAAGCTTGGGGGTTGGCGGACAGGTAGGGTGGCCATGTATCCTGCTTTACTTCTATTTGAAGGGCTGACACAGTCCTCTGTGGACTGTGGCACAATCCACAGTCGTCCAGGTTAAAGATAAAGGACCATAAGAAGGGAGAGCCCAGAGGCCTTCAAGTTGCCTATCAACAGTTAGCACCTGAACAGCACACAGCCACAGGTAGGTTTGTGAAAACGAGCCTCGCCGGGCAGAAACGAGGCCGAAATTGGCCCCGCTCACGCCCGGCGAGGCCTTACCTTGGTCTTTGGGGCGGCTCGCCCTCTCTGCGGCGAGCTGCCCGCGCAGTCCGTTCCGTCCTGTCGCGTCACTTCCGGGACTGGAAATGACGGACGGGGCAAAAGACGCCCGATCGAGCGGCGTGGAGAACCTCTCCACACTGCTCAGAAGATCGGGTCGGGTCGGCGCCCCCGCGAAGAATTGGGTCGGGGGCGCGACCCGGCCTTGGAGGCAAGTCTAGCCACAGGTCCCCTGGTCAGAGTCTTCCCCACTATGGTGAGATGTATTATATACCATGCCCTCCAACATTTCACAGATGAAAATAGGGACACACATGTGAATTTGTAAGAGTATGGTTAAGCAACATGAAGGTGTGATCAAGAGGGTGTGGCCAGGCAACATGAGGGCGTGGCCAAAGGTGTGGCCAGGCAACCAAAGGGCATGGTCAAGTAGAAAAGTTATTAGAGGAAACACACAAAATCTTATATAATTATTACATTATTATATTACATATTATTTTATGATATTTTATAAGTGGCTTTTGTAATATTGTTTTTACCTTACTTAAACCCTTAATTGTTGATATCTGGTGTTTTTCATGGGGGTGGGGTCATTGCTTGCAGGGCAATCTCTTTCTTTTTGTTTTTAAATTGTCAGGATTGGCATAAATTCAACAGGTGAAGTTTACCCACCCACCACACCACACCACACCCCCAGACATGGAGCTTCAGAGAGAAGGGGAAGTTTCTTGCATTTCTTTCTGACACTGTAACCTCACCTGTTAGAGGCACAGAGTCAGATCTGTTAGGAAATAAAATCTTTGGCAATATAAAGATAGGTATCATGTGATAAATACCCTCATTCACCTCTCCATCGGCAGAGGCAGCAGGTAGACCGTGCGCACGTGCACACATCCTCGAGTCTGTTCCTGGTGTTCGAGCCGAAGCAGAGCTATTTTAAAGGGGCCATGGGCAAAATTGCAGCTAAGCTAAAAGTTTTAGCTTAGGTGCAATTTTGCCCATGACCCCTTTAAAAGCCTGCCCTTTAGCTTGCTGGCAGCAGGGGAATTTGGGACTCTGCATAACAAAGTGAGAAGCCGTGATAGCTTAAGGGTTTTTGGGGTGGTCCCAGCATTTTCGGGGCAGTTGGAGACTATGATATATCTATTTAGATTATAGTAAATTATTTCTAAATTTGCATCTATACCTAGATATTAGCATATGCAGATCTGTGTTCTTTTTTGTCCACTTTTTGGTTACGCATGTCCTCTTCTCTTGGCAAGCGTAAGGGGCCACCCTAAGGATCCCTCTGGTTTGGCTCAGACTGTGACTGGCACAAAGTCACCCAGTGAAGTTCACGGGTGATCAGGGATATGAACCTAGGTCTCTCCAGCCAAAGTCCAACATGCTAACCACTGCTCTACCCTTTACTAATTCAGTATTCTATGATCATCAACTGATCCTTATAATCTGGGAATTATGCTATGTATGTACCACTGCTCTTTAGATATATAAAATGGATCAACACAACTGCCTGCATGTTTAGACTCTCCCTGGGATCTGTCCTTATGAGCTCCTACACTTCAAGGCATAGCAGTACACCACTGCTCTCTATGTGTTGGCGTATCACCATCCCTATATCAGTCTTTAGGTCCTCCACTATCTCTTCCTGGCTGTTACAAATATTGCAGTGAGTTCTGTTTACTTCTAAAGCCTTCCAGAAAAGCCCCCAAATTACCATATGGGGATAATAATACTGGCTTGTTGTAAGGATTATATCAAAGAAAGTGTGAAAACACCACTGTGATAGAACTTTCTTTTATCTATTTTTTAAAATTTATAACAACTTTTTAACAATACATGTTCAATCATTATATTTAAACTTTCTTTTATCTATTTTTGGAATTTTTAACAATTTTTTGCAACACATATCGATTTAATATTTATATAAACTTTAAACTTTTCAATAATCAAACTTTACAAACTGTTCACTAATCATGCTGTGACACAGAGCATACATCATGTATAATTATATTCAATGGTAACCACCCCCTTATCTTTCAGGGGTTTAGCATCCACCCAAACTTGCTGTATTTTTATAGAGTTAATGAAAACCTTCCTATGTTTTCTCTTTGTCTTTATGGAGTTGCTGCAACCTTTACTCTTATTTTTTTGAGATGGCCTTCAAGTAAGCCTCCCTCTCCGTTTTTTCTTTCTGAGTTGCTAAAAGCATTATTTCTCCTTGGAATGGTTTCCAGAATCCTGATATTCTCCGACGTATCCTCACTTGTTTTTTTCCCCAACAAGAAACCGGTTTGGACTTCTTGTTTCGTGCATTTTTGCCTTTCTCAAGGGTTTCAAGGATAGTCACAGACTTGTATCAGTTTCATTACCCTCTATGATACAAAAACATTTGTTGTTGCAGTGTTGCCAAACATATTTACAAAACAGTCAACCACCATAAATCCCAACATTTTTACTCACGTTCTCTTTTTTGTGGGTTGCTATTACATTTACATCCTCTAGTGGCCATACTGTTGCATGGATGCATGTATATATACGGTACTCTATTGGACAGCTGTAAATCTCCAGCAGCTTGTTGTAAGGATTAAGCAAGTTACGTGTCAGTTGTAAGGATACTGAGTTAATGTGTGTGCTTTGCAGGCTCTATATCACTACAGGTTATGAATGAGTTCCATTCTTAAGAATGTCTTTGTAGGTCGCATTTGTATGTACGTCGGAACAGTATAGTGTAGTATACAGCATTTATGCAAATTGCGTAAATTACGTATACTATGCTATACTCTACGTAAACGATGCAGAGCCAGGGAACCTGGAAGCCCGTTCATAAGTACGAGTTGTCCATAAGTCGGACGTTCTTAACCTGGGGACTGCCTGTATATACCGTAGATGATGTTATTATTAATAATAATAATTACGATGATCTTCTGTAATAATGTTCCAGGTGTCTGTGCGTGAATGGGTTTGTCAAGCAACTTCTTCTGAACCGACTTTCTTGGAGCAGGCAGAAGCGGTACTATCAGAAAGCTGAGAGGTGGTGAAAGTAATAAACCATAGGGGGGTTCACATGACTCTCACTCATCTGTTGAAAGCAGGTCTGAAATGCTCGTGAGTTTGCCTGGCTAATTCTGTCCCTCTCTGCCAAATAACCTGCCAGTCATGCACCCCACTGACTATCTGTTTGGCCCCGTGAACCCCATATGGATATGGGGTTCCTCCAAGAGGAAATCCTGACTGGCCCAGAATTCTTCCCCAAGTGGAAAAAGCTTATGCATTGGTACATTGGTACTTATGTAGGGCCGCTTCACATGGCTTCCGGATGTGGGGCTGGTGGGGGGGTGGGGGTGGCCAGTGTGCAAAATGTTTGTGGTAGAGGCAAAGTGATCTGGTGCAACTTTGTGAACACCTCACTGAAAGGAATCATGTGACCCCCTTCTTTTTATGGACCTGGTGACCTTTGACTGGGAAAGAAACATAGAAATGTTCCCTTGCCCAAGGAATATCAGGACATGACCTGTTATAGCAGGGATAGGCAACCTGGTGCCCTCCAGATGATTTGGACTACAACTCTGATCAGCTGCAGGTAACATGGCCAATGGCTAGAGATTATGGGAGCTATAGCCCAAAACATATGGAGGTCAGCAGGTACTAGTGATGGAGGATCTGCCAGGACTTTTCATGCCATTGCCACAGACTTCCTCCATTTCCCACCTACAAGTCCATTCTGTGCAGCTTTAAAAAAAAATGGAATATGTTTTTTTAAACCTTTGCACATTTTTGTGTGCATTTCCAAATTGTACACATTTTTGTTCACATCCATCCATTGACTGAAGTGTGTTTGTGCACACTTTTGAAATGCATACATTTTTCTTTGCCCACTTTTCAAATGAGCGCATTTCATCGAACCCGTTTCCTGTTCTGCAGAATGGATCACAATTCTGGAAATGTATAAATTTTCAAATGAAAAATGTGTCCCGTTCTTGTCCATTCCCAGGTGATGCAGATTGCAGCTGATTTCTCATGCATCTCTAGCACCCGATGGCCTACCCCTCTCCTATGGCAATGCAGAGTTAGGGGCCATTGTGACAACAACAGCCAGTAGGCCATTCCTCTGGTCTGCCACAGGACCAGCCCTCCCATGAGGTGGGGTGAAGCCCCCACCTCAGGTGGTGGAAGGGGACGAAAACTGAATCACGCACTACCTCCAACGCTAGGAGTCTCCCCACCACGGATACCTCTGGACGGGTACTGCTGGGGTGTGTGTGTGCTCTGGAGAGCCCCACTGTGGCATTTGCGGAGCTGATGGGGCTCTCTAGAGCTGCTGCCTGGCCCAGAGATCCCCAACAGCCCCACTCTCCTGCTGTAGCAAATGCAGCCACCTGCCCTCTGGCTCACCCTGAGGGTGGGGGGAGGCATGGCAGAGGCACGGCTGTGTTCTCCCACCTCAGGCAGCAGGAGAGCTTGTGCTGACCCTGCTCTGCTATGTTTGCATATTTGAACATTCAATCCAGGCTCTAAATCACAAGCTGAGCCATTGCTGCAGATTTCAAACATTTTGCACCATTTCTTAGGCATCTGATGTTATTGTTATTGGAAAGAGGTGGTCAACAGCAACATTGCTGAGAGCCAGTGTGGCGTAGTGGTTAGAGTGCTGGACTGGGACTCAGGAGACCCAGGTTTTAGTCTCCACTCGGCCATGAAGCTCATTGGGTGATGTTGGGCCAGTCACTCACTCTCAGCCTAACCTACCTCACAGGGTTGTTGTTGTTGTGAGGATAAAATGGAGAGAGGATGAGGATTATGTAAGCTGCCCCGGGTTCCTGACAGGAAAAAGGTGAGATATTAATATAATAAATAAATAAACATGGCTTATTCAGCACTGGTTGATGTTTAGTTCTGGCACACTCTTTCAACCCCCCCCCCCCCAAATTCATAGCTCTCTGTATATTCTGGAGCTACAACAGATCCCTTCTTATAGAACAATCCATTTGGAAGTACTAAATTGGGTTAAATCATTGCTCTGGGTACTATTGCACATTTTGACAGAATCTTTACATCAGTTCTGTTGCTGCTCATTTTACATTTTAATTAACAATCTCGTTGTCACTAATCAAATTAATGAATTAATCAGCAGGTATGAATGTCTAAGTCATTAGGAACAGAAATCTTGCTCTAAAGTAGGGCTCAGTAAATTACAGTCTTCCATGTTTAATTTAAAATTACCCCTCCTCCAAATTATATGAAACTACTAGTGATCGGACCCAGCTTCACATGGGTTGGAATAGCCCTTGGTTTGGTGCAGCAAAGACTTCAAGTAAAATTATGCAGCTGTCAACGTTGGAGACATTTGTGCCTGCCCTGTTTGAATGAGACCATGCCCACTGGCAGCCATAGGCACAGCCCTTGTCCTTGCACCCGATAGCTCCCTGGGGGAGGGGTCTGTACATTCATTTCCCCTGATGGGTGGCTGCCCCACAGCAGTGGGGAGGGGGCAGCTGTATAATTCTGTCCCTCAAACTGTGTTGACTGCAAATCTATGTGCTGCTTAGGGATGTCTGCCACCTAGTGACTGAGATTGGTACTGAGGGCTTCAAACATGCGGACACATTTACATTAATTCATTAATTAATTAATGCATTTTAAAAACTAAATAACCCTGAGGTGCATGCTCCTAGGACCCCCTTAGTATGCGTGCCAAGCTTCAAGTGTCTAGGTGTCATAGTCTTGGTGCTATAGTGATGACAGACAGACACACATCCTCTTTTATTATTATAGAAGAAGATGAGCATGCTGCAATTCATTTTGAAGGTCCATTGATTTCAGTGCAAGAACAAAGCATGTGCTTAATTGTACCACTGAAATAAAAATGTGCTTAACTTTGCCTGGGTTGAACCCTAGTTATGTATAATTGGGAGGAAAGGAGTAGTTTTAAATTAACCATGGCAGACTAGCTCAGTTTCCATTCTCAATGGTAGACGTTTGTGCCTACTCAATATCACATTCACTTAGTCAGTGATAATGAGATCAATTCATTATAATCAATTAGGAAATTATTGCCCTACTATCCCAGTATTGACCAACATGCTTTTTGTCTACTAAATTTAGCGGCCCAGGAGATATAGATGTCCTCGGTGGGCTAGAGTGCCTTTTGTCAGTTTATGTTGATAGATACACCAGCTATCACCCTATCTGTACAGAGAAAGCCTTGTGACAGTTATTCACCCATTTGGATTAACTGCAATTCCATTATACACAGGGCTGCTTCTCAAAACACTCCAGAAACTTAATTAGTTCAAAATAGAGACTCGGGAGATCCGGGTTCTAGTCCACGCTCGGCCATGAAACTCACTGGGTGACTTTGGGCCAGTCACTGACTCTCAGCCTGACCTACCTCACAGGGTTGTTGTGAGGATAAAAGGGAGGAGTGGAGGAGGAGGATAATATAATGTAAGCTGCCTTGGGTTCCTTGCAGGAAAAAAAGGTGGGGTATAAATATAATAAATAAATAAATAAATAGGGTGGCTAGACTGTTAACTGGGACTGGTTGATGTAATCATATTATGCCAGCAGTTTGCAATCTGTACTGGTTGCCAGTCCATTTCTGGACCCAGTTCAAAGGGCTGGTAGTAACCTTAACACCCTAAATGGCTTGGGGCCAGTTTACCTGAAGGAACACCTGCTCCCTAAAGCCATTCCCTGAGGCTGTTCCCTGAGTGCCCCCACCTGTGGAATGCCCTCACCAGAGAGGCTCACCTGGTGCCAGGTTATGCTCTTTCTGGCACCAGGTGAAGATCTTTGTATTTCCCCAGGCAGTTTAGAAATTGTTTTAGTGCTTTTAGATCAGGAGTAGGCAACTCATGGCCCATGGGATGCATGCAGGTCCCTGTCCCCTTTTGTGGCCTCTACCACCCCCAGATGGCTGCTGCCATGCAGCCAAATTTCAACAGTGTATGGTGGAGGGAAAAATTCGCTTTAAACAAGGTTCTCTGGGAGCACATGCCTTGTTTTAATGCAAAATTGCACTCCCCCAGGGAGGTGCATGTGTGTGGGCCCTGGTGGATTCTGGGGGGGTGGTAATTAGCCCTTGGGCCCTCTAAAGTTGCCCCCCGCATTTTAGTTCTTTGCACTATTTTATCCTTTGCTGATGGTTTTATCCTGTGACATTTTATTATTATACATTTTATTGGTATCTTGTATGTTACAATTTTAATCTATACTGCCCAGAGTACTACAGTTATTTGACAGTTTTAAAATACAATAAATAAATAAATGCTTTGTGATAAAGAGAGGGAGGACTTGCCTTTAGGATGTCATTTTCAATGGCAGCCCAGTGACGGCTTTGCCTGTTATATGTGGTTCTGCCCTTAATATTTTCTAATTTTAAAGTGAGTACCATGCCTAATTTCTTACTATGTTCTCCAATCTTTTGTGTATGGAATTTATATGTAATAATGTGACATAACGTCTAGTATTCCTGTCTGGCTTCTAAAATGCAGATTTCTGGTAACCTAAAAGTGAGCTTAAGTTTTCCAGAATTCTGCATTGAGTTGACTAGTCACAAAACCCTATAGAATGGCTAATTTGAAAACCTTTTTCTTCCATTATGAAAATACCACCCCAACACACACACAGACACACACACACACACTAAAATAAGTATATCTATGTCAGCCTTCCACAACTGGATGCACTCTAGATGTTTTGGACTACACCTCCCAGCATCCCTGGCCATTGGCATGCTCGCTGAGGCTGATGGAAAATTAAGTCCAAAACCACCCAGAGAGCTTCTGCTGTTGGGCGGCATTTATTATTATTATTATTATTATTATTATTATTATTATTATTATTATTATTATTATTATATAATCTGAAGGGCACAAGGTTGGGGAAGGGTGGTCCCCAAACCCTTAGGAGGAGGGGAAGATACACTTCCCTGAGAATAGGAAGTGTAGGAGGGCTTCAGAAAGAGGCATTTGTGAATGTTGCGAGGTAGCTCTGGAACAGGTAAGGGTGGAGAAAGGCAGTGAGAGGGGAGCTGATCATGGAAACCCAGGAATGTGGGAGGAATGGTTGAGCTGAGGACAAGCCTGGCTAGAGAGAACTGGTGCCTAAGCCTAAGAGGAATAAGTTGAGACTGCTCAAGAATCAAGATCCCACATGTGACAAGCCAGATTCAGAGTTGGAGAACAGTCTGATACCTTCAAATCTACCGATGTGGCAGGAGATAAGGCACATTGGGTGGTGTTGGATGATGGATCTAGGGAGAAGATGAATGTGAGAAGCTATGGCTACCTTATCTCCTGCCACAGCCAGAGATAAGACTAAAAGATGTAGGACTGGATCCAGACTTCCTGTAAGCAGAACTCCACTTACAGGATGCTTCCACTGGAGGAAGAGGGAGGAGGCAATTTCTGTCAATTTCTCCTTCCCCCTGTAGCCCCCTGAAAAGCTGCTCTCAAATATTGATACTTGGATACTTCAGAACAATGTGGGAGGTGGTGTGGAGGGCTGCGAGGAGAAGGGGGAATCTGCAGGAGTCACCTCCCCACCCTTCCTCAAGCGAGAGGCCCAGCTGGATCTCAGTGTCTTCCACGTGTTCTTTGAATCCAATCCATCTAATTTTTCTCCAATGTTGAATCTGGTAACCCTACCTACTTGGAAACAACAGTAGAGAAGAAAAGGCATCTCTGGGAGTATATTTCTTAAGTGCTTGGCAATGTTGCAAGGGAACCAGGGCTCTTAGGGTCAAAGCGCTAGGACATTTTGGTTAGCAGGACCAGGGCTGGTGCCATATTCCAGTGAGCCCTTGGCATAGTGCTGCTGATGGGCCTCCATCACTCCCCCCATTGCTGAAGCCCATGCCCACCGCCAAAGTCTCCCACTCACCGCTGAAACCCCACTGAAGCTTATGCCTGGATAAATGTGTTAGTCTTTAAAGTGCCCTTTAAACCCTTTGTTATTGTTTTCTATTTCACACCTTAAGTCATTTCTTCCCAACACACTGCTAGAGAGAACTATGACTTACTGTTTGTCATTCATAATATTAGAAATTCTGCTTTGATTGCCATCTAGCATCTTCAAAAAATAGCTACAGATATAAATATAGAGATAGATGATAGACAGACAGCATGGCTATTTAATATCTTCATATGAAAACTTCCCTCTTTGTCTATTGTATAGATACATCCTTATATGAGCTGTTCTCCTCTCTTATGCATGATTTAATTTATGCAAAACAAGAGGAGTGGGATGCATGAACTCCACATGCAGCCAGAACTTGTATGTACATTTAGCACAGAGGAGACAGGCTGGATTCTTGTTCAGAATTTGCACAGGAAGTGCAAACAGAGCGGATGTGTGTAATTTCTGCATCTGTTGTCAGGCCTTCTGTAATGTGTAAAGCTGCCCTATGGGGAGACATCCAAATGGAAAAACAGCTCTTTACCAAGGAGTTTGAATACCTTGCTTCTACCCTAAAGGGCAGTGGAAAACTTGGCAGTCCCTTGGATGGCTCAAGGTGGATTGGAGTGATGATCTTTGCTGTCTCAATGCATTTGTCCTTCCATTTTATTGAGACTATCTTGCACTGAGAAGATGATATGTTTTTCACAGAAAGGTATGAATATCATTGAGTCTGTTGTATGATTGCACGGCATGGAACTGTCATTGGGATGCTGCAAGAGAGGAAAGGAACGTGTAGCCAAGGAAATGGGTTGACACTGCTTTGCCTGCAGGCATGTTTGTTCTGTACCAGGCTGACTAATTTATGGATGACAAAAAAGAGGGGCGGGGAACACTCTTCTGCTGATGTTGACTTCCAAATGTATTGCTTTATTTCTCAGAGCAGCAAAAAAAAAAAAAAATCAAAAAAAAAATCTGGTATGTCTGAAATTAATAAAATAGCATGGGATTAAGATCAGGGGTTGTAGTAAAGAATGAGTCCATTGTGATTACTAAAGAGCCATTTTGTTTTTCACAAATGCAAGTGACTTGTTTTTATTGACCTGGACGCTTAAATTGTGTTTTCAATAAACATTAAACATTAAATATATTACTAAATTGTCATGGCGATTGTCAAGATATTTGACCTAGGTCTTTCAAGGTTTATGGCAGGTAACGGTAGGCTTAAAATACACATATGAAGCACAGAATTATATTTTATTGGCTTTTACTTGGCTGATTTATCAAAAACATTGCCTTCCCCCACATATTCCCCACCCATATGAGGGTTGAACTCAATCTTGGGCTGAAATTACACATGCCATATAGTCATGTGTGTGTTTACCCAGACTTTTTTTGTTTTAGCCCAAATGTAGCTTTCAGAGGCTGTATACACCAGGAGCAAAGGACTGATGTATGTGTGGGACAGCCATTTTAAGGCTCCAAATTCCCCCAGTGCCTTTTCCATCGCACAAGGGAAAAGATGGAGTACCCATATCTTTCCTACCTTGGGGAGAAGATTAGCTAGGGAGGGGCAATTTGGAATGGAATACTGGCTGGGAGAGAATGGATTAAGCACCCCCACCCCACCCACCATCACTGCCCTGTTCAAGACTGGAGCCTCCCATGACTCTTTCCGTTAGAATAAATGGTTTTAACCTTGGAGATTGTACATATGTTGGCCCTTGGTAATTTCATTTTTAAATACCATGGGCAGGAAGGATCTATGTATTTTGTGCGAGAGGGGATCTCCATAGGGCTCCATAGAAACGTTTCCCCTGAAAAGCTGCAGCTTTTTCCTGCTGTGAACTTCCCGTATGTCAGGAGTCTAGCCCAAGGGCCAAATTCAATTCTGGAGAAGCTCTCGGGAGCAACATGTCAGTGGGGGGTGGGGGCGAAGGCAAAAGGGGTGGGGCCAAAAATACAACCACCACCACCCAGCCTATTGTAGCTTAAAGCTCTTACTGCTGGTAACTAAGCCCGAGGAGAGCAGTGGCGGCTGGTGAGGCCTGTGTCAGTGGGGCTCCTTATCCAACCATTACATCTTTTTGTTTGAGCTTTATAGGAGCTATCCATGTTGATGCTCCGTGGTGGTAGTGAACCTATGGGGGGGATGGCATGCAGCACCATGGATAGCTCCAATAAATCTCAAGCAAAAAAGATGCAAGTGGATAAGGAGCTACAACATGTTTTCCTAATAACTGACTGGATAAGGAAGTTTGGGATATAGCTCTAAACGATAAACTAACTTGTAGTATCAAATGCAAAAAAGGACTGTTAAAGAAGAATAATTTTAAGGATATATGGAATCAATTACTAGATTATGTATTAATAAAGGGGAAGGGGAGCATGCCTTGTCAGGATATGTTATATTTTTGGAATTTGGAATTCATTTGATCAAGGGGATGGAAGTATAGACATTGGTCCCTTGGAGGGTGGGGGGATGCACTTTATGATTTATTGTATGTTGTTTATGTTATATTTTTGTGTTATTCTTGTATTTTGTTATATTTTGTCTTGAAAAAGTAAATAAAATTTATAAAAAAAAGAAAAGAAAAAGCAAGTGGATAAGGAGCACCAGCCTCCCCTGGAGGAGATGTTCCTATGGGACAATAGAGCACGCCCCATATTTGTTGTCTTGAATACATGTTTTTCTAGGTGTCTGCTTTTCAGAGAACATTCCATTTCCCACTTCCTTGGGCAACTCTCATTTCTCTTTTGTCTCTGCTCTGACAACTTGAAACAGTGGCGTTTGTTTGAAGTAAAGCAGCAGATAGCCTCTCACGCCCTGTCACAGACACATTGTTTTCTTCTTCCCAGCTATGCAGGCATGCTTCGCTGGGGTCAGCTTTGAGTCTGTCCTTTCCTTGTCCTACCACATCTAGGTAACAATTGCAATGTGCAGTGTCTGCTTCCTTCTCTTAGAACAAGTCCCAAATGCTGCACTTACCATACTTTCCTCTCTGCATGTCATCTGCTCTTCAAATTCTCGACCATGCCACGGTGGATGCCTATTTTCTCCTAGACTGGTATTGCGACTTTCTCTTCGATGACCTAACATTAGACTGACTTTTTCTAATCACTTGCGAAATCTTCTGTTATCATCATGTTTCCTTCCCATTATCACCACAGCTGTTCTCTGCAAGCTTATGCTGGCTCCCTGTCACATCCAACTTCAGTCTCCAGGCACACTGCGTCTGCATTTAAAATTCTTCCCATTTCTCCTCTCTCTCTCTCTTCTTGTTTAAAAAGAAGAAGAAGAAAGCACCTTAGGCTTGCATGCTCTCCCTTCCTCCCTCCTTCAGGTGCAAGGGGAAGAAGTCTTTTGTTTGTACTTTGGAATATTTATTTATTTATTTAATACATTTTAATACCGCCCAATAGCCGAAGCTCTCTGGGCGGTTTACAACCATAAAATACAATATAATATAACTATAAAATTTAAAACTACAGATTAAAACAAACAGCAAAGCTAGCAGCAGTTCAAATTACAGTAACAGGGTTAAATACTACCAGATAAAGAAGATGAAAATGATTAAAATGCCTGGGAGAATATAAAGGTCTTCACCTGGCGCCGGAAAGAGTACAATGTGGGCGCCAGGTGAGCCTCTTTGGGGAGCTCATTCCACAACCGGGGTGCCACAGCAGAAAAAGGCCCTCCTCCTGGTAGCCACCTGCCTCACTTCCTTTGGCAGGGGCTCTCAGAGAAGAACCGCTGAGGAAGATCTTAGGGTCCGGGCAGGTGCATATGGGAGGAGACGATCCTTCAGATACCCTGGCCCCAAGCCGTTTAGGGCTTTAAATGTTAGTACCAACACTTTGAATTGGGCCCGGAAACAGACTGGCAGCCAGTGCAGATGAGAAAGCACTGGCATAATATGTTCTCGTCGGCCAGTCCCCGTTATCTCGCTGCCCTATTTTGGACCAGCTGAAGTTTCCGGACCATTTTCAAAGGCAGCCCCACGTATAACGCATTGCAGTAATCCAAACGAGAGGTTACCAGAGCATGGATAACTGTAGCTAGGCTATCTCTGTCCAGATAAGGACGTAGTTGGTATATCAGCCTAAGCTGATAAAAGGTGCTCCATGCCACCAAGTTCACCTGTGCCTTGAGTGACAGTTGTGGATCCAAGAGCACCCCCAAACTCCTTCGGGGGAGTGCAACCCCATCCAGAACTGGTTGAATATCACTTAGCCGGGTAGATGAACCACCCACTAACAGTACTTCCGTCTTATCTGGATTGAGTCTCAGTTTATTAGCCCTCATCCAGTTTATTAGCCCTCATCCAGAATAAGCTACAGTTTCCCATTATGTCCAAATATGGGGAACTGGTTGTTCAAACCAGACTTAGTTATAACAAACCAGAGTCAAACCATGGTTGCAGATCGTAGTTTGTTAACTACCTGTGGTGAGGGATGGACAGGTCTGTCAATCTCAGTGGGTTTTTTTGAGATCAAACTTGTTCCATCTTGTTTCTGCATGAGCTTGCAACATTTTTTTAAAAATATAACCATACAGACATTCGTACACTTTTTTGTAATGTATGCATTAATGAGCACAGTTTGATGTGCATTTTTAAACATGCACATTCTTGGGTGCATGCACCCATTGACTAAAGCGTGTCTGTGCACATTTTTCTTTGTGTAATTTTCAAATGTGCACATGTTGTTGAAAACATGTTTTGTTTTTGTGGAATGCATCACAAGCTCGGAAATCTACGGGTTTCCAACTGCAAATTGCATTTGGGTCTGCATTTGGGTCTTGGAGGTATAAATAGGGTAAATCCATAAAACAAAACCCTCAGCAGAGTGACTTTCTCACACATGCCTACCTGTAGCTTGAACAAACCACTGTTTCCTCTATTTCAATGTAACAGGAAATGATAGTTTGTTCCAGACTTTGAATGGAAACTTTAAACATCTTCCCCTTGCACATGGAGAAGGAGGGAAGGGAACAAACCCAAAGTCCACTGCAGTGCATTCCTGTAATGGGAAATCAGGGTTTCCCATTATGTCTGAACTGTGTCTATTCATGGTTCATTCCATGTGTAGTTTGAGTCCTTGTTACACTGTTTGGTGCTTTTAGTTGTTCTCTACAGCTGCATTATGACTATCTTCACTAAGGTTTTCTAGTATAGCAGTCATTTCTATGCCCTACCAAAGAGAGGGCTTTCCCCATAATATCAATCTAACATTTGTCTTTTCAGATTCAGTAACTGTTAATAAAATTGAAAATTTCTTTCCCATCCCCTTTTTGATCTCTAATTAAATCTTCCTCTCCCCCAAGTTATGCTCATTTTCTTCCTTTGGAAGGATATATTTTTTGTGTCTTCTGAAAATTGAGGTCATCGTTCTTGTTTTAATATTGTGGTTTTCATTTTCATTCAATCTGTTGTCTGAATAAACATCATCAAGTCAGTGCGGATGATATACATTGATTTAGAAAACTCAAATTGATTCTTTCCCGCCCACACTGTAATAGGTCTGAAGTTACATTTCTAAAACTTTGCCTCTTAATTTATGGGTGAAAGGGAGTCTGTGGGGAGAGTGTCATTCACTGCAGTCTATTAGGCCCCATTGGGGTACTAGGGCTCCCCAATGGCTGGTGGAGAGAGGTCCATTGAGCCAGGAAGGGATGGATCATGTTTTATATTACTTTGAATGTATCAATTCATTTAAATTCATACAGATCAAAAAGTAACCATTGCCTAGTGTGGAAAACTAAGCTTTTTGGTTACTTGAGTAGCCACGAAAAAACCCAGTGAGGCACTGAGGTGTCAATCCTAGAAAGGTAGCACAAAGCCAATCCAACTAGTTGAATAGTCTGTGATCTAGTGAAATTGAATGAATGTTTGCTTTACCTGCAGATCAAGTCAGATGCATTTTGAGGGACAATGATTCATAACAGCACTTGTACACTAGTATACTTATTCCAGTGCTTTGAACTAAGAATGCCATTCTAAACCTTATCCATTTGTTTGTTTACTGAAAATAGTTATATACTACTTTTGATTAAAATCCAGAGGGTAGCCATGTTAGTCTATTGCAGAAAATATGAAAGTGTCTTGTGGCACCTTAAACACTAATGCAGACTGAGAATATACTAATCAAGCCATTTTTCTTTTCTGAAATGAATGTAGATGCCTGTGTTTTGAGATAAAAAATCTGTAAAAATAAAGTTTATGTTTGGGGGCTTTGAATGCTTGTTTGAGCTCATTTCCCCATTTAAAAAGAACCGGTTCCCCATTTGTAAGAACACACTGCATATTTCTGCTGTATGTGCACCACACTTCTGGTTAAAGGCCTCCTTAAACCCACATTGGTCTTTATGTGTGTATACATGCAAGTTACATGCCTGTGTGAACTAGGACACCCACCAACAATTTTCACTGCAGTTTATGTTCTGTTTTCTTCCTTGAATGGTACGCTCTTTGAAATGTGTAGGCCTCACTGGGCAGATGGTGCCATCAATGGCTCTTGGAACATTCAGTGGAGGAGGTTGTTGGAGATGCTGAGAGTGCTGCTAAGCACATGAGTCAGTTCTAATAGACCTAACTAGAAAAGATCGAGAAAGACTAAGCTTGGTGAAATTAGTGCTTGCCAAATAAGGAGTGGAAGGTGCCACTAGGGAAATGGTGAAACGGGATTGGGAGGCTATGTGACCATGGAAGCTCAGGTGTTGGTGAAAATGGTAGGCCATGGGTGTGTGTGTGGAAATGGAGGAAAGGCTTTAGGAGGAAAGGAAAATAAATAGAGCAGGCACAGCTCTAATCATCTGACTTCAAAGGAAGGGGAATCAAACGGACTTCATTTCCTGGTTGGTTACAAAAAGTTAGAAAAATGCTGTGGGCACATAGGACCCTCAGGTTTCTCAGCTTTTGTTTCAAATTAAAAAATGGGCCAATAGCCTCAAGCCAAATTATATATAATGGGATGGAGTGCATTATTTATAAACATCCAAAGGAAGGGCCTTTGGAAGGGCAGTGATGGGGAGACTGAACAGAGGCTATGCCTTTATTTGGGATCCCAGAGCTACCACACTGTGGTTAAAAATAGATTTGGATGGAGATCCTTACCAATGTGGCTTCTCCTTAGAGTTCCCAATAGAATTCAACAATTGTGAGTTCAGCTCAAGATGCTTTAATAGCAGCTTCCCAATGCCTTAGGCTCCTGACCATTTCCCTTAGACTCAAAGGAGGTTACAGAGTGCCTGCTTGGCCTTGCAGATCAACTGCAATCCTGCATGTATGGAACCCTGCTTTGGGACTCACTGGGCACTTTAGCAGGGTTGGTAAAGCTTTCTCTCTGGGTATACAAAGTAAGAAATGGATCTCTCTGGAAAACACAGCAATACAGGGATTGAATCAGAAAGTGCAAGGAGGCGCTCTAGCCCTGGAAACATGGGATGGGCCCCAGGGTGGAATAGAGAATTGTTCTAGGAAAAAGTCATGAGGAATGATATTAAGACCAGTCAGACCCTGGGTTATTTTCAGAGCTGAGATACACCAATGTGAGGGATGCCCAATCAGAAAGAATGAACATCAACACCCCAAACTGCAAGACAGTGATAGGGTTTGAAACAAAGGGAATAAAGAGCCCAGTGGCTCAGAGGCTGTATCCAGGATGGGTTGAAACAAAGGGAGCAATAGTTTGGTTCTGGCAACTGAATCGAAGCTCAGTGAGGTTCCTTGCCTCTTGATTAATTCACCTCTAGCTGGCTATACAGAGCAGCATAGTATAATATTCAAAGGTGTCATCAAAGGTAGACAGGTAGTGCTTGACCTTGCTGGGAGGTTGAGCCACTGCAGGGCCTTTTCCCCCATCAGGGCTTTTGGTTGGCCAGTTCAAAGGTACCCTAATGGGTTAGGCGGCTCGGTGGTGGCATGGCAATCAGGCAGGCATCTACATGTTTTCCACAGTTGCAAGGAACAACCCTCTTTAATCTAATCGAAGAGGAAGCAGTTGTATTCTATGGCTCCTGTGCCTCTGTGTCAGTTCAGATCTTCAACAATGTTCCTGGCAGTTGTATAGGCTGTGCCTTCTGGAACTGAAATGGATTCTTGAGAACCTCAACAACAAGCTCAAGTTTGGCTGATTTGCACATCCCTAGCCAAAGATTTTTCATTTTAGGCTGTTTTAAATTGTCACCCAATATTGCCATATAAACCACTCTCAGAACCTTTTGTCCTAAACCAACAATGAGTCTTGTGGAACCTTAAAGACCAGACTTATTCTGGCATGGGCTTTTTTGGACTACAGCTCACCATCAGATGCTTGGGATGCTCAGTGGAGGAGGCTGATGGAGATGCTGAGGGTGCTATTGGGCTCATGTCTTGCTTGTGGGCTTTCAGTGGGCATCTGGTTGGCCACTGTAGGAACAGAATGCTGGACTAGATAGGTCTTTGTTCTGATTCAGCATGGCTCTTCTTATGTTGTTGTGTTTATTAGCTCTTTTATTACATTAAAGGTTCTCTCTCCAGCTCTTTTGTTACACCTTGTCAATCTTGCAGTCGCCACCAGTGCAGTGCTGTGAAGTGTGTAGCCAAATACCAGTCCAGGGCAGTACATTAATTTCCATTATTTAGTTGTCTTTGGCATTTTCAAACCTAAAGTGCATAGTCAGAATGGCATCCCACCTGTGCTCATTTGTAAATGAACACAGAGGAGGTTGGAAGCAGGAAAACAACACCTCCCCTTGAATCTACCACCCAAAATGACTGCTTCAACTTGCTTTATAATAAGGCTAACCCTGCTGCATTTACTAAAGCACTTTGTAACCCAAAACATAAACAAGCACTATTGAAATCTGCATGTTAGAATGTGTTAAGAGCAGTTGCCAGTGTGAATTCTACCCTGCCCTGTTTGCTACTTATGATTAAAAGCTCATTTTCATGCTTTGCATAGAGTTCCATAAGAACCTTAACATGTACTTCAAGGTGCCAGATTTGTACCTTTTGAATTTTTCTCATGTGCTTTTCCTTGACAACAATACATCAGGATAAATACTTGAATAATCCTATTACTTGGTACAGAAGGAGGTCAATGCTAGCTAGCGAAGTGATATTTTAAACTGTGCCAATGGGTGACTGCAGTATCTGCACATAAATGTACAGAGGAATATTAGTGATCTCTAGCCCTATTCAGGTGTCCAGCCTGCGTAGCTGAGGGCAGAAAGTCTGTAGGGGGCCGGGGGGGGCACACACCAGCTCCACTCCCCCAACGTCCCCGTGTTTGCCACTTCCACACCCGCCACTCCTGACCTCGTGTTTTGTGCGAGAGGCTGAAGGAGCATTATAAAAACATTCAGCTGATAGTGCTTAGAATCTACCTTCAGAACTTTGCGCTGAATGTGCAAAGCTCGGGGGGGGGCAGAGCTGGCACATGCAGGGGCATTTTGGGTGGGACTGGGACACATGCCACCAGCCCCCTACACATTTTGTGCCCTCATGCATTCAAACTCAACACTATTCCATCTCTGAATATCATTCAGTTATTCATCAAAAGGAGTACATGAAAGTGGGATGCCTTAAAATAAACACCTCAACTACACCCATGGGTCCATCTAGCACAGTATTGTCCAGATGGACTGACAGTGGCTCTCTGGGATTTCAGAGAGGAATCTTTTCTAGCCCTACCTGGAAAGGCCAGGGACAGATGCTGTGACCTTCTATATCCAAAGCAGGTGCTCTACTACTACTGAGCTACGGCCTTTTCCACAAAGTACCCTCCCCACCAATCACAAGACATCATTCTTCAGTGTTCTCCCTGATACCTTAATTCAGTGTAGCTGTTAAGGCAAAAAACAAAACAAAACAAAAAACACTTTCAGGGAAATATGTCTTCAAGGGCATGATATAAGGTGTGTTTAAAAGGCTATATAAATGGCTTTTTGCTAGATTGATGCACACATATTGATCTCCTGGAGGCAGAAACTCTTTCTCTGAATTTGTTTAACAACAGAGTTGTGATCCTTAGAATTTCATGTTTAACAGTGATCAACCATCTGCTCAGACTGAGTCTAAATTCAAGAAGCAGAAGCAGCTCATTCCGCAATCTTGCTCTTCAAGGGGCAACCTGAGAACAACATTGGAAGCCAAAAATGGCAGAGACAAACTATAATGTAGGTAGGCTACACCATGAAGGAGGAGGAGTTGAGCACAGTGACAGCGGGAGGGGGAAGCCAATGACCGTAGTAGCCATTACAGTGATGGTGGGAAGTGAGTATGGTGGGGGAAGAAGTCATGGGGGAAGGTGCACCCACCCACCACACAGCACTTTGGTTGCACCCATGGGTACTTCTCAAACTGAAAAATGTACCCGTGGACCAAGAAGGATGGATAAATATCTTGCGCAGCCTTATAAGCAAGCAAAGTAAAGAACACAGGGCAGGTGCCTAGACTAGTAGGCAACTCTGCAGCTGTTCTCTGAACAAGTTGAAGCAATGGAGAAGCACTTCTGGCTGCCCTAATAGGAGCGAATCAATTGCTGAAGTCAACCTTTGTGATCATCAGGTCATAAGTCACAGTGGCAAGATCATCCTGAGACAAATACATTGCTTGCCTCACTTGCAGAAACTATTGTATATAGCTGGGAAAAAAGCATCCCTTTTTTTAAAAAGGAATTTTATTCATAAAAAAACATACAAACACTAAAACACATATACAACAAACAATAAACACAATTAAAATAGACTTCCAATCTTCTCCACAACTTAAGCAACCACAGTTATTCTTAAAACATTTTCTGTTAACAAAAAACCACTTCCAGTTACGGCATTAAAAAAAAAAAAAAAAAAAAGGAACCCAAAAGAGGACAAACACAAGAAATCTCCACCCTCCCCAAATGTAGATCAACTATTTAATCTAGTTTAAATTCAACATTTATGAATATACCAAGCATCCCTGAATGAAATCACATGTCGAAATATCATAGAAAGGACACACTCCAGAACCATTCTTGCTTTGTTGTTGTTTGTTTGTTTGTGGTTGTTCCACTTATGCATTCATTTGTTGCTTCTAATTTGTGTTTGTTGTAAGAAAAGGCCTCCCCCCGATTGCATGTATGATTGTCAGGGGACAAACAGTTGCTATTGAGAAACATGAAGATGTAAAAACAACTGTTTCAGCGCACTGGAAAACAATACTGTATTGTACAAGGGACGCATGTATGAGGATTTTGTACAAGTCTGCCTAAGGCTACTATGCCGACCTCCTCCGCTGTCTTGGTTTTGTGAAGACATTCAGAGCAGCATCCGTCACCCTGCTGCTCCTGGCGATGAGGTAGGCAGCCTGCCTGCCTGGTGTCTCTTTGTCAAAGCTAAGCCGTCCTTTCACCCAAAGAGTTTGTGGCATGAGCTCCAGGCCAGGTTCAACTTTCCAAGATCTCAAGGAAAATGTTGTTCTGATGGGGCACAATGACAGAAGCGGAATGATGTAACTGTTCCCAGGGCCAACCCTTGTTTCTCCCTCCCTGTCCTTCCACAATTGCATAATGAGTGCTTATTTTTTTTACAGCGCCAGGAAGACACACACAGTTAGATTCCTTCTTTCCTTATCTCTCCCCCCCCCCCCAGTTTTTGTGTGAAATCATCACTGAGATGCTTTGGACAGCTCAAAAATGTGGATACATTTTGGGGGTGAGGTAGGGAATGCGAAAGACAGCGGCTCTACTGACATCTGCTCAACGGTTTGACAGCCTTTGAACTTTACCTTTTATTTATATCTTCCAAACACTTGTGTGGCCTTGTACAGTCATGCCTTGGATTACAAGTAACTTGGTTTGAGAGCATTTTGCAAGACAAGCAAATTTTTAAATATTTATTATTATTATTTTTTACTTGATATACAAGCGACGTCTTGCAATACAAGTACTGTAGTACGGCTTAAATTAAAAATCTCTGTACAAATTCTTTTTGGGGAATTTCGTTTTGATATACAAGTGTTTTGGATTACAAGCACGTTTCCGGAACGAATTATGCTCTCAATCCAAGGCATGACTGTAAATCTTTTTCATGTTTAGTTTTATTGATCTTGCTCTGCCAATGATGCCATTTGTTTATGGGGGCAAGTATTTCTTTTTGTCTCAATTTCATTCCAGGTTTGGATTGGAAGATGGTGAGTACCTTGCAAATCACTGGACTTTAAAGGAATTCAGAGACTCTTCCTTTTGTGGGAAGAGTTAAAGGGAAAGAAGACAAAGATGAAACAGCACCAGCCTTTAATTCTGGTTTTGGTAGGGAAGGCTTGAACAGATGGCACATTTGAATAGAAAATGTTACAATTCGTATGAAAATAAATTTTACCTCAGGCAGACACTACACCACTTGGTAGTTGCTTGCCATTCTGATTAGCATTACACAAGATGCGTAAATGTGGTGTTTAAATACAATGGGCTAATGTTAATGGAGTTTAAAAAAATGCATGTATTCATTTCAGGTTTACAAGTGTATAAAGAGGGTTATACTGGCACTGTTTCTTTAATGGAAGAGGGTCTTTTAAAGCATCTCTGGAGCCCTGTTTGAAATGCAGATTTGAGGTGAATTCTTTTAGCTCTCAGAGTATTTTAAATTATATAAAGGGAGGACTTGATTTATAATACACACACACACCCTCACGCGTGTGCGCGCGCGCGCACACACACACACACACACACACACAAGTGAATAGTATAAAATTACAAAACACACACCAAAATGGAAATATTAAAAACCAGAGTGAGACAAAATGGATGTGTTTTTCTTAACATGTGCTTTCATAGTAAATAATACTATACGGGCTGTATTGTACCCACTTTCCATGGGAAGATGCATGTTCTGCTGACATGGGGACTGCATATCACCAAAAGCACAGCACAAATAAAACCTAACTCAATTGCTCTGCCTCTTTCAGAGCTTGTCAGTGACACTGTACAAATCCATCTTCAGTTGCTGAGGTTCAACCTGTTGGGGATGGAGTGGCACTAGATTCACCACCTGGACCCAGTTTTGCCCTGGATGCCCAGGTGGCAACTGTGAACAGGTGTGCTTCTGCTCAGCTTAGGCTTGTGTCAGCTGTGCCCATCTCTAGAAATGACAGATCTGGCTGCGTGTAGTCACTCATGCCTTAATTACCTTGAGACTGGACTAATGTAATGTACTTTACATGGGGCTGCCTTTGAAGACTGTCTGAGAAGTTCAGCTGCTATTTATTTATTTATTATATTTATACCCCGCCTTTTTTCCTCTTGCAAGGAACCCAAGGCGGCTTGCATAATACTCCTGTTCCTCTCCATTTTATCCTCACAACAACCCTGTGAGGTAGGTTAGGCTGAGAGTCAGTGACTGGCCCAAAGTCACTCAGTGAGTTTCATGGCTGAGCGGGGACTAGAACTCAGATCTCCCGAGTCCTAGTCCCCCTAACCATTACGCCACACTGTTCAAAATTCTGCAACATGTTTTCTGACTGGTACCAGTTTTATGGTGCATATTCTTTTGTTGCATCATCTACACTGGCTGCTGGACCATTTCTGGGTACAATTCAAAATGTTCATCATTACTTTAAATGTCCTAAATAGCAGGACTGGAGATTGGATCTATCTTGATACCCTGAAGGGCCAAATGCACTTTATAACTATCATCATCATCATCATCATCATCATCATCATCATCATCATCCATACTTCAAGGGATGGTCCCTGATGATTCCAAAGTATGGATACTTTGCTGCACTAGATGCAACCCCCTACAGTCACAGAATGCCACTTCCTATTCACCATTATACATAAATTAATGATTCTAATTGCACAGTCATATTTCTTTAGCAATAAGTGAGGCTGCATGCAGTCAGGCTTGTAAGAAAGATCTTAACTTTATTAAGCCATAAAATACCCCTCTTTATTAAGCTGTTCTGTGCTATGTGGACAGACAAGCTCTCGTGTTATGGCACTAAAAGTCATGTTGCCTTTTCTCCCTTCTTGCTGGTAAAACGTCAAGTTAATTCCCTTCCAGAACATAAATTTAATTGTTCCCCTTACTATATTTCATCTTTCTCATTATATCAAATAACTAACATCTATTACCTTCAAACCCATAGCCATAGTTAATTAGATTGTATCTCAGTAACACCGTTGGATGTGGTAGGTAGGACAAAACAGGAAAAGTGGGTGAATATGGGTGTTAAACAGTCATTGTATTCTCTCTTGTAAAATTGGAGACAGGACAGGAGATATTTATGCTCTTATTATTGGAAAACAGAATGCATATTATAAAATCTATTCAGCTATATGTGTACAATATTTTTTTGTTGTCTCCAATCAATTGAAACTAAAGCAGTCTTCAAGAAGAAGCAATGAGAGCAGAACTATATATTACAATAAATAGAGGGCTGCCGTACAAAATGACATCCCCATGTCAAGAAACATACGGTAAAATGCACCGGTGTCATGTTGTCATTGTGTTGCACGTTTCCTTGCCTGGGGCAGCCAATAATATGTGGTGGAAAAGTGCACAGAGTGATGATGTCAAGACATACTACATATGGCAGGGGATAATCTGGCATGAGGTTGATTCGTATACTATATATATATATATATATATATATATAGGCACCAGCCATTTATTCATCATAATATAGCTCTGTACATAGCATCAGTATGAAGAGATCAAATTATTTTATTTATTATTATTATTATTATTATTATTTCTTACATTTATATCCCGCCTTTTCTTCCTCTTGCAAGGAACCCAAGGTGGCTTACATAGTCCTCCTCCTCTCCATTGTATTCTCACAACAACCCTGTGAGGTAGGTTAGGCTGGGAATCAGTGACTGGCCCAAAGTCACCCAGTGAGCTTCATGGCCGAGTGGGGGACTAGAACCCGGATCTCCCAAGTCCCAGTCCAACACTCTAACCACTACACCATGCTGGCTTTATTATTATTATTATTATTATTATTATTAGTAGTAGTAGTAGTAGTAGTAGTATTAATAAATAAGACAAAATGAAAAAGACGAATGGGGGAAATTGTAGCTATATAGATTTGAATATATCAGTTTCAATTCATGCATATGATGTGTGTGTGTGTGTGTGTGTGTGTGTAAATACAGCTTTCTAAGAATTATACCTGAACTTCAACAAAAGCAGACCAAATATCCATATAAGTGTCAATGCGTAAGTGACATCTATATACCACCTGCTCAAATGTTGAGAGTGTTGTTAGGTCCTCAATCCTTTGCATTATAGGATTTATCCTTCCATCATTGTAATATCAGCATTTTACCTGTCAAAAGAGCCAATGTTGTAAGGACAAAGGAGAATCACGGCAATTACTATTAATTAAACAAAGCCAAGGCCACCGTGATCAAAATTACTCAACAACTCTTATTTCTTTGTATTAATTACAACTTGTTAAACTCCTTCAAGTATTCATAACAATTTCAAACATACATCAATAAACAATATAATCAAATTAATACAATGCACATATCTTGTATTTTTCAAAAGTCCTGGCCAAGCAGGATCAAGTCCTTCTGTGTCCACCGCTGTTTTTTCTTTAGGATGGCAAACAGAATAAACAACCAAGTTCTGTGTAGTTACTTTCGGATTAACACTGTTGTTTTCACTTATAGCCAACAGGAAACCGGTTTGAACTTCCCGTTTCGTAATCTTTCTCAAGGCTTGCACAAACAGAATTCAATTTCCTGGACTGCATTCAGTTTCAAATGATATTATTCTTCCAATTTCCTGGACTGCATTCAGTCGCGGCGCGGCAAGGGTTAATGGACAAGAAAGGGTTAACAGCCAGAAAGGAGTATAAATGTAATTGAGAGTCTTACCACCAGAGGACTCTGTATGAAAATGTTAATGGTAAAGTAGTGTGCTGATGAGGAATGTAAGTTTGGGGAAGGGCTGCTGGAAGGGTTGGTAATGAATGTTTGTTTTTTTAAAAATTGTTTAAAATGTTTAAAAATACTTATCAGCGTTGTGGTAAACCTCTTTATGTTATAGAATAAAATTTGAAACTGGATGCATTCCAGGAAATTGGAAGAATAATATAATTTGAAACTGAATGCAGTCCAGGAAATTGAATTCTGTTTGTGCAAGCCTTGAGAAAGATTACGAAACGGGAAGTCCAAACCAGTTTCCTGTTGGCTATAAGTAAAAACAACAGTGTTAAGCCGAAAGTAACTACACAGAACTTGGTTTTTTAAATATATATATATATATTTATTTAATTTGAGAGCCAGTGTGGCGTAGTGGTGAGAGTGTTGGACTGGGACTCGGGAGATCCGGGTTCTAGTCCCCGCTCGGCCATGAAACTCACTGGGTGACTTTGGGCCAGTCACTGATTCTCAGCCTAACCTACCTCACAGGGTTGTTGTGAGGATAAAATGGAGAGGAGGATGAGGATTATGTAAGCCGCCTTGGGTTCCTTTCAGGAAAAAAGGCGGGGTATAAATGTAATAAATAAATAAATAAATAAATAAAAAATTTTTCAAACAATATATAAAACAACTAAAATAACATACATACAACTTATATAGTGCTCCCATCACCACGGGACCAAATGATACATTCTATCTCTATAATCAATTGTTATTAATTATTCCAAAAATACAACATAACATGGCATGCTCCCTTTCCCCTTATTTAACACAAAATCCAAAAATAATCCCCAAATATCCTTAAAATTATTTTTAGAACTTGGTTGCCATCCTAAAGAAAAAACAGTGGTGGATACAGAAGGACTTGATCCTGCTTGGCCAGGACTTTTGAAAAATACAAGATATGTATATTGTATTAATTTGATTATATTGTTTATTGATGTATGTTTGAAATTGTTATAAATACTTGAAGGAGTTTAACAAGTTGTAATTAATACAAAGAAATAAGAGTTGTTGAGTAATTTTGATCACAGTGGCCTTGGCTTTGTTTAATTAAAAGAACCACTGTGGCATAGTGGTTGGAGTATTGGACTGGGACATGTCCAATACTCTGGATTCTAGTTCCCACTCATCCATGAAGCTCATTGGGTGACTTTGGAACAGTCATTGACTTTCAGCCTCACCTACCTCACAGGGTTGTTGTGAAGATAAAATGGAGGGGAGGAGGAGGATCATGTAAACCGCCTTGGGTTGGTTCCTTGCAGAAAAAAATGTGGAATATAAAGATAATAAATAAATAAATAAATAAATAGGCATGGGAGATCCATTTACGCTGACCATGTGTTAACTTCTAGGAAGCAGGTAGATAAATTTAAGAGAACATGTATATCAGTAAATATTAAAGAGTCTTCTAATTAGACTTGCCTCCAAGGCTGGGTCGCGCCCCCAACCCGATTCTCCGTGGGGGTGCTGACCCGACCCGCTCTTCTGAGCGGCATGGAGAGGTTCTCCACGCCGCTCGATTGGGCGTCTTCTTCCCCGTTGCGTCATTTCCGGTCTTCCCCGAGACCGGAAATGACGCGACGGGACCCTGCGCAGGCGCAGAACGCGCCACAGAGGTCCAGCGCACCTGCGCAGGGTTCCGTCACGTCATTTCCGGTCCCAGAAGTGACGCGACGGGACAAAACGAACTGCATGGGCGGCTCTCTGCGGAGAGGGCAAGCCGCCCCGAAGACCAAGGTAAGGCCTCGCCGGGTGTGAGCGGGGCCAATTTCGGCCTCGTTTCTGCCCGGCGAGGCTCCATCGCACAACTCTACTTCTAATGCAAGGTTTATCTGTATAATAACCTCCCCCCAAAAGAGGCAGCTGTTGGACATTGCCAAAACATATGGTCAAAAGAAGCATTACTTGTATTACACCTCCAGCAATTAGCCGACTAAGATAAACCCTTATTAAAGGGATGTTGTGGCATCCAGTAGACACAGAACAAGAGTTTTTGCTGAATAAGGTATAACCCGAGACCCATAGATGCTTCAGATACAGACACTAAAGCAGGGATCCATTGATTAGGCAAAATGGGACAATCCAGTTCCCTATTCCATTATACCAATTGGCCAATTGCAAAGGAGACTTGGAAGCTTTAAAAGTGGCAGGGCCAATCCTAGATTCTAACAAATGTTGCAACGGCAGGTATTGCTATTCAGCCATATCAGGCAAATTGTATTTGGCGTGCAAAGCCAAGAATGAAAAAAACTCATTATCAGCACCCACTAGTTGATCCAATAGCTAATACCCTGGAAGACAGAAACAAAATTCAAAGTGATCTTGATAGGCTGGAGCTCTGAACTGAAAACAACAGAATGAAATTACATAGGGATAAATGCCAAGTTCTGCACCTAGGAAAAAGAAACCAAATGCACAGTTACAAGATGTGGGATACTTGGCTCAATAATACTAGTAGCGAGAAGGATCTTGGAATTGTAGATCACAAGCTGAATATGAGCCAGCAATTTGCAAAAAAGGTAAATGCTATTTTGGGCTGCATACCGTAAATAGAAGTAAATCTTCCAAATCGCATGAAGTACTAGTTCCCCTCTACTCAGCACTGGTTAGGCCTCATCTTGAGTACTGTGTCCAGTTCTGGGCACCACTCTTTAAGGAAGCAGACAAACTGGAAAAGGTTCAGAGGAGGGCAACAAACTGATCAGGGGACTGGAAACAAAGCCCTATGAGGAGAAACTGAAGGAACTGGGCATGTTTAGCCTTCAGAAGAGAAGACTGAGGGCAGATATGATAGTACTCTTCAAGTACTTGAAAGGTTGTCACACAGAGGAGGGCCAAGAGCTCTTCTCCACCATCCCAGAGTGCAGGACACAGAATAATGGGCTCAAGTTACAGGAAGTCAGATTCCGCCTGAACATCAGGAAAAACTTCCTGACTGTTACAGCAATACGACAATGGAACCAACTACCTAAGGAGGTCGTGTGGGCTCTCCCACACTGGAGGCATTTAAGATGCAGCTGGACAGCCATCTGTCAGGGATGCTTTAACTTGGATTCCTGCATTAGCAGGGGGTTGGACTTGATTGCCTTATTATAGGTCCTTTCCAACTCTAGTATGGTTCTTTGAGATGGATTGCATTTCTATTTTAATTAGAAATGTGATCCATCTCACCATAATGAGCCAGTGTGGTGCAGTGGTTAGAGTGTTGGGCTGGGACTTGGGAGATCTGGGCTCTAGTCCCCACTAGGCCATGCAGCTCATTGGGTCACTTTGGGCCAGTCACGGACTTTCAGCCTAACCTACCTCACAGGGTTGTTGTGAAGATAAAATGGAGAGGGGGAGGAGGACTATGTAAACCACCTTCAGTTCCTTGCAAGAGGCACAAGGCAGGATATAAATGTAATAAATGTAATAAATAAATAAAATATGTCTAAATCTGCATCTATACATATAAATTAGCATATTGTGCAACACTGTTTTGTCCTCCTTTTTGCTCATCCATGCCCTCTACTCTACTCTGGAGCTTACCAGTGGAGTTAACCTCCCCTTCCTGTCCATGGAGGTTCCAGTTGGGACTGAGGCCCCGCATAGTTATTTGGAGGTAAAAAAGGAGAAGGTGAGGATCAGCTACGAATACCTATTTAATGTGGTGTGTAGTTTAGCCCTGTGTTGGACTGCAATCCAGAGTCCCATGCAAATGGAGAGATTCCATTGCCCGGTACAGTCGATGGCATTCCAGCTGCAAATGCACAGTGGATTGCACTCTCTCCTACTGTTCAAAATGGAACCTATCTGTTGATCTACAGATGATGATCCATTGTTAGGTTCACTTTGCATCAATCTACGGCGCTGATGCAGCTTTCATTTAAACTTTGCTTTTGACCTCAACATTAGAAAAACCAGATATGGGTTTTCTGTTCGCCGGGTTGCTTGTGTGACAAGGGTACTTAATCTTTACATATTTTCTGTGATAAGATTTAACTGCCCTTTCATTTAATTTCAAAGGGGGACCATTTTATTTGCATGTTTATTGTTTTCCTTGATGGACAATTTTCTGGCATTTAAACTGTCTGGATAACTTTTATCACTCCACTTTATGATTTCAGACCAGGCAGATCAATGTTGGCTTGCTCACTCCTTGCTTGTAAAATCTTGTCTTCTTTGAATGAATGAGGTTTACTCTTAGCACTCAAGGCTGGTGCTGCAGGTCTATTCCACGCATGGTTAGCAAACCAGGTGACTTTTTCCTAAGGATCTCCGCCACTGAGGATTGCAGTGCAAGCTTCTTTCCCGAACTGATGATCTGAGGTGAGAAAAAGATGCTGCCAGAAAATTCCTGTCTGCTGGAATGAGGGTCACTTCCATCCGACTGGAAGAAATTATTCCCTTGTCTTGCCTTCTCCTCCTGAAATCAGGAATATGGCTGGGGCCTCTGAAGAGGGGGAATCCTAGGAAGGGAATCCTCTGTACCTCCCTGACTCTTTCATAAGTCATGATAATGTAATAGAATGGTGATCAGTTAGCAGCACCAATAGAACTCACAGGAACATATGAACACAGGAAAATGCCTATGGGTCCATCAGACCATGGGTCTATCTAGCCCAGTATTGTTGACATTGACTGGCAGCAGCTCTCCAGAGTTTCAGGTAGGATCCTTTCCTAGCCGCATTTGGAGATGCTGGGGATCGAACCTGGGACCTTCTGCTTGCAAAGCTTGTGCTCTACCACTGAGCCATGGCCCCTCCCAGCCAGGGCCCCTCACTTATTCTTGGATGTGGCTAAGCTAATACCACTTACACTGATGGAAAGACAACAACAAACACAAACACACCAACCACACCTCTTTGTTTGCTATAATCACTGCAAGATTGTACATCGCCCAGGGTGGCCGGCCAGATGGGCGATTAATAAATATAAGAAATAAATAAATAAATAAGAATGAAGCCTGCTCTCACAGCCCTCTCTGCCTGTGTCTGCCATGGGGGAAAAGCTTTCATAGTCATACTGCATCAGCAGGCTAGCAAGGAACTGGATAAGATTTCTTTGGAGAAGGAGGACCCTATCGCTGGCCCCACACCTACAAGGTTTCTAATATTTATAGACTGCTCTATCTAGCAAGATTCCCAAGTGGCGAACAAGAAACAGAGACAAAGATTCAAGGTTCAAGGGGAGTCAGTAGATATTGATGAACCCCCTTCTTCCAAGACTATCATTCAGAAAGATACCCCACTTGGGGAGCCTGCAATTCATTGGACCTGACTGGTTCCACCTTCATCTCTCCCCTCAGAAGAGAGGGAGTGGGGACTTCAATAGGAAGCCCAGAATCAGAGTTATGATACCTATCTGGCAGAGCGAGGCTTCTCCTTCCTGAGATCTACTCAAGAGAAGGAACCCAGATCCAACATGTGCCTCCGATTAGGGCCCAGCTGGCACTTCAAGAAGGGAAGGGATGGATGGGGCTAGGGTGCTCACTTACACATTGCCAAAAAAGTGGAAATGCATATGCATCAACAAAAAAAGAGGACACAAATTTGCATACTATTTGTATATGTATAAATGCAAATGTAGAAATAATGAGCATAATTTAAAAAGAAATACATCTCCCCAAAGTGGAGAAGGTTATGACCAGGTGACCTGTGTGTCTGCTCAACAGATGCTAACTGTTGATAGGCAACTTCAATGCTCCTGCTGCTCTCCCTTCTTCTGGTTCTGTATCCTTTAACCAGACTTGGACTGGGTAGCCCATGAAATAAAGGACACCTTCAAACAGAGGACTGTCATCTGACAGCTCTTCAAATAGAGGACTTTCCTCTGTAAAGTAGCACACCTGGCCACCCTAGATGGGGCAGCTATAAAAACTGCTTCGATGATGCCTAGCAAGTCAACACATGGCCTTGCTCAGCTCTCAATGACTGGGTTCAGACAACACAATAACCCACACTCAAAGGTTGAGTATGTGTGGGTTGTCATTGAACCATGGGTTGTTATTGAAACATGGGTTATCATGTTGTCTGAACCCACCTAAGATAACAAAGCATGGTGAACAACCCACAGTTCACAACCCAACAACAAACCATGGGTTCTCTTCATGGGTTGTTCATGTTTAACAAGCCATGGCTTATTAGCACAGCTGGGTTCAGAGTGCAGACAACATGATAACCCATGTTTCAACAACAACCCACTGTTCAACAACAACCCACACTCAACTCATACTCAACCCTTGAGTGTAGGTTATCGTGTTGTCTGAACCCAGTCAGTAACTCCATATCTGGACAGCTCCCCTGCCATTTGGCAAACCTGGATCTCTGTCAGCTTCCTGTCCTCACTGCCACAACAGGAATCTGAGCCACACAGTTGTGGTGATTGGGAACAAGGCAGCATGCCACAGACATCAGTACAATTCAGCCAGTCTTTGGGTGCAACACCACAAATCAAATACAGTGTTTTCGTACGTGTAATGACAGGCCAAAAGCCTATTTATTTATTCATTGAAAAGATTTATAGCCTGACTCTTAGGGCAAATCCTCCCAAGGCGGCATACAAAATGAAAACCATAAAACACCATAAAAACATGATGAAGCCAGAACAAAACATCAACATTTAACAATTAAAACCAGCTAGTTCAATCTCCACAACGCTGAATTCAGTGGCCTGTGGTAGTGGCATGCATACAACTGCCTCAGCACAGGCAATGCAGCTGGAAGCTCTCTTGGGCTGGCATTTTTTCCTCCTCATCTGGTAAAACGATTGTGTAAAGAGTTTCTTACTCTCTCCTATGTCATTTGGCAGCTCTGAGCGATTTTCTCCCTCCAGGAGTTTGCTGTGAATTTGTGTTTTGATACTTCTGAGTCTATCTTGGTTTAATCATATTAACTGGTCGGTTTTCCCACCAGGGAAGCTTTAGACAAAAACTCTTAAAAGTTCAGAGCCATAAATGACATAATTCAACATAATATGAATCTTTATAATTAAAAACAATACACAGCAGAGTATTCATACCATAATAGTAAGCTGGCAAGACAAGATGTTTCTTTGGAACTGACGGGCTTCATTCCAGCTTAGTTCAATTCTCTTTGGAAGAGTTAACCTTGTTTGTTGCACTCTAGCAGCGTTCTGTTTTGTTTTGTTTTCATAATGCAGTTAACCTGTAAATATTAATCTTCAGGTTTTTTCTCAAAGGTAACTACTAATTTCATTGTCATCAGTGGCTGAAGCAATGAAGGAGTGACGATTCAATTCTTTCTTTTTGTATAGTGTAAACAGCATGATTACTCTTCACTTTTTCAGTTGTGCCTTCAATCAATCTCAATTGAATTATCCTGCATTAAGTGAAGGGGACAGCAGGAAAATGAGTGGTAGGAAAACACAATACAAATCAATGCAAATGATTTGTTTCTTGGAGCTTAGATCAAATAACAGGGAGTGGATAAAATTAACTAGTGATCAAATTAAGTGGAAATCGTTACAAGAGTCACTGTAGTCAAATGCACTGCATTGGAGGAGCATGATACCTGCAAGACCTGGAATCAAATCCTACCCATACGCTTATTTGGTGACCATGGGAAAGTAATCATGTCTCATTTTCTGTACATTTCAGTGAGGTTATATTACTTTGTCATATTGTAGTGAACGTACTGACATTATAATGGCATCATATTATTAGGGCCTGCTTACCAGTCAGTTGTGCCACGGAAACAAACCCCTGTACTCATTTCAGGCTCTAATACAGTGTTCTCCAACCTTGGGTCCCCATATGTTTTTGGCCTACAACTCCAGCATGCTGGCTGGGGCATGCTGGGAGTTGTAGGCCAAAAACATATGGGGACCCAAGATTGGAGAACACTGCTCTAATATATTTGCATTTGGAGGCTGATTCCAAGATTGAAGTAAAGACCCAATCAGATTGTGGCCCCCACCCTCACCCCGTCCCCATGACTGTTGTTTAAAACAAACAGACAAACAAACCCAGGAGATCCATGAAGCTGCAGAAGACCCATGATTAGAATTTTCCACAGCATGGCCGGCTGCGGAATGCTGGGAGCTGCTGGACTTTTCTCTCTCTAAACCTGCATAGGATTTTGCCCATAACCATTTACTTGTACCCTAAGAGCCAGTTTGGGCCCTGTCATGCTGTTGGCTGACCAGATCTGTTCAGTATGTGGGAAAGCCGTGCTGCCTGTGAGTGCATCACTCTGTGCCAAACTCATAACTCCATGACCTGCTGAACTTTGCAGCTAAGCATCTAGTGCCTGAATTTGCTTTTTCTCCCCCCTCCTCCCTCCCAAACCCCTTTCCTTTTGTGTCATGTCTCTTAGAATGTAAGCCTGCAGGCAGGGACTGACTTATTTCTGATATTTGTAAGCAGCTCCAGGATCCTTGGCTGATGATAGGATAAAAATGCTTTGAATGAATAAATGAGCTAACAAAGCAATCCTATGGGACAGGGCAGGGCAAATCTATGGTGGAGGAACCACCACTTCCAAAGCCCTGCAGAGCTCACACTGGTGAGGGCCAAAGATGGGGGGCAGCTGGAGGGATAATAAGTTTCCCTGCTCAATGGTTAGTGTGTTTTCCCCACCTTGTTGGGGGTATATCATGGGAACAGGAGAGCTTTGGATCCTGTGGTTCCAAAGCGTCCCTTGATTTGCCCCTGGATATGTCCCTTCCCCCTACTCTCAGAGTACCGGTGGTGGAGGAAGGACATTAGAGGAGGTTTCCACTGCTTCAACAAGAGGATCCCAGGGGTGTACCTCCTTCTCCACCCATGAAGATATCCCTCTGGGATATGCCTCTGGGGCACCCTCTCAAGGACCATAGGACTGTGCTCTTGGGGTGTAATCTTATGCATATTTGGACAGAAAAAGGTCCTACAAGTTCCAGCATTCTGCACCTAGCCATGCAGGCTGGGGAATGCTGGGAGTTGTAGGACTTTTTTCTTCTTCTATCTAAACATGACTAGGATTGTACCCTTAACCATTTACTATGCCGTTCCCTGCTAAGAGGCTGAAAGTAGCATGGAAAGATGGCAAGTGTAATTGAGCCGCAAACTGACTTTGTGATGAAACAAACACATGACTTTTCATGTTGAGTCAAACTGCTCAGGTCCACTTGATCCACCCCATTTGATCACATGAACGGGTCACATGAAGTGGGAATGAGAGGGACAAAAACAGAGGAGGATCAGAATATTAGGAAATTTCTGCATTACAACCTATCAAAAGTTTAAGACCATGGATGCAACAATAACCATCCAACCACATAAAGAGAATGATGACAAAGTAGGTTTGCCCACCTTGTGTTATTGCACATTTCAAGGAAGTAAGCATGTTGTCCCCCATTTCTTTTCTTTCGATGGTGCCGCTATTAGCTCAATATTTATTAGTCCCCAGACAGATCCTGAGGCCAGAGTGTTCAGAATAAGGGTAGAAAAGCCTTGGAGAGGATACAGCAGACTGATGGATTTTCTTTTTAGTGCCACCAATTAATCTTTTTTCTCTCTCTACAGTCTTTGAGTGAAGTGAAACAGCCATCTGACTTCCACTTTCCCAACTGATGAAGAAGCCTAAGGATAGAATAAGGGAATTGATTTCATAAACAATAAAGATAATTGCAGTCAACCTAGATTCTTCCTTTGCCTCTATCCCTCCCCCCTAATGTAACAGGAAATTGAAATATGTATGTTGTGAATATGTTCAGAATAATAACGAACCTGAAATTATTAATCAGTACTACACAGCCTAATAACATTTGAAAATGAACTGCTTTCAGCTGTATCAGCACTCCTGCAGTGTCTTTGTCTGTGATCCAAAGAGGGGATTGTATTTGTGGCTACACAAGGTGGGTGGACAAAACTGCAGGCTTATTAAGAGCTTTGTTGGATGCTTCTGGTGTGGTAATATCCATTGCTGAAGAGACAAGCCACAGTTCAGTTTCAATGTTGTCCTCGCCTGTGTACTGTATTATATATAATCTCTTGGGATTGCTGCCAATGGTCTGCCGATTCAGACTTAGTCATACTTCAGTTAGACCCGTTGAAATCAATGGGACTTAAGTGAGTCATGAACATTCCTTGCTTCAGTGTATTTTTTTCATTAAAGCAATTTGTCTGGGGTTTTTTTAGATTAGAAACAGATATCCAGCAACTACTTATCTTGGGGTGGCTTCATCACATCTTGGAAGAATTAGGACATATTCTCTGATGACAAAGATAGCAGCAGCAGCAGCAGTAACAACAACAACAGAATACTGATGGCATATCCAACAATGATTGTGCTTGCATCACAGCAAATTTCACATGTTGGATTAACAGAGTGAAAATCCTTTCAGAAGTGCTGAAAGGCGTAGTGATCAGAGAGGTGTTGGGCCAAATATATGGTTTAACATAATAAGTCTCTTTATGTTGTTTAACTCAATAATGTACGGTCAGAGGGAAATGTCACTCAAAGTGGCATTAATTGAACTACCTTATATCAATGGAAAAACCAGAGGACTATATACAATGTCAACCTAGATGGACTTGCAAGGCCTGGGCTGTTGCACAATTCCAGTACTGTGTGAGCCATAGGTTGTGCGGACAAGCCATGCAAGGTTTCATGAATCGGATATGGATAGAAAGAAAGCATGGCAGAGGCACAACTGGAGAATGGTGACACTAAGTACCATCTTATCTGCATCAACAGGAGCAAGGAGCTTGTTGTTTGCATCAGGATAAGGTTGCCATCACCAAACAATAACTAAACTACCAGTAAATGGATGCAAATATCAACTGAATGGAGCTACGACAGATATCTTGGACTTCCAACTTCCATCAGCCCTGGTCAGGAATGCTGGGAGATAGAGTCCAAAACATCTGGAGGGCACCAAGTTTCAGAAGGCTGCCCCTACCCCACTGGCACATACATATCCATGGACTGGGAGGGCAGTGTGAGTGGGAAGCATGCTGAATGAAATGCTCATACCAGGATTGGCTCCCCAACATGGATCCCAGACTCACCTGCCATCTTTTGCTTTGTATAGGATGTGGACTAGCTTGTATTGGTGCTTGTGCTGAAGATGGAGAACCCTCTCTAGACATCCATTGAATTGAGACTGCGATAAAGTAAAACCTTGTTCTATCCCAATTGATTATAGTGGAAAATTCTACAAAGTTTATTTTCCATACTAGTCATTGTTTAACACTGCAAGAAACTAGGTCCTTCATTCTCACCAGTCAGAAGTGGTAAATTGGATTAGCAGGATCTGACTGCAGATGTGGGACACACACACACACACACACACACACAATATGGGGATATGTAATTCTGCATGGATATGATCAGAGAGCCTAGAACTTTAGAAATAACTTATTGTATCCCCATGCTTGATAATAAGCTTAGTACCTCATTGTGGTGTGTCCCAACCACAAGATTTGGTTCAGTTCAGACCCCAACTCAGCAATTCGGAAAACAGCCCAATTCACCTCAGACTGATTCAGGGGCTGCTTGATTCAACTCAAGGCTGAATCCAAATCTTGATTCAGAAATTCCTTCTATTGGAAATCAACAAATGATGAACAGTTTTACTCTTTGACAGAAGTGGATGAAATTCACAGCTATAGTTGCCCCTTCTGAGGGGATCGAGCCTGTCAGGTTTTGGATTAATAGGTTCAGGGGTTTATGTGCAACAGATGCCTTTACACTTTGGGAGTTTCCAAGGGTAAAGTATGCATATATCCCCCTGTCCTCTTTGTGGGCACTTGTTTTGAAAATGGCATACAGCATAGAGTGAAGAAACCTGTAAAATTCAGGAAGGATTTAGGCAGCTGTTTTTATAGAAGGGGAGTCTTCTTTTTTCGTGTGTGTGTGTGTGTGTATAGGTGGGGAAGAAGTGATTTGTCTCCCCTCCACCTTCCCCCTCTGTGTATTTTTTGTTTGTTTGTTTGTTTGTTGACAATTTGTCTGGAAAAGGCACACAGGACACCTGCCAAATTTCAGAAGGATAGGTGCAGGGGCTAGGGAGGCATGATGAATGCTATTTATGTTTAGACAGAAAAGGTCCTACAACTCGCAGCATTTTTTTAATGTCTAAACATGCATTGGATTGCACCCTAAGTCTTGTGTGTGTGTGTGTGTCTTTTTTGTCTGGTCAGTTGGCACCAAACCCAGAGAAAGTGCAGTAGGGGATGGATTTGGAGTATACAGTGGCAGAGGTAGAAGGACGTGAACATCCAGCATTGTCCAAGCAAGCACCCAATGCTATTAACTGTCCCAGGTCCCATAAACTCCACAAAAACTTCTTATAACATTCCTGCTGGTGGGTGAGAAAACTATCAAAGAGCATTGAACACTGAAACAGCCCTGCTAGATCCCTTCAACATCCCTGTCTGCCCCTCCCCCTCCTCACCATCCACTGTGATTAGAAGCTAGAGCTGTCAGTCACAAAACTACAGCCCCCCCCTCCACCCTGTCATTTTCCTTTTATGGAGAGCGGGTGTGGGCAGTGCTTTTTTTCTGGAGAAAAAGGTACCGGAATTCTTGGATTACATTTCCTCGGGAGTAGATGGCGATTAAATTGTAATGCAATTAATAGAAGAAAAGGTGCTGGAACTCAGTTCCGGTGAGTTCCACCAGAAAAAAAGCCCTGGGTGTGGGTGTGTGAAATGTAGCAGTTTTGGCAGTCACGCTGTCTGGATCTCTTGTGTTCCTCCGAACTGCTAACAAAGCTTCAGGAGAGTTCACGTTCAGAATCAGCTTTGGTCCACTTTAGAGGAGCCACATTTTGATTCTCCTGCATCTTTCTGAATCCATCCAATTTGGGTTAGGATTGGGGAGTCATCTGAACCTGTAGCATATCCCTACTAACTAAAGGGGCGAATGCTCCTTTCTAGTAGTCCTCCTCGATCTCTCAGCGGCTTTTGATACCGTTGACCACGGTATCCTCCTGGACCACCTGGAGGGGTTGGGCATGGGAGGCACTGTATTACAGTGGTTCCGGTCCTTCCTCTCTGGAAGGTACCAGAGGGTAGTTCTTGGGGAGGAGGCTTCGGACCCTCAGCCGCTCACTTGTGGGGTGCCGCAGGGTTCCATCCTCTCCCCGATGTTATTTAACATCTACCTAAAGCCGCTGGGAGCTATCATCAGGAGGTTTGGGGTGCGGTGTCATCAGTATGCGGATGACACGCAGCTCTACCTCTCTTTCAAGTCCTCACCAAGGTTGGCCATTGAGACCCTGTCCAAGTGCCTGGAGTCAGTGCATGGCTGGATGGGAAGGAACATGCTGAAACTGAACCCCGACACGACCGAGGTACTTCTGGTGGGGGACAAGGGGAGGTTAGGAGATGTTGACCTGGTGCTGAATGGGGTACATTTGCCCCTGAAGGACCAGGTTCGCAGCTTGGGGGTCATTTTAGACTCCCAGCTGTCCATCATGGAGGCTCAGGTGTCAGCTGTGAGCTGGGCAGCGCTGTATCAACTCCATCTGATACGGCAGCTGCGCCCCTACCTTCCTAATCACCTGCTCCCATCAGTGGTTCATGCCTTGGTCTCCTCTTGCCTAGACTACTGTAATGTGCTCTACGTGGGGTTACCCTGGAAGATGGTTCGGAAGCTACAGCTGGTACAGAACGCAGCGGTTCGCCTGGTTAAAGGCAGCCGCCGGCAGGATCACATCACTCCAGTGCTCAAGGAGCTGCACTGGTTACCAGTTGCTTGCCGAGCTGAATTCAAGGTGTTGGTTTTGACCTTTAGAACCCTATATGGCTCCGGTCCAGTTTATCTCTCAAGGAGCATCTCCAGCAACACCAAGTAGGCCGCTCAACAAGATCTGCCACAGACGGCCTTCTCCTGGTCCCTTCAGCCAGAGCAGCTAGACTGGTGGGGACTAGGAGGAGGGCCTTTTCTGTGGCAGCCCCCATACTGTGGAACTCTCTCCCTAGTGGCCTCCACCATGCCCCCTCTCTGCTGAGCTTCCGCTGCTCACTAAAAACATGGCTGTTCAGGCAGGAATATGGGGTGGGCTAAGATTTTAAAATTTTATACTGTTTTACATGTATTTTATCCTGTATTTTATCATGTGTACATCGCCCAGAGTGGCCATTGTGCCGGTCAGATAGGCGATAAATAAATGTAACAAATAAATAAATATAAATAAATAACTTGCACTTCAAACTTCCAATCCAAGTCAGCCAATAGTTCTTACAGCAGCTTACCTTTTTGTATAGAATAATATGTCAAGCATGGCTTATATACGTAAAAGGAGAAAAAGAAAGATTTAATTTATATAAAAATCTTACTCAGGGGGGGGAGGTGTTGCTCCATGTGGTCTCTTGTGGCTTGATCTGGAATCTTTGCTGAGACTTCAATAGTTTTTTGAAGAATCCCCCAGAAAGCTCCAAGCCCCAGAGGTTGCATAAAACCCTCTTCCTTTTCTTTAGCATTCTGCTCATCCACTGACATAAATAGCACCATGTAGTATTCTCTCTAGAATACAAAAGATGATATACATTAAATTCATTCAGTGAAGTGATCCACTGCCTAGTTTGCTTGAGATTACCAAGGGTGGAAAAAAATAAATTCCAGTTTCTTTCTTCTCTATAGACCCATTCATGCATTCATCAAAATGTGTAGAATAAACATGTTTTGGATTGTACCCCCAAGGATCCCCCCCAACATATTTGCCATCATGTGGTCATACAGTATACATCACATGTTGCTCCATCACGTAAATCCACTTTGATGATTGTGTGCCAAAGGTTCTAGTTCAAATTTCTTTTTCTATTTGTTTTTGTTAAGAGCCAATGTACAAATGGTATCTCATATCTTCAAATGGTCTCGGCATATCCAAAATGTCTGGCTGCTAGAAAGATGAGACTGACATATTGAGTTCAAGTTGCTGATAATCTTGTTTAAGGATCTAGTCATAGGCTCAGTTTGCTGATCACCATCCAAATTTTGGATAGCCATTTTGATGGTGATACAAAGCATCTATAGATGTCGTCAATGTTGAATAATAGGAACAATGCCACATGCTTCCAGACACTAGGGCATGATAGAGAATGTGTTGTATCAACAGCCACTTCTCCTGTTCACCCTGCTTGCTGTCCTCTAACTTGATCAGTTCCTTCCTTCCTCCTACTCCCTCCCCTTCCTCTTTGCCTCTGCAATAGGCAACATGTGCTCTCTCCCAGATGGAAGCAAGTAGCCATATCTCATGCCTTTGCTTACTTGAACTCACACATCCAGCTTTAGCGGGTGCTTGTAGTTAAACGGTGTTAGGTAGCTTTCTTCAATGATGTGTATAAAAGCACTAACAAAGTAAGTTGATTTGAACTTCTTCAAAACTGGCTCTATCCTGTGGTTATTCCCTCTAATACTAAATGCTGTGTTACCACACTTTCTCTCTATAAGGCAACTGCTGTGTAAGTCACATCAGATTTTCCAACAGGCACAAGTCAAATGTATATGTTGTTTGTGGCAAAACCTGTTTTCTTCCGATCTTCTTGTTCTTTCAAGAAATGTCATTACCAATTTGTTTGCTACTCATTAAGTATAGCGTCTTCATGATGTAAAATGCCCAATGCTGGGGATACCAATCCCATCGATCAGCGTAAGCTAAAATGATTCAAGAAATGGAGCTAAAACAGGCATTTGGATGCTGAGCAAGAAGGCAGGAATTCTCTCCCTCCCTTACACACACACACACACACACACACACACTACATATAACTGATGAAATTATAAATCTGGTCCTGGACTGCACCACTCCAGATTGAAGCGATGGGAGAATCACATGTTTGAACATTCCCCCCCACAAAAACACACACAGAAGTGTAGCATGTCATGAAGATGATGGGTAAGGTAGAACCCAACCTTTACTTTTCTGTGTGTAGTGTGTCTTCTTCTGTGGCTGCTTCTGCTGCTTCTGCACTTTCTTCAAACAGGGAGCCCATATCACTACAACAACGCTGGTACAGTCCAGAAACAGTTTGACCACCTTGTCTGCAATGGTGAAGAGGAGGAACAACTCCAAGGAGCTCTTGCCGATGGGCCCCCTACTGAGGTGTGGGCCCTTGGCAGTTGCCCAACCATGCCCACCTTTGATGCTGGTCCTGGTGACAATGTTTAGAAAACTCTCCTTCACTGTTTTTGCTGGAGAGTTATAATTAGACCTGTGAAAGAAATACAGCTTTCAACTCTCCTCAAGCCCCCATTACTGGTGGTGTGATGATGGAATCAAGAGCAAGAGAATATATGCAGCAGGATATCAATAAGAAGTTTGTTTGAATTATCATTTGAAATGAAAAAAAAAAGTGTTTGATTTATATTCCTGCAGCCTTTTGTCAATCAGCAATATTTATGTGTATCTGTACAGAGTGCAGAAAGCAGCATGGCTCTTGTGGAAGAAACACCAGCATTAATATGTATTTATTTTCAGCTGTCTCATTCCCTACAGCCTGGTTTCTCAGTGTCCCCTTTTTCTAAGGTTATTCTCGATAACCACAGACATCTGAATGCTGTGTTGACGTAAACATGGGCAAAGTAGAAATATATGTAACAATAGGCTTTGATTAAGTTTGGAACGAGATTATATGCTAGCCTCATGTTGAGAACAGCAGTAAATCAAGGAAGGAGCACCGTGGTTCTTAGTTAGAGAAGCCATAAAGTGAAATTAATGAGCTGCATCATCTGACTTGGCTGATCTTCCACTTGCTTATTCCATCCATGACCATTTTGGATCTACTTTCACAGACTGATCAAATAAGTCTCCTCCTTTTGATACAATGCTGCATCTGCTATCCTTTATGTTGCTTCAGAATGTGGTAGAGTGCTGGATTAACAGTCCTCTGGACTACTGATCTGGGTCTGGTCCGTGCCTGGATCGGAGCAACTCCATGTACGCTACCTTGAGTTCCACTACCATGATGGAAGAAAGGCAGCAGGATATAAATATACTAAATCAAATAAAGAAATATTCTGATCCATGATACAGTGGTCAGCACACCTTCTACCTGTACCCCACGCTGCCTTGTCTCCTGGAACTCAAGCACAGACTGATGCATTATTATGTCTCCAACTTTGCTAATATCATTGGGAGGTTAGGACAGTATTTCCTCAAGCATAAGATGTGTAGTGGCCCAGGAAGGCTTTTGTTTTATCTTCTGGTATGTAACTTGAGTGACTCCATTGCTCCAAGTAGGTGGATATAATGCACTGGTTCCCTGCTTATGGAACACTCGGGTCTGAACTGCATCGGCTGTTATGTTGCGAGCAGGTTGATCTGCCTGTATTTTGGCAAATTTGGGATGAAATGACTTTTCTGTCCTTTCAGCTATAGGATTCAGTTTATGCACATTATCCACCTTAAAGAAAATCTTTAAAGACGTGTGCTTTTACTAATCGCATTGAAGGTGACAAAATCATTGGTTAATTATTCTGCTGCAAGGCCTAGGATCTTTGTAGCACACACAGTATTTGTATACTACATGTATATCCCACCTTTCCTCCACGGGGCTCAGGGCAGAATACATGGTCCCCGCCATTCCCATTTTATCTTCACAGCAACCCTGTGAGGTAGGTAAGGGTATGAGACAGTGACTGGCCCAAAAGTGACCCAGGGAGCATCATGACTGATTGGGGAGTTGAGCTCAGGTCTCCTTAGTCCTTGTCAGCCACTCTAGACTTGAGCCACTACAGCTGACTGGTTCTCACAGAATGGTTAAAACAGCGGAAAGAACAGAGGTTGGATTAGAAGAGGCTCAAATAGATCTGTGTGGTGGCTCCCCCACCCCAGCTTTTTAAAGAAATAGCCATGGAGACTGCCCGAATCAGATCAGGGCTACAGTGCTGGGAGGGGAGATTTAAACTGTCCCCCCTGCCCACAACATTCTCCTGACTTAAATCACTCCCAAAGCTGCTATTTGCCACGGGGACAGCTCCGAGATAGAGGTTTTAATTGGAAGATGGCACAGGGGAAAACGCTTAAACCTCAGTACTGATTCTGGCTGTCCCCACAGCTGCTCTAAACATTTTTCTTTTTTAGAATGCAGATGATTACAATTGTAGATCTCCTGCCTCATGTCTAGTTTGACCCTTTGGGTCCGAGCCAAAGGGCTGCACACCGACTTGAAAAGCTGGAATGCTGCTGATCAGCATTTTTTTTGTTTTGTTTTATACAGTTCCATCCCAAAGTGCTGTATAGGAAAGAAGAAGTCTGCTTCTCTCCATAGGGACTACCTATCCATTACCTATGACAGTTGTACCTCACACTGTCATAGGTAAAACTCACACATCTTGTTTCTAGCAACGCTGGCTATGCTCTTGGAAGCTTTTTCAGGGTGTAGTTTGAAGCTCTAGAAAAGAAAAGAAAAAAATACACATTTCAAAATCCTAAGGGATTATGGCAGGACACCCAAAACCCCACAGGCTATGACAGTGCTACAGTATTGCCTATGCGTTTATGAAAATCTAGTTACCGGTATCTATTAACCCCTGTGACCAGGTAGATAATAGCTAGGAAAAGAGAATGGATACATAGTCCAGCCACTAGGTGGCAATATTGTTCTATATGTTTTGGTTCCATATCTATTTCCAGTAGCTACCCAATAGGAAACTTTAGTGCTCTCTGCAGAACTTCAAATTTTATATCTACTATTTTTTAGGCCTGAATTATGTATGGTGGTTTTATTATATGCACTACCATCCACTAGGGAGAGCATCACCAAACATATTTTCTTTTGGCCCGCAGCAGTTAGTGTCATACTGAGTGAGTGCTACTGATGGAAAGCCAGCAGTGTACGTAGACCGATTCCTTTGCCTATTCATGTACACAGGAATAATACTAAGAAATTGCTAGGATTTGCTAGGAGTATTAATGTTACGCTCTGAGTGTTTAAATGTGTAATGTTTCAGCTGACTTAATGTTGTCAGCTTCTGATCAGCAGTTTGCTATTGAGAACCTTTATGGATGCCTTGATGGGAGAAGAGAAAAAAGTTTCTTCTGCATTCTTAGGTTTGTGGGGCTGGTGGTAGGTAAATAATTGCATCTTCTACAAATATTTGCTTGTGTTGTTATCAATGTTGTCATCTCTTGGCTGAAATTTACAGAAATGAAGGACCAGTCACTGGGGGCTTATCCAAGATGGTTTGGTGCCTGAGGCAGAACAGCCAAGAGGAAGCCCCTCCTTCTAATCAACATGCAGCACAATCCACTAGAAGAGAAGCAAGGAACCAACCGCCCTCTAGACATTTTGGACTACAAGTCCCATCACCCCAACCATTGTCCATGCTGGCTGGGGCTGATGGGAGTTAGAGTCCCAAACATCTAGAGGGCCACACGCTCCCCACCCTTGCACCTGAACAGCCCCCTGCACTCTTACAGTGATCTACCATCCTCATTCACGTTCATGGGGCTTGTGTGGGAGAAAATTCACCACAAGATGTCGTGAAGGCCACCAGTTTGGAGGGCTTTAAAAGGGAATTAGACAAATTCATGGAGGAGAAGGCTATCAATGGCTACTAGTCCTGATAGCTATCTGCTTCCTCCAGTATCAGAGGCAGCATGCCTATATGCACCAGTTGCTGGGGAACTTGAGCAGGAGGGTGCTGTTTGTTTATTTATTATTTTATTATATTTATATCCTGCCTTTTTTCCTGCAAGGAACCCAAGGCAGCTTACATAACCCTCCTCCTCCTCCTCCTCCTCTCCATGTTATCCTCACAACAACCCTGTGAGGTAGGTTAGGCTGAGAGTCAGTGACTGGCCCAAAGTCACCCGCTGAGCTTCATGGCTGAGTGGGTATTGGAACCCAGATCTCCTAAGCCCCAGTCCAACACTCTAAGCACTATGCCACACTGGCTCTCTGTTGCACTTAGGCCCTGCTTGCGGGCTTTCCACAGGCAGCAGATTGGCCACTGTGTGAACAGAATGCTGGACTAGACGGACCCTTGGTCTGAACTAGCAGGGCTTACTGGCACCCAGAATCTGCTAGCTGAGGCAGCCACTCTACCTTGTTTTGTTGTAGGCCCATCTCTGCCACATCAGTTATTATGGCATCCATTTTTAGGACAGTGTGTTTCTAGCAAACCCTGGGAACATCTACAATATTCATCTCTTTCTTGTGTTTCTGTGCTAGGTGTGAAAACGTTGAGTTGAGGTATGTACATCCAACATGCCTGTCTTAAGCCAAGTCAGAATATTCATCCAAAATATAACTAGCAGTGGTCTTACACTAACTGAACTTAAAATATTATTCCAGGCATGACAAAATGTGCTATAGGTATACTCTGATGAAAACTGTGCTCTGCCCAGTGTAGCTCCTGTCTGTTTAAAGCCATACCTTTTTCTCAGGGTTTTTTTTTTTTTTTTTTTCATCCTTTAGTAAGATTCCTGCATTTTAAAAACTTTGGACTTCTTTTTGACATTCCTAATACTTGACAACTTGTCTCTAAGGAAAAAATGGATTGTTTTTAGAGGCCTAATGTCCGCTACCCCTTATCTACACTCAATTTACAAATATTAATAAGATTTCTTTATGTCTTACAGTCCATTTTTGACATTCTTAACTAATAAGGAACATTGTAAATTGAATGTAACAGTGTGCAGCAGGGTAACAGTGTTTTGAACAGAATTCAGGAAATTTGTTTTCTGTGCCATAGTACATAGTAAACTGCTAAATCACCATAGAGCAGGGCTCTCCAACCTTGGGTCCGCCGATGTTGCTGGTCTACAGCTCCCAGCATACTCAGCCAGCATGGCTAATGGCAAGGGATTCTGGGAGCTGTAGTCCAGCAACATCTGGGGAACCAGGGTTGGAGAGCCCTGCCATAGACAAACAGCAGTCTAGGATGCTGTGTTCCTTCTCAATTAACCTAATAAAGAACTCAGAGTTTAATCCATGCTTGCTGGTGTTTCAGAAGTAAAGTCCTGAATTACAGGTAGATAGATTTTTTTTAGGTAGATACATTTTTTGTTGCCAGTGAACACAGAATCATGTATCAATATTCATATATTTATATTTAGCACTGGGAAAGGGGATAGCTCAGTGGTAGAGCACATGTTTTGGATGCAGAAGGTCCCAGGTCCAACCCCTGACATCTCCAGGTAGAGCCACCTGTCTGAAACCCTGGAGAGTCACTGCCGGTCGGTCTGTCGGTGCAAGCAAAATTGAGCAAGATCAGCTTTTGCTTTGCCAACCTGGTGCACTCCAGAAATTTTAGACTACAATCACATGATTATCCACCATTGGCCAAGCTGGCTGGGGCTGACGGGAGTTGAAGTAGAAAACATCTGGAGGACACTAGGCTGGGGAAGGCTGGGCTAGATGGACCAGTGGCAGGCAGCTTCCTGTGTCCCTATATCGTTCATTTCATTTCTCACAGTGCTTCACATGCATTATCTGGAGACAGACATAAAAATAACCAGTAATTGCATACTGGCACCAATAGTACTTTAATTGGCCATTTTGTATTTATCCATATAGGCATCTTTGGAATTGATAAGGTGACTACAATAATCACCGAATAATTATTAATCACCCAATGATTTGGTTGTGTACAATGATCAGCATGTGTTGACCGTTCCAATGATAGCTTGTTGATAGGCAGACAGTAAAAATCTGGATGCCGGCTTATCACAGTGTGACTGGGAAATCAGTGGGGTAACTTGATCATCCATGTGACATTCTTTTTTAGCTATTCTTATAGAAGCCTTTCAGCTTTTCTACACAAGGCTGTTAATCTGCTATATCTACTTTCAGTTTCATTGCAGAATTGAGATCTTAGCACTACATAAGAGCGTTTCCTTTCCTGCTTTCCCACTGAATAACCTTTAGGTGGCACTGTGCTATAGCAGAATATCGCAATTGCACAAGTAGGAAAATAACTTTTCTTCTGCTTTCAGAAATAATACTCTGTTTTCCCCACTCTACTCCCGCTGCCCCCCCCCCCGGAAATAGTGCTCTTAAAAAACAGAAGGAAAACTGGAGGATCACAACGTGGTCTAAAGAACACATAAACAACCATGAGTAAAGAATCATGACTGCACAATAAATGCCTCATGTAGAAAAGCTCTTAAGGCACCTTCAAGAAGAAGACAAGGGAAACTGGGTATGTGTGTTAGAGCACAGATACTTTTGTAATTGCTTCAGAAATGGAGAAAATACATTCAAGTTTTGATCTGCTGCCTTCTGCCATGCATGCATTGGGAGATTATCACCACATTATCACTACTATTCCTATTACTTCCTTTGTAGAGGAAAGTTGCTCAATGGCAGTGTGCCACAGGATGCTTTTGAACAAGTACCGTTATCAGTTGGTGACCTAAACAGAAAGCCATCAGATACTTTTACTGCTGTTATGCCATGAAGGTGCACATGTGACAATTGAAGGCAGCACATATCTCTAATACCCACAAAACATTTTATCCCAAGTCTGGCTTATTAGATTTTCCAAGTTTATCCTCTGCTCTTATCAAACTTTATGGCTCCTACTTATAATGGAAGCCAGACGGGAGTTTATACTGTTTATTGCTTGCTTCCTGTATAAATATTAATGAAGAGAAGGGAAGCTTGTCAGCCTGCAAACCAGACATCACAGTGTCCTACCTCAGCCTCTGAGTTATTTGAAGTTGCTAAGGGCAAATATTAGGGCCTTGTCCAAAAAGAATAAACTTGGGGTTAGTACAGTTTTCCAGCAGCCCAGTCCTCCCTCAGTTGGTTGATTCACTCCAGAGGGAGATGCTACTGTGTCTGGTGGTCTCCCTCAAAGATGTCTCTCAGGTCATTTGACTCTCTTTCCCAAAAGAAATCACAGGCAGCTGTGCCCAAGGTCTCTCACTACCCACAACTCACTTACGGTACCTTGCCTCTTGCTTTCCTGCTTTCTTCAGAGTCCTTTCAGCCTGTGGCTTACGCTGGCTCAGCTTGTCTGAGTGTGGAAAGCTAAGCAGAGTCAGGCCTGGTTATTACTTGGATGGGAGACCCCTCCTCTAGTTTCCTGCATTGAGCAGAGGGTTGGACTCGATGGCCTTGTAGGCTCCTTCCAACTCTATGATCTATGAAATCTATATCCTCCTTTGGGCACTTCAGTTCATCTTACAAATCCCACCCTTCTAGATTGAGCCAATCACCTTTGTTTCCTTGGTTCCAACCGATCAACTCCTTGCTGATGTCACTTTCTGTGTCTCTCTCTGCAGCAACGCAGGTACAGTAGGTGACTGACAGCAACTGTTGGCCTCCTTATCTTGCTTTGTCTTGGCTGGTACACCAATGTGGTGACATCAGTGATGGGAATGTTGTCTCCATTACCAAATGGGAGTTCTTTATTTTCAGCATGCAAGCGACATTGCCTTGTTATCTGCTGCTTTTATTTCTGTGTTGTAGCATATCGATCTGCAGCATGTAAATGTTTTAAATAATGTTTAAATAAATGTTTAAAAAAGGTAATAAGTATTGCTCGTGATAAATCTATATCAGCCTTCCCCAACTTGATGTCCTGCAGATGTGTTGGGCTACACAACGCCCATGCTAGCTGGGGATGATGGGGGTTGTAGTACAACACATCTGCAGGACATCAGGTTGCAGAAGCTTGATCTACGTGTTTAGGACAACCCATTCTTTATGTACTGATGCTTTTGATCAGGGCTCTTTAACCTCTATCTATACTATTCAATATGATCTGATTTAATTAATCCCACAACCCCCAGTCTTCTGGATTAAAGAGATCACAGTTGTTCCCTAGGTTCTTCCAGCCAATCTGTCCCTTGCTATTTTCTCTTTCTCTCTGTTTCTCTGCAATCCCAAACACTGCTACTTGAATAAGTCCCATTGAATGCAATGGGACTTACTGCTTAGGACTGAACTGCCAGTTGGTTTGAACCATCTACATGCAGTTTTGCCCCAGAAGGATTGATCCTGTGCCATGAGCCGCTCTGAACTGGGTGGCTTTGCCAGCTAGTAATAAACAGGGTTTCAGTAAGTGCTCTAAGAACTGACTCTTATGTTCTGTTCCCCAGATCTGCTGCAGAGCAGAAACAGCTGTGGAGAAATGTGCACTGCTTAGAGGATATCTCCCTAATTGAAAATGTATTTCAAACTATATGTTGCTGGCACCAGGCTGGGGTTAGGAGAGAGGAAGAGGAATTATCAACCATACGCTTCCCTTGAAAAGCAAAAAACAACAACAGGAGGCTCAGGGTGATTGCGCAGAGGAAGCAAAAGCAGTATAATGAGAACCCATACAGAGCACAGACGTTTACATTAAATACCATGTCTTAATAAAATAACATTTAATTAGCAAATGCCATACGGGTGCATGCCTTAACCTTTAAATCCTGCTGCTGTTTAGGAGCTTGTAAGAGATATAAGACCTGCCATTAGCTGAATGACGGGCTCCAGGAGAAAAGCATGGCTTATGGCCCCTCTCAAAATTAGAGTGATAAATTATGCCACGCGGGCACTGTATGGCACTGCACCTAAAGCAAGCTCCTAAAAGCCTGGCTGGCTCCACAAAACTGCAGCAAAGCCTCCCTCTGCCAGGAAGACTAGCCCGATCAGTGTCCAGCTTATTATGTCAGAATGCCCTCAAATATCAAAATAGATCCCACTTTTTCCAGAAAAAGTCGTCCTTGAGGCTTCAAACGTCTTGACAGAGGAAAATGGGCACCCTTGTTTTGTGCAGAGCAAGCATGAGCTTCACTCCGTAGCAGTGGAGGCTGGTGGCTCCCGACGTCAGTGGAGCAAGTGTATCCACTCTGGGTTGTAGTCTGAACTTTTAAGGAGCTATCCATGGAGCTGCCACTATCTGGGGGGTAGGGTTCAGCACCACGGATAGCTTCCTTTAAAGTTCAGACTAAAACTAAAGTGGGTACACTGCCCCACTGACATTGGGGCCACCAGCCTCCACTGCTCTGTAGTGAGTAAGCCAGCGGCCATCAGGTGCTGCCTTATGTTGAGTCAGAACAGTGATCCAAGTGCCTACTCCTCATACCTTTTACTCTGACTGGCAGTAACTTTGTTAGCCCAGCTGTTTGAGATGATGATGATGATGATGATGATGATGATGGTGATGATGGTGATGATGATGATTTACAACATCTATATGTTATATACCCTCCTAGACCTTCTCCATGTAGAAAAAGCACCAGCTTTTCCACTAACCCATTCGCTCCATTTCCGTATCACTCTGAAAGTACACTTTTTTTAAAAAAAAATGTAGGTACCAGAAATTAGTGACTGTAACACCCACAATCTGGAATAGCCTTTGATGAGAGCTGTGCCTGGCCTCATTCATCCCAGCTTTTAAATGAGCAGCGAAGGTACCTCTATTCCAAGGGGGGGGGGTTCAGAAGAAAAGTTGATAATCAGGATTGATCTCCTGCTGCTATGGTTTCAGTTGCTTGTTTTTAAAATTTTTTAAAATCTTTTTAATATTAGGTTGCCATTTCTTTTTATATTATCCTAATGGTTACTGTGATGTTATTTTATTCGTTTTGTTGTTGTAAGTCACCTTGCATGCTGCGTAGAAAGGAGCAGAAGAGAACAACAATAGTAGATTGGATCCAGAAATAGCCATGTTTACAGTAGACCCATCGAAGTCAATGGGACAAGTCAGTGATGACTCAGTTAAGACCCATTAATTTCAGTGGGTCTGCTCTTAGAATGACAAAGTTAGATCCAACCTAATATGTGTATAGCCCTGCAGCCATGTTGGGCACAGCTGGACAGTGAACAGCCAAATGCCTACAGTGCTGACTTAGGAACACCCCTCCTCACCTCCTCTGCCACCTTGCCATCTCTGCTCATAACAACATTGGATCCGACTCTCCTTCAATTGCCACTCAGTGGCAACAGGCTATTACTTACTAGCAAACCCCACTGGCTGCAATTGCCTATACTATGCAAAAGTATGGTATATCCTAAGGACAGGGGCATGTTATGAGAAAACAAGTACTACTGCTGTTGAATAAATACAGGAGAATTTAAATACTTGTGTAGTGTTGTTGTTCTTGTTTTTAAAAGTGCTAGCAATTTCAAAAAGCTCTGTGTAAATGGCATTTCCTTAAACTTTATAAATATTGATCATGATGCATTTTTAAACTAGGCCATTCCAGCTTGAGGAGAGACACACACATCCCCATTGGTCCTCTGTTCAGTCATTCTACCTGTATGACCTGATGACATGGCAATAAATTCATGAACACTATGATTAGGAGAATGCACCAATGAATAAGTCTATGATGGGGATACAAACCGAACTGAGAGCCAATGGAAAGACACCTGCAATTCATTGTAATTCTGTCAATCAGAGAATTGCCATTTACTTCAGTGGGATTAAGGCTCTAGCCCAGTGTTCTCCAACCTTGGGTCCCCTGATGTTTTTGTCCTACAACTCCCAGCATGCCCCAGCCAGCATAGCTGGGGCATGCTGGGAGTTGTAGGCAGGGCCGGTGCAAAGCAGTTTGGTGCCCTAGGCAAGATAAGATATTTAGCGCCCCCCCTTCCCACTTGAGCCCTCCCTCCAGCCCTATGCTTTATAATTAAGGCCCATGACAAAGTGTAAACTTTGAAGCAACAGTTAGGTGACATTACCCCTGCAATACAGGCTTGTATTCATCCCCCATTAAAACGCAAGAAGTCTAGTTTGAGGGAGCTTTCCCTTGCTCAGACATTGGCTGAAAACCCGGAGAGAAAAAGGGCGGGATTTTTCTCTCGCTTCCCCCTCCGAAAAAGCAGCAGGGATGTTGAAGAGTCCTTGGTTTCGAGTCACGAGTCGAGTCACGAGTCTTTGGACCCGAGTCTCGAGTCCGAGTCCGAGTCCTTGGTCCAAAATGGTGACTCACGAGTCACAAGTCCTGAGTCACTCCCAAAACTGACTCCACGAGTCCCTATTAAAATCAATGGGGTTTCCCCCCAACAAAATAAGGCTACTTCAGATGTGTGGCTTAAATAAATTCTAGGCACAAGTGTGCCTTTTTATTTCAAAACTCTGCAACTGATTTTGGCAAGAACAGACCAGGCAGACAAACCCAAAATAACCAGGCAGGCAGAGGAGGCAGGGAACCCCAAAGCAGGCAGGCAGAGGCCTTGTCTTGGACAATTCAACTGCTGAACAGGTCAAGAAGAGACCAGGCAGGCAGAGGAGGCTGGGAACCCCAAACAGGCAGGCAGAGGCAGCCAAACCCAAAATGTCTGACCCTAACCCAAACCCCCCACAACAACACATCAATCAAAATAAATCTCAACACATCGTTGGGGCTGCGCTCCTGGTAGCTGTCCATAGTGGCTGAGCAGCGGCGCGCCTCGCTTCCATGCGCTCTTCACCGGTGATTGTGCTCCTTCTGGCACAGCCAGAAGACTCGTCAACAGCCCAGGGATGTTGACGAGTCCTTGGTCTCGAGTCCCGAGTCGAGTCTCGAGTCCCATTAAAAATATTGGGACTCGAGTCCGAGTCGAGTCAGAGGGGGGACTCAGTCCGACTCACGAGTCGAGTCCTCGAGTCCGAGTCCCCATCCCTGAAAAGCAGCCAGGCATTTTTTGGAAATACTGAGGAAGGAAGTGCGGGTTAAGAAAAACGAGAAGTTTTAAAGAGTTTAGGAGCACAAGTGCAATTCTATAAGCAACCAGAGGTAAAAAAAAAAAGTAATGAAAGAGAAATAAGACTGCAAAATTGCACACGTCCAAAAGAGGGGGAGGGACTGCAATGCACTCGCAAGGGGAGGGACTGAGGGAGCTTTTGGTGGTCCTCCTAGCTTACAATCGCTTGGGGCTGAGGGCTGGGGAGTGTTAACCAGCAGCCAGGTGTGTGGGCTTCGTTACTGGGGGGAAAGGAGAGCGGAGCTTCCCGGGCTGCAGGCGCCTTCCCCACTTCTCCGTGCCTGCAATTAAAGCCCTCGGGGGGCGCGGTTCCTCGCTGCAGTCAGCTGATCCCAGGCGGAAGAGCCCGTGTTGTTGGAATATGGGTTCCACATATTCAGGGTTTGCCTTCGGGCTAGAAGAAGGCTATAGAAACCAACAAGCCTGATCAAGGTCAGGACTGGAGAAAGATTCACCTTTGTCCCAGTGAGGGACCGGTACAGTTTTTTGTGTCCAGTGTAATTGGAGCAAGGGTCGAGCTAAAGTGGATGCAGCTGGGATGACATCATGCCTTGATGCAGCTGGCATTACCTAATTTAGCACATGACTGTACCATAATGTATATAAAGTGTGTGAAGTCTTTGGGAGCTTGTTGGGAGTAAGGAGTATAGGTAAATATATGGTAAGAGAGCATTCTGGTGTGATAAAAGTTTGTTTGTATGTCATGACTGTAAACTGTTTTTGTCTGACATGCTATTCTGTTTTTCACTCTTGTAATATATCACTCTTTGATCTGTTCATGTTTTACAAGTTTAGTTTAGTAAACTTTAGAGTTTGAAAGAAACTGACTTGGTGTTTTGCTTTTTCACCTACTGGCCTTGCACACGGTTTTTTCTCAAACTACCCAAACGCCACAACTCGAATCTGCAACCACTGGACAAAGTTGCTTAGCTTTGTTTTTCCCCCAGTGGTTCAGTATTCCAACAGGTTATGGGCCCAGCTGTGGCACATGGGTATTGAGATCCGTGGAGTTTTGTTTTTGGCTAAGGTCCAGTGAGGTGTTTTTGTTTGGGTGCTGAGAAGTTTTGATCGCTACAAAGTTCCTGGCTAGGGCTTTGTATCGCAGGTCCTTCTCTGGCAGCAAACCCTGAAAAGCTGGAAGAACAGACGGTGATAAAGAGTGATCCTCTGGAGATAGAGGAGGGAAGAATTCCAGAACCAGCTCCCCCTGTGCAGACCGTGGACGGCGTACCGATGGCGGTGGTGCAACAGTACCCGGGAGTGGTGGTGGACAAGCTGACGGGTGAGAACTACCTGGCTTGGGAGTTCAAAACCAGAATGCTCCTGATGCGGGAGGATTTATGGGACATAGCTGTTGTCAATCCCCCGTACGGCCCAACCCCTGAAGAGAGCAGACGGATGCAGAGAGCTCATGCAATGATTGTGCTGTCTCTGTCAGATGCACAACTCTTGCATGTCAGATCGCTGGAGAATGCCGCCGACTGCTGGATGACTCTCAGGAGGATACATATTCGGGACTCTGCAAGTTGTAAAATCCTGTTGGCACGGCAACTGTACAGGAAGCAGTTGCTGCCCGGGGAGAAAGTTTCTGACCACTTGCAAGCGATACAGGAGCTGCTGATGAAGCTTGCTGAGCGGGGTCAGAGATATGAAGAAATCCATCAAGTCCAGATTGTTCTGTCATCCCTGGATGAGAGCTGGGACTTGCTGGTCAGTAGCGTTGCTTCGCTCCCAGAAGACGATCTAACAATGGATTATCTGGCTGGCCGTCTCCTGGAAGGAGAGGAGAGGAGGAAAGCGAAACAGCAGCAGCAGAAACAGCCGGCAGCTCCCTCCATCCGAAGGAATTCAGGCCGAGGAGTGGTGAGAGTGTCGGGTTACAGCAACAGCGCAGAGCAACCGAGAAATGCCGGAGAAGACACGGAGGCAGCTTTGAGCGTCAGGAGGTGCTTCAGATGCGGGCAGCCAGGACACTACAAGAGACACTGTAAGATGAGCTTGCAGAAGGGCGGTCCACAGAGGAAGAAACAACCCCAGGAAGATGGACGTTGTAGTAACTCTGTGTCTGCCACTGTGAGGGTGAATGTAAGTCAGCCTACATCAAGGTGGATTCTTGATAGTGGGAGTTCCAAGACAATTTCTAACTCGTCTTTGCCTTTTGTATCATTTAACAAAGTGTCTAAAGAAAGCAGTAGTCACACTGTCACGTTGGCAGATGGGATCACGTGTCCGATTGTGGGTGAGGGGAAATGTAAAGTACCCTATCTAGAAACAGAGATGGAAAATGTTCTGTGTGTCCCCAATTTAGACTATAGCCTATTGTCTGTATCATGTTTAACAAATGATGGGTATGAGGTGGTATTCACAAAAGCTGGCTGTGAAATACTCAAAGGTGGGAAGCTTGCTGCCAAAGCCTCCCTGGTAAATGGGCTATATGTGTTGTCTCCCCACATTGCCATGATAAATAATACACCTTTACACGATGGATGTTTACACACATTTCACAGAAAATTAGGGCATTCAGGATTTGGTGTAATTAAGAAGACTGCTGAGTCTTGTACTGGGGTTACATTGAAAGGGTGCAAGAAGTATCTAAACTGTGCAGTGTGCAAACAAGCAAAATCTAGGGTGCAGCCAATAAGTAGAAAATCAAACAGGCAGGTCAATGAAGTGTTTGAGTTGGTGCATTCCGATGTGTGTGGTCCCTTCAAACCCAGTGAAGGTGGTGCAAGATATGTGGTACTAATTATGGATGAGTATTCCAAGTTCACATGGGTGTATCTGGTGAAGCAAAAAGCTCAGTGTTTTTCTGTGTTCCGTGACTGGGTAGCATATGCAGAACGGCAGTTTAATACAAAAGTACGTACTCTACAAACAGACCGGGGTGGGGAGTACTTGAGCGGAGAGTTTCAAAAGTTCATGAAAACAAATGGTATAGTGCACAAACTTGCGAACCCCCATTCTCCATGGGAAAATGGTACGGCTGAGAGAAAATTAGGGGTTCTTCAACAAATAATGAGGTGTTTGTTAACTGACGCTGGTCTAAGCACAAACTCGCATTTTTGGGGTGAAGCAATCCTTGCAGCCAACTACCTGTGCAATAGAACCTGGTCTATGGTGATTGATAATATACCGTATACAAAGCTATTTAACAGGGCTCCGGAGCTTGGCCACCTTCGAGTCTGGGGTAGTTTTGCATACGTGCATATTCCCAAATCAATGAGAAGGAAGGGAGAACAAAGGTCACAAAGGTTGCGTTTTGTGGGATATGCTGGCACTGGGAAATCCTGGAGGTTTTCACGAGGTAATGCCAGGGTGATCATATCTCAAAATGCAGATTTTGTGGAGGAAGATTGGCAACGTATTCATGCAAACCCAGAAGTTTTAATTCCGGTAGATGACTCTGAGCCAGCCAAGCCGCAGCAGCTGGCGAGAGAGGGGGGCCAAAGCCCAAGGAATTCAAAACAATCTGTACAAGCCAGAGAAAGTGGGGAGGAACAAGCCGGTGAAGGCAGTACTGAAAGTGAGATCCGAAGATCTCAGAGGAGTAACAAAGGTGTTCCACCCCAGAGGTTTGTGATAGGAGGGGCAAGAGTTTGCAATGTTACATATGTTGAACCTGAGAATCTTGAACAAGTAAATAATTTGCCTAATACTGAAAAGCAACAGTGGTTGGAGGCAATGAACAGTGAAATGGAATCATTCAAACGAAACAATGTATATACAGAGGTGAAAGCACCAACAGGAATAAAAGTAACTGGCAGCAGGTGGTTATTCAAACGGAAGGTATCAATTTCGGGAGAATTCATATTTAAATCAAGACTAATTGCCAGGGGTTTTTCGCAAAGGTGGGGGGAGAGTTATGATGAAACATTTTCACCCACTGCAAAAGCAGAAACAGTAAGGTTACTACTGTCACTGGCTGCGAAAAGGAATTTACAGGTGCATCATTTGGATTTCACAACTGCTTATCTAAATGCTCCTCTGGAGGAGGAAATATACATGGAGCCGGCTCCGGGGTTTGAATGTAAACAGGGAAAAGTCTGGTATCTTAACAAAGCGGTTTATGGGCTGAAACAGTCAGCCAGAGCCTGGAACATTTGTCTTAACGAAACATTGCTGCAATTTGGTTTCAAACGTGGGGTAGCTGACCCGTGTCTGTACACTAGAGGGTCAGGAAACAGCTACATGGTCTTAATCACGTTTGTTGACGATATTTTGTGCGCTGGGTCAAGCAGCAGCCAGATATCCACATTTGCACAGCAATTAGGACAGAAATTCAAAATAAAATCTCTGGGTGAAGTCTCACAATATCTAGGTGTGCAGGTGGTCAGATCAAAAGAGTCTATTTGTCTGAACCAGAAACAAAAGGTGATAGCATTACTTGACAAATATGGTATGCTAGAGTGTGCACCGGTCCTGACACCTATGACCACAGATTTTGTTAAATCAGTAACTGCAACAGACAAAGTGTTCCATGAAGTAGAAAGGTATCAATCCCTGGTTGGCAGTCTGCTGTATCTGGCTCAGTGGTCACGACCAGATATAGCTGCCAGTGTGGGAGTTTTGTGTCGGTTCACAGCACAACCCACTGTTCCTGCATGGAATGCAGCAAAGAGAGTACTGCGGTATCTCAAAGGCACACTCGACATTTGTTTAAGTTTACCGGTGAAAGGGTCTGAAAACTTACAAATATGGGTGGACTCTGACTGGGGAAACTGTGTATTGTCCCGGAAATCAGTCAGTGGCATGGTCATGCAATTTGGTGACACCATTGTGAACTGGGTTTCAAAGAAGCAAACAAGTGTAGCCGCATCCAGTTGTCAGGCCGAAATGGCAGCAGTGGGGAGATAACTTGGTTTTTACAACTGTTCAAAGATATGGGTATTGATCAACAACTGCCGGTAGAGGTGTATTGTGACAGTACAGAATGTATAGCTTTGACCAACACAGAACACTTGAAAGCCCAGACTAAGCACATAGCTGTTAAGTATTGCAATGTAAGGGACCACATCCAAACTGGTGTAATCAAACTGATGTACTGCCCGTCAGAGGGGAATTTGGCAGATGTCATGACCAAGGCACTGCCCATGCCCAAATTCCATGAAATCATAACAAAGTTTGGAATGTTGTAAAATGAATGTGTTTAGTAGAAAATGCAATAAAGATTCAAGCCTCTCAGGCAAGGAGGGGTGTTGGAATATGGGTTCCACATATTCAGGGTTTGCCTTCGGGCTAGAAGGCTATAGAAACCAACAAGCCTGATCAAGGTCAGGACTGGAGAAAGATTCACCTTTGTCCCAGTGAGGGACCGGTACAGTTTTTTGTGTCCAGTGTAATTGGAGCAAGGGTCGAGCTAAAGTGGATGCAGCTGGGATGACATCATGCCTTGATGCAGCTGGCATTACCTAATTTAGCACATGACTGTACCATAATGTATATAAAGTGTGTGAAGTCTTTGGGAGCTTGTTGGGAGTAAGGAGTATAGGTAAATATATGGTAAGAGAGCATTCTGGTGTGATAAAAGTTTGTTTGTATGTCATGACTGTAAACTGTTTTTGTCTGACATGCTATTCTGTTTTTCACTCTTGTAATATATCACTCTTTGATCTGTTCATGTTTTACAAGTTTAGTTTAGTAAACTTTAGAGTTTGAAAGAAACTGACTTGGTGTTTTGCTTTTTCACCTACTGGCCTTGCACACGGTTTTTTCTCAAACTACCCAAACGCCACAACTCGAATCTGCAACCACTGGACAAAGTTGCTTAGCTTTGTTTTTCCCCCAGTGGTTCAGTATTCCAACACCTACACCTACACCTACACCTGCTACACCTACGCTCGCTGCCTCGCTTGCTCCGAGGAACATAAGAAGAGCCACGCTGGGTCAGGCTGAGGGTCCTCCTGGAGCTCGCAGACGGCTTGTGCTCCCGCAGGCAGGAGAGCGTTGGCTCCGGCCTTTCTAGCGGGCAGTGGCTCCACTGCTGGAGGGGGTGACTTGGCGCCCCCTTTAGCCTTGCGCCCTAGGCAGCTGCCTAGTTGGCCTAATGGTAGCACCGGCCCTGGTTGTAGGCCAAAAACATCAGGGGACCCAAGGTTGGAGAACACTGCTCTAGCCTAAAGGAAAGTTTTCAACATGATAACCCACACTCAAGGGTTGAGTATGGGTTGAGTGTGGGTTGTTATTGAACTATGGGTTGTTGTTGAAACATGGGTTATCGTGTTGTCTGTACCCAGCCATGTTCACAAGCCATGGCTTGTTAACCATGAACAACCCATGAAAAGAACCCATGGTTTGTTGTTGGGCTGTCAACTGTGGGTTGTTCACCATGGTTTGCTATATATAAGCTGGATTCAGATAACACGATAATGCATGTTTCAACAACAACCCATGGTTCAACGACAACCCACACTCAGCCTTTGAATATGGGTTATTGTGTTGTCTGAACCTAGTCACTGTTGTTAACTAATCTTTGACATCATCAAGCAACATGCCTGTGTATGTAAACTATATGAAGGGTTCTGGGGAAGAACCCTTATCTGCAAATAAATCTATTTTGAGCTAATATGCTCTTCCCTAACTCTTGCTGGTTTTTTTTTTTGTTTGTTTTTGCCACTAGCAGGATATTATTTTTAATTACATGGGTGAAGTGGGAGGATGAAGAGACATTAGCAAATAACAAGAGACTCTCTTTCATTTTAAACCTACTTTGCAGATCCGCAATCTTGCAGTCACCTGCTATGTATTTGCCTTGATAAGGTGACTGCTCTCTGTTAAAGAAGGCGATGTTCTGTTACCTTTCTAATTTAAAGGGAATAATTTGCTTAGCACAGAGTCATCGTAAGCATACTGTCACTGAACTGCTTTTATCTGGAGTTTATATTAGAGTGTGAACGTTGAAGCCATAGATCTTAAAACAAACTGTGTTCTAAATCTGCCGGAATATTTTAGCCTTGGAACAGAAGCTGAAAGGAGTTTGGATTTAACTCTTCACTAAAACAATTTGGGTGAATTATTGATTTTGTCCTGTAATTTTCCTTTTTGTACACCCTCATTGACTTTAGAATTTCCAGGAAATCTTTCCACACAATATTTTAAAGAGAGTCTTAACAGAGTACAGAACATTTTATATCTAGGTTGCCTGCCCAGTCCAGTTCAAGTGGATTACAGTACAATCCTATATATGTCTGCTTGGAAGTAAGCACCATTGGGACTTACTCTCTAGTAAGGATTGCAGCCAAAGTAACCAAGCTCTCTAGCAACTGAAGGTTGTCTGAAAAGTGAAATGTGTATGGCAGGGATGGGGAACATGTGGCCCTCCAGATGTTGTTGGGCTGAGACTCGCATCATCCCTCACCATTGGCTAGGCTGGCAATGGCAGATGGGAGTTGCAGTCAAGTAACTGTCTCGCTATGAACCTGCCCAGGTATTAAGATCTGCCGGAGAGGCCCTTTGAAGGGCAGCATTTCCCAGAGGCCCATTTGTCAGAAACACGTGAAAGGGCCTTCTCCTGTGTTGCCTCCAAACTATGGAATGCGCTCCCTCAAGAACTATGATTGGACCCCACTTGCTTGGCTTTAGAAAGGATGTGAAGACACATCTTTTCAATGTAGCCTTGTAAAATGTGTAGCTTTAATGTTTTTACTGTTTTTTAAAAAATGTTTAAAGGTGTTACTGCTTAAGGTTTTATTGCTTTAAATGGTTATGAACCACCCAGAGAGGTTTGGGTATTGGGTGGTATAGAAATGTAATAAATAAATAAATAATAAATTGTGCTACACCGCTTTGATGGCTTTTTAGCAGATATGGAGGTATATAAATGTTAACAGTAAATCAATGTAATAAATAATAAATCATATCTGGAGGGCCACCCATTCCTCACCACTGGTATATGGGTTATCTAACCAAGTAGGTAGGTAGCAGTGGTAGGTAATTAATTCCATTGCTGACGGTTGTTACCACACTTGTTCAGGACATGCATACTCATGTATGCATACTACATCTCACAAAGAAGAAGCTGGGAGAGCTTATTTCATCATTTATCTGTGTTGTGCCCGCTTGGATAGAGTTTCAGTCAACCCACCTACCATTACCGGCAGCACAATGAACGCTTAGAAAAGAAAGTTGTCAGCTTGCACATAGGCAAGTACAGGACTTGTATTGAAAAGCTGGATTTTGCAGCTTAGAGAAATCATGCAAATCTAGCCATTTCACATATTCGTGTTATTTTTCAACCGCTTCCTGCTTCTGCGTTCCACTAGCAATCTTAAGGGCTAGAAATGTGTTTGCTTGTTTTTCAATCAATGCTGAAGTTGCCATAACAGCAAAACCTGTGCCCAAAGGAAATTATGGTGCAGTGCTGCAAAGCATACATATTCCCAGCTATCCTGCATAAATGAAGAGTGCTACAGATAACACTGAAAAAATGTTAGATCTGGGTTATGGAAGAATGCTGCTTAGTGATGCAGCCAAGGCGACCAGTGGTCACGGAAGATCCTCCGCAATAGCCCATACCTCCACATGCAGCCCAGTCCCATGCATGTCTGGTCAGACATAAGCCTTGATAGCTTCCACTTTGGTAAGTGTACAGAACATTGTGACTTAAGTGGAAGCCAATCAAAGGGATATGACATGGATGGGAATGGGCTGAATAGGCTTTATTTGAATATGCCTTTGCTTCTGGTTTATTGCTTAGGGTTCTGATTTTAACATTTGTTAGGGCAGGGGTGCAGAACCTCAGGCCCGGGGGCCAAATCTGGCCACGATCCCTTCCTCTGGCCCCACCCCCTTCCCCCTGCCACGGATTCTTTGGTGGCTTTTTGGTGCTTGTGCCATTTGTGCCCCATTCTAAAAGGTTGAAATGCCTCTCCAGAGGCCTAGTTACTGCCAGTAAGCACTTCAAGGTAAACTATGCTGCTATTTTTGGTATTTTGGCCCTGCCCTTTTTGCCTTTGGCCCTGCCAACCACTGGATTGCGGACCCTGAGAGATTCTCCAGAATGGCATTCGGCCCTCAGGCTGAAGAGGTTCTGGGGAACAGATCTCATTTCTAGAGACTTATTTTGCATTTCCATGTCGCATGTACTCCTTTCCCCCTCCCACATGCTGCAAGAGAAGGTGCTTTTAGAAAACTCAAGGAATTACCTACACTTTAGAGAGCTTCATGTATATTTATTAAGTCAATACCAGTCTTGGATTCTCTTAAGCCTGCATTAAGCATTTATGGTTTAATCTTTTATGCTCCTGAAACAAGAAATTCTCAGAAAAATGTGAGATTTTTGAGCATCTATCATTGCCTTTACAGCAACAGTTAAAGTTCTAACAACAAGAAGAAATATCAGGAATGGATGTTCGTAAGCTTTAGAACAATGCAGTTGAAAACTATGTGAGAATACTTTCCTGGCAAGAGACCCCCCCAAAGTTATCTTATTATTTTCTTGCAGAGACATTTACAGCACAATCTTATGCATGACTACTTGGAAGTAAGTCCTACTGAGTTCAATGGACTTAGTCTCAAGTAAGTGTGCATAGGATTACAGTCTCAATCTCATTTTGGAGAACAAGAATAACAAATACTGTACCGTTGTTGCTCGGATTGTGCTTTCATGTGCTCACAGATACACTATGAAGCCAGGCTCTATCTATGACACATAAAAACATGACAAAGATTCCTACAAATGAATAGTGAGTGACAGCAACTCTCACAGATTTCAAAGGAGACCTGTGTTATTCTTGCAAGGATAAATACTCAACCATGCAATTTTAAAGAGTCATCCATGCAGTAAAATGTGTATTATTATTTTTTTAAATTAAAGCATTTATAGTACTTCCATACCAAATTGTAGAACTGACTCACCTCGGAACAAAACCTTTGCTTACTGTGGAGCCATTTCTAGTAAATTCATACTTGTTCACAGCTATAATGCACTGATGTGCGGGCGGCAGCAGCAGCATATGGGTGCATTACTGTTTGGCATTTGAAGACATGTTGATGGACTTCTCTGAACTGTAAGATTGAAACAAATGGAAGGGAGCGGTGAGATACTACCAATGATTTAGTGAGACAAGGCAAGGCAATAAAAGTAATTCTCTTGCAAGGAGGATATTGGGCCATCCGGAACACACAACACAGCTCAATTTGAAGATGTCTAATAATGCAGATCAGAGATTATGAAGCCAGTGTGGTCCAGTGAATAGAGATTTGAGTTTAAATTGAGAAGGCTCAGCTTAAATTGAGAAGACGTGAAGGACTTTCTAGAATGTGACAGCTAGCCCTGCCCCCTACACGCAGAAACACTAATTGGCTGCACACCCTGGCTGACGTGTGATTGGTTGTCAGCCTGAAGCAGGCGTACACATGTACACATGTATGCATGTAGGGCTCCCTCCACAGGAATGGGAATCCAGGGACAGGAATCCACATGTATGTAGGCCCCCTTTAGACTGAGTCTGATCACACATATGAGATGCACCATGGTCAAATGTATTCTAGAGATCCCCTTCATACTGAATGACTGAAGAAGGCTGCAGTCAAGTGCCATCTCTTTCACGGACTTAATAGGCAATTCATGAAATCTCACCCTCTGTTTCTTCTCTGAAAAATGGGAATAATTGGAATACTGTTTCAGGGTTGTTTATTATAATTTTTATTGTATTTTTTATTACATTTATACCCTGGCTTTTTTCTTCTTGCAAGGAACCCAAAGTGGCTTACATGGTCCACCTCCTCTCCATTTTATCCTCTCAGCAACCCTGTGAGGTAGGTTAGACTGAGAGTCAGTGAGTGGCCCAAAGTCACCCCGTGAGCTTCATGGCCAAGTGGGGACTAGAACCCGGATCTCCCATGTCCCAGTCCAACACTCTACCTGCTATACCACACTGGCACTTGGCTTTTGATTATGAAATAAAAAATAAAAATGGAAAAGGAACTTGCAAGCTAAAAGTGCTATTCAAAAATATAAATAATAGCAATAATGTAGTGGATATGAAAAAGAAATAACAGTCCAGTTAAATGAAGAGGGGTAGCAAAGTGGAGGACAGAGCAGTACCGATACCATACAGCCTGCCCTACACCCCCTTTGCTAACCTGATGCCCTCATGGGCAGTAGCAGCAGCAGCAGCCAGTGTTGAAGTAACACTTCAACTGTCAGTCTGGTCAGTCTCCATACATGGAATGGGGGCCACCACCATCTTGTCCTTGGCTGCAGGCAGCAAAACATCTTGGGCTGGCCCTGGCAGCCAGATTATGGGATTGTGAAGGTAGGGAGGCACTTCTGGCCTGACTCTAGGAAGCATGCTTGTTGGAATGGTTAGGAATTAAGTGACAACAAATGTCCTAGATATAACTTGCATATATATCCACTCAATATTAACCACTTGATATTAACCACTCGATTGTGCAATCCAGGTTTTTCCCTAAAAGAACAAACAAACAAACAAAAATTCATCGCAAAACATGGGGACATGTTTTGTAGTGCATGTAAACATCTTTCCAATGAGAGTTGACACAATAAGATTGGCCCAATAGATATTGGTATAATGAGGTTTGTTCATTTTGCGATCGTGGTATCATAATTATGCCGTTACCACTATGAGGCAAACATGAGTGAGTGGCAACATGGCAATATTTTTCAGCTACAGAAGATTATGATTCAAATGAAACCTTCCATTTATTTATACTTATCACTAAGTTTGCTACAATACATGTTCTTTATACATTACGCTCCCTAACTATAATGGATATTAATTGAATTTGCAATGCAAATGGTAAAACCAAGCAAGAAGTATTTAAGTTCTGCTAGAAAAATAATTATGGACAAGAATATGACTCTTCATTCCATCAATCCATGTTGATGTCAGAAAACATATAACAGGAACCTGTCATGGCATATTTAACTGTAACTATGTAAGTAAAATATGTAACTCAGAAATAAAATATATCACTTAGTTGAATACAAAAGGCAGTTGTTCCAATCCAGAGAAATTTATTTGAGAAGAAAGAATGAAAACAGACAGAGAAAGCAAGCAAGGAAGGAGAGTGATATGAAAAAAAAATGTACAGAAAAAATAAATAAAAATGAGTTCCATGTTGCAGGTAGAGGTTAAAGGTGAGTTCCAGGTCTGAAAAGGTTAAATATACGTCTAAAACTATGGAAAATTGGGCTACCATTTGTATACAGCTTACAACAATGAGTGCTGTGAAAATTGATGCAGAATAAATGAAACAAATCCAAAATCCAATCTTATTACGATTACTGTTCTATGCTTCTTCTTCTTTTTACTGTTTAACTTCTAAGTTTGCAATCCTATGAATATTCAGGCAGGAAAAAGGTCCTACAACTTCCAGCATCCCTCAGCCATCCTCATGCTGGCTGGAGGATCCTGGGAGTTGTAAGACTTTTCTCTGTCTAAACATGCCTGCCTAGGAGGATTGCGCATTAAACCTAGCACAATGGTATGTACATCTTTACCAGAATAGCTGTTCTGCTTTTTGTCTTTAACAGCTCCGATATTTAATAGAGTCTGTGAATTTCAGATGCATTTACCAACGGAGCCAGCTATTTTATATGTTTACTCTTATATTATGAGAGCTTAATTGGAAATTTGCTCATCAAGCTATGGAGAGTTTAATTAAACCCAATGAAGAAACTACGGAGTAATAAAAGGAACTGCTTTAAAATGTGCTATTTTTGTTCTGATGTCAAAAAGAAACTTTGTTCTCTCATCATTCTATTTTCAGAACAATAAAGCCCACCTCTAGAAGATGTTAACCTAGTAATTGGCAATGACTGAAATTACTTTTCATTCATGTCACATGGCCACTTTGTATACTAATACCCTGATGGTGGTTCTTCCCTGGGGATGATTTGCAAAGGAGAAGTACAGTATGTGTAGGGGGGGGGGAGAGAAATGGTGCTTCATTCCATCCGCCTCCAACAACGTTCCCCCTCTGCTGCTTTCTATCCAGCTAAGGCAAGGATGGCCCAAGGACATTTTGCTGCCTAAGGCAAGGAATGGGGTGAGGGGAGGGGCTGTAGCAGAGAGGGAGTGGCATCATTTGGCTGAGCTGCTGCGTGCTTGTCTGCTCCCATCTAAATGAACAGTTCAGTATTAAGAGCGATTAGACACTATAGTTCATTTATGTCCTTAGAGGGGGCTGCTTCCCAACTGGGTTTCTATCTTTTGGGCTACATGACAGTTGAGATAATCTTCAGGGCCTTTATTTCATTAGGTAATATAGCTCTAAAATTAGTTAAGATGTTTTTTGGATAATGGACAAGAATGGAACTAAAAGGATTCCACCTTTAACAATGAAAATGAAAGTTCAAGTAATTCAGAAATGGGTGGTTTCCTTCTTGCCACTTTGAGGACAGAGTGGTGAGATCTTTGTTTTTACCTGCAGAGGAGGATGTAGGAGGAAAAGCATTTCTGCCTCCATGGACAGCCTTTTTAGGTAGAAATAAAGTCTTATCCACTAGGATGAACCACGTATTATTGACTTCTGGAAGTAGACTGCCCACCCAAAAGACCCTCTAAGGGTGCAATCCTATGTATGTTTAGACAGAAGAAAGTCCTATAACTCCAAGGATTCCCTAGCAAGCATGGCTGAATGGAGCATGCTGGGAGTTGTAGAATTTTTTTCTGTCTAAACATGCATAAGATTGAGCCCTAAGTTGACTTTTCTGAGAGTTCAGCTCCAGATCTGCTGGATTGGTCTCAGCCAGTGGAAGAAGAATGGCGATATTGGATATCACCAATAGGGAACAGGAAATTATAAGTAAATTAGCTAAGCTGCAGGAAAAATGAAGCCAAATAGGGCGATGGAGTTGTCATAAAGTTCAGAGAACAGATGTAAAGAAGCCATCTTCTCAAAAAGTTATTGTGCCCAAGAGTATAGTAAGATATATATATATATATTGTAATACTGAAACATTTAAACTCATAGACACAGAGCTGCAAACCTAACTTCTCTGGAAGATGGTTGAGTAAAACATAAACTAGATCATGTGACTTCAAGTAGTTGGTAAAATTAGCAAGTTTTTATCTCATTAAATTAGGTGGTTCTCATTCCGTTACTGAAAACGGTACAAAAGGGCCAAGAAGGGATTCCTTTCTCAAAAAGAATGGAAGTGTTTTATGAGACAAGATTGGATTCCTGAGTGCACTGGAATTAATGGTTGTAAGGCCCCAGATTATCCAGCATTATTGTTATCTTGGAATATAGCCGGTTGGTTTCCTAAGCAGTATGATAAACAATCACTGGATTTTTAAAGTTGCTTTGATATTGGATTCTTACAATAGACCTGGCAAGTAAAACCTATTGGGTTTAGGTGCCACTCTCTGGTGGCAACTACCTCAGTTAAGGGAGTAAGGGCCAGTGGAGGCTTAAGGGTGCAATCCAATCAGGATGCCCGTAGCCCTCTGAACTTGGAGGATTACGGGCATCCTATGCAGAGCAGGAGGGGCACGGAGGCAAAGGTTGCCTCCATGCTCCTCCCTCCCTGGAAAGCACTTAGACTACTGCTTTCGGCCATCTAAGTACTTAGATGCTTTGAAGCAAGAGGGAAGGTGGTGCCAGGATACCTCGTATAGTGGCAGCACTGGTCTCCTCCCCTCCTTGCCCCCTGGAACACCCACTGAACCCCTTCTCCGAGGTCACATTTGCAACCTCAGAGAAGTAGCCGGCACAGTTCTTTCTGCACCCGCTGCGAGCGGCAGGGACGGTGCTCTGAGCTTGGAGTCCCAGCTCCAATGTCTGAGCGAGTTTCTGAGGTGGGAGCTGGGATTCCAAAAATCCTATGGCCATCTAGATGCTGTCTAGAAGCCATAGGACTGCACTGCCCATGTGTTTTATTTCAACAAATACTAAGGTAGCTATAACAGCTATGACTCCATTTATTCTTCTAATTAATCGTGTTCTTATTATGTTCCCAGAAATCTGCTTGATGGTTGCCAATATTTACATACCACCCTGTTCTTAAAAAGCAACTGTGGATAATATCTGGGCAAAATTAATGAGCAATATGGAATTCTTTATATCCTACAGCAGTACTTATTATTGCAGGATATTTTTTAATATTCATATGGGAGTTGATGATATAAGTTTATCTGCCCACTATCATTGCATATTAAAACCAGATATTTATGCTGATTTGGGGTAGTTCATGATCTTCTAAAGATACTAAATGCAATTAGGCAGGCTTCTGTCTAGCATGATTTATAAGGTGGAGACATCAACAAAGGACAGGATGGTCCCCCCACCCATTCTATGTACAGAAGCTGATCAGACTGACACTGACAGTTGAATCTTATTTCAACACTAGTGCCAGTGTCCTCCATTGCACCCAAGGGCAAAAGTCTGGTTTAGGGCATGTAGGACAGGGTGCATAGCACTCACAGATCTGTCTGCCAACACCTCACCACCATCATTTGCTCCCAAGCATGTGCCACCTGAGGCAGCTGCTGCACTCTGCCTATTGGTAGGGCTGGCCCTGAGCCAAGGTTCTGGATCCATGCTTTCATCACAAGCACAATCTTGAAAACTTGGTAGGGTGGGGGTTGCTGGGGGAGTGGAAGCTCCAAATTCTAAGCTCTGTATCTCTACTTCTGCTTCTTGTGTGTTCTTTTTCCTCCTAGGGGACCAAAGATAGATTCCTCCCTGAATTTTCAGTTTAAAAATAATGGAGTAGCAAGTCCTTTCAGTCAAAATCAAAATCAGATGTTTTGGAGGCCCTTCATAATGAGTGACTCATCAGTAGTTCTTCTGCAACTTCTAAAATACAAAGTACCTTTTCCCGGGACATGTTTTGAAAACAAATAGTCTCCTACAACTCACCATCACTTTTGGAGACTAGAGACATAGTTCTGATTAGACCCTGAGGAGCACATGGTCACCCCTAGCACAAGAATGGGTGTATCTTAACCTAAAAGATTGCAGGTTGTTTCACACACAGTCCAGGTGTGTAGGTTATACACAAATACTGGAATGAGCCTCAAGGACACCTCTCTCCTTCCCCCACCATATAAATAACTTTTAATGTGAACTGGGACCTGCACACATGAACAGCCATGTAAGTAGGGTCCGCTTCCATCATCTCCCTAACCCATCCCTCCTTTTTTGCAGTGGCTGGATTGCTCAAGCAGCATCTATTTTCTTACTAGGCACTTACATGCATTGGCTCCACTTCACAGTGAAGGCTATATGAGCAGTGGGGGAGATGCTCCCTCACTGATCACCATACGCATAACATACACACTCAGGCCATGTGTGAACAGGCCTTAAATGACACAGCTGGCTGTTCATACTAGTCAGACAGGTGCGATTTGAGTTCAGTGCGATTGGAGTTCAGTGTGATTTAGAACCCTGAAAATCAGGCTTCTAAATCACACAGGGAGCCTATGTTGTTTGTTTGTTTATGCATTTATTTATAAGATGTACATACCACCCAACTGGCAGATGCCCTCGGGTCAGTTTACAATAATAAAATACCCAAAACAACAATAAAATGATACCCCAAATAATAAACACAACCGTAAAAGTATACTGTCCTTTGATTGTATTGCATTTTCTTTCTTCTGACACTAATTTAATTTTCTACTGTGGTGTTGTTGGGATCCCATACTTAGCTTCTGATATATATATTAGAACAGTCAAACATTTAAAATAAAGAGCAATCAGTAAAGCTAATAATCAGAGCAACAGATTAATGTTTAAATGCCTGCTGGAAGAGGAAGTTCTTAGCATTGCATCTAAATGTATACTTGCCACAGGTAGGCACCATGCATAACCTTTAGATATATATTATTATACCTCTAAATGCATTCCATTTCCACTCACTGTCCTTTGATTGTATTGCATTTTCTTTCTTCTGACACTAATTTAATTTTCTACTGTGGTGTTGTTGGGATCCCATACTTAGCTTCTGATTTTTCTGTGACACGTGATTGTGGGGAAAGCCATAGCTCAAGGCAGACCACATAGAGGAGGTTCCACATTTGATCCCTGGCATCTCTGGCTTAGAAGCTCTCAGTAGCAGGGCTAGGAAAGCCATTGGCAAGTGACACCCAGCCTTCTGTTGTCATTGCTTTAATTAAAGCAAACAAAGAGAGGTTTTCACATCAGTAGCTCGAGAGCATGAGGTTTGACAAGCGCAACATTATCTTTTTTATTTGAATATTTCTAACCCACCCTATATCAAAAGACCTTATACCTGCAAACAAGCTTGCAAACAAGATAATTTTGATCCTTTGGGCACTCTGTGGCAGCTATGGATGCCATTTTGTTTGAAAAAAGTTTTTAAAAAACAATTTATGGGTGTCCCTCCCAAATTTTGGGTGGTGGAGGGGGCTGCATTGGGGTGGAGGTGGGCTGCATGTTGTCCACACCTGGGCTATATTATTAGCTATGTGAAAACAACAAAACTCTTCAATTGGTGTCTCTTCATACACACTTCCCTTTATTTTTGCTCTTGGTAGTACCTGCTCTCTCTCTTTTGCAATCCTTAGACATTCTTTTATCAGAATGTTTGTTGCTTTCTCCAGTGATTGTTCCCATCCCAGTAGCAGAATGTCAAAAGAATTCCACCCACATGAGTTGCAATGACAACACGAGATTGGGTGTCACTTGCATGCTTGCTATCAATGTCATCATAGCAACCTGTTGGGCACAAATAATTAAATGTTCTACCAGTGTGAGAGAAGCAGCAACTGCACTGGTAATAACACATCTAAAGGGGGTCATAAAGTAAAGATAATGGCTGAGTTCGCACATTACTCTAACCCATGGTATGGGTTGTTGAATCCTGGGTTGTTGTGTTGTGCAAACCCAGCCACATTAACAAATCATGGTTTGTTAACTACAAACAAATCAAAAAGAGAACCCACCGTTTGTTGTTGGGTTGTGACCCTGGGTTGCTTAAAACATGGGTCGTCATTACTTGTGAACCCAGAACCATAGGTTGTTTAACAAGGCTACCAAGGTGGCAGGCAAAACCCCCAGCCATTCTGTATGCCAGTACTACAGCATCACAAAGACAATTGGGATACAGGGAGGAAGTGGGTGAAGGAGGAGGGAAACAAACAACCCAGGGATTGAGAAAACAAATAGCAGGTTGCTGGATTGTCTGCCAGACAAACCCTGGGTAGGGCAACAAACCCTGGGGTAAATAAACCATAGGTTAGCGTTATGTGCGAACCAGGTCATTGAGAGATATGGGCAAATGATCTTTCTCTGGCATACTGAGAGCCCAATCACACAAACATCTGGGCACATTTTAGTCATGGGAAAAGCCTATGCATGCTGGCTCTTGGCCTTTGGCAAACCAGTCATATGTGCCTTCCACCACACACAAAGTTTAACTTGCAACAGTCATTGGAAAGAGTTGCTGCCTGCCCTTAGGACAGCTTTCCCCAAACTGCTGCCCTCCTGACGTGTTGGCAGAGAATTATGGGAGTTGCCGTCCAAGAGGTCTGGAGAGCACCAGGTTGGGGAAGGCTGCCATTTATGCTGAAAGCTGAGTTGTGCACATGGAAGGGGATGCACATTACAGCTCACCATGTGCTGTGTGCCATAATGGCAGGCTTTTAAAGAATGTTCCCATTATGTTGTGAATAGGCCTGGACAGACAGTCTTAAATATGCATACATATCCAGCGTGTCTTTGTTATTTCACAAGGAGAAAAGTGTCCCATAAAATATATTTAAGTTGAAGTGAACAATATACGAAAAAGCTTTAGCAAAGGAAACCACTCACAGTCACACTGTGCCTCCAAATGGCTCCCATCTACCCATGATCGGCTGCTCTTCTTTATATGCTACCCATATAGCTACTAGCTCATTTCACTTCATTTAAATCAATTACAAATCCCCACAGCACTGCAATTAGTGGAATATACTTAACAAAATCAATTGATAATCATTTTGAAATCTCATAATATCACAGCTAGAAAAACACTCAAGTGCAAACTCTAATTGCCATCAACAAAAATAAAGTGATTCTTACAATTTGAATAGCAAAACACATGCATAATTAGCTAATGTATGATACATGAATAATTATCCAGTCCAAAAAGAAACAATGGGAGAGCTTTGTCGATTGTGGCTCATTTTCTTGAGTTAAAATGTCCAAACTGGATTCAGGATCTTATTTTTTTCTTATATAGTGAAGTCTTAAGCATGCTTACTCAGAATTAAGGCCCCCAGAAGCTGATGGAATCTACTCCCTAGTAAGTGGGTCAGGACTTTAGCCTTAGAGTCCTTCCAGACAGAGATATTAGTGAGTGATGGCTGCACTGAATCAAGTCTGTGAGGTCTCCTGCATGTATACCTAGGTACCTGGTCCATATCTGAAACATTCCTTAGCTTATTTCACAAGCAGATTTGTTTGGATCAGCTGACAGTCACAGGATAGTGAGCTGGCAAAGGGCAGTGTAGTGGTTAGCATGTTGGACTTTGGCCAGAGAAACCTGTGGTTGCATAAGAGAAAGAGAAGGGCAGAACATGTTCCAGAGACAAGCTCAAGATTTTCCAGGAGTTTAATTTCCCAGCAGCAGGGAGAAACTCTTAATCTCCTAAAATCAACAAACCACTTGTAGCCATTTTCATCTCTACCTGGAGCAGGTATTTTGTAAAGCTAATGAGTCTTAATTACCCATTCAAGACCTAGCACCCCAAAATACTTTACATTAGAACAAGGATAACTCACAAGGATAGAAAGATGCTGAGAAAATATATCCCCCCCCTACTGTGAGGACTGCAGCTAAACTCAGAGAGAAAATGCTGACACCTTTATTCCACTAGGCCAGCCTTCCCCAAATGGTGCTCTCCAGATGTTTTAGGTGACAACTCCCAGGATTCCTGACCATTGGCCTTGCTGACTGGGCTGATGGGTGTTAATGTCCGCAATATTGGGAGGACTGGAGGTTGGGGGAGGCTGCACTAAATTATTCAGTGTAAAACCAGGGAGAAGTTTTGCCTCGATACAGTGAAATGTACTACAGAACATGCAATGGGTAAACAGGACCTATTATCCCTCTTATCAGGATCAAAGAACACCAAACTTTTCTTTAAGCAATAATGTCATATTCGTATATGAACTGCTTTAGGGATGATTTTTTTTTTTTTTACCACACATTGCCCAAGATTAGGGCAAATCTATTAGATGACATCACCTTTCATTTCAGGCCTCCCAAAGAGAATCAGCCTGTCGCCGAGCACTCAAGATCCCACATCTGACATAATTTGAAAAAGAACTTAGCATGCTGGCTAAGTAGGAACCAACCTCATTTGAAAAATCATTCCCTCATTACATGCCGACACATTTCTTTCCTCCTTCGCACACAAAATCGGGTGGTGCTTTCTGAAAGAGTATTACTGAGGGATCATTTGAAGGGTTTTGTACTTGGGCAAGTAATGTCTCATTCTGAACTAAGAACTGTAATGAATGAAAGCTAATTTGTAATTAAGTCTATATAGGAAAAACATGCTCCGTCTCAGAGGAAAGATTTTTTTATTTACTTTTTACAAAGCGATTCTGCAGGGGAAATCCAGTAAGTCTTGGCATATAAAGCAAATTAATTTGTGCTGATATTTTAATAGTTAGCACGTCAGAGGAGACCTCCCAGACTTTTAAGCAGTACATGCGTGGGGATGATACTTTCCGGCAAAGGGTAACTCCAGTCATGGCAGATTGAGACTCCATTTTTATACACATTCCCCATATTTTGAAACCCGTATTGCATCATTCAGGAATTATGAGGAGAATATAATTTCTTCACACATTCCTTGGTGAAGATGTTGCATGCCCTATGAACTGTCCAGGGCTCACAGGGTGGAAGCGTTGGGCTGGGGATGTCAGCTGCCACACCCACCGCCCCTCAGAATTCCCTGATCTGGTTCTATTGATCCATTCCAATCAGTCATGCTTTAGAAAATCTGGGATTTGCTTCTGGGTCCCCATATTGTTTAAAGCTGGATACAGATATTTATCTTCCGTACAGCTGAAAGTGGTAAGAGAAAGCAGCCAATGCTGCCGCAAATGCTGCACACTTTAATCATTTCTTTTGGCCCACCATTAAGAATGTTTTATAGCTCAGAGGTGGCATGCAGCATGCTTTCACTTAATCTAGCCAAAAGCATGAGGAAACAAATGGGCCTTATAGCACCATCTGAAAACCACTGATGAACCTCTCTTAGGATGGGTCATTCAACAGAGCTGGAGTAACCACTGAGAAATTCCCATTCTTTACAGTCAGCATCATAACCTCCTGAAGGGAAGATACTTGGAAGAAAGCTCATGAAGATGATTTCTAGAGGGTTCATATGGGGAGACCTACTCTTTAAAATATGTCAGGCCCAAGGCATGAAAGGCTGTGAAGGTAAGGGACAGCACCTTCAATTGGTCCTGGAAGCTCATCATCAGCTAGTATAGTTGGCATAAGATGAGCTGAATGTCTTGCCATCTGCCAACATACGTGCCAATCTATGGGACGCAGCATAGATAAGAAGAGTTACAGATATGGAAAGGGGAAGAAAAGAGAGCATTTGAGAGAGACAGAACTGAAGTTACAACTCTGTTGCAGAAAGAGGACAGGATGGAGGCCTGTGTTGGATCCAGACTGGTGAAGCTGAACTGAGAACACTGGAACCTGCTGCCTATTGGCTGGGTTAGGGGAACTGTCTAGAACAGAGTTAGCTGGATGTGTTTGTCTCTTTGATGTTTATTTGTCCTCATGATTAACTCCAAATTCGTTTTAGACTGACTTTGTCTGAGGCCTTGTTATTCATGCTACCCAGTACAGAGAGTTAGCTGGGCCAGTAATTACGCCCCAGAGGTTAAAGGGCTGTGTAATGGAGGCAGCCAGGGAATAAAGATATCCATGTGGTGGCTGTGGTGAGGATCAAGGAGTAGGGCATGGTTGAGCTGGTGTGCTTGCTTCCTCTCCCTGTTATGGTGCAGGCTACGTCCTATGCCATCACATAGAGATCTTACATGAACAAGCCACGGACAGCCTGCTTGAAGCATGGGATAGTGGAACAAGGCTGCAAGTTAAATCACTGGTGTCTCAGAAGCATTGTAATAATAAGTGGGGAGGATTGGGGCTCGCTCTCTTCACAGAAAGAAAAACTGCAGTCACTCCTCTTTTAAAAAAATGTATATAACCTAAGATTCAGAATGAAACTAAATTGGCTGCATTCAGACGTCATGCCAAACCATGGTTTGGAAACCAAACCATGATTCATTTTTTACTTTTGAACTTATGGGCAGTGTCCAACACTATGGGCAGTGTCCAACACTGCCGCTGTGCTAAGCTGGAATGGGAAATAGAAAACGAGCACTGTTGGAAATATGAGCCGCTAGGGGACAAACAAAGTTAAACAACTTTGTACCCGGCAGCTGCAGAAGTTGCTAGCGGAGAGATTGTGGCGTGGGTAGCTGATGCTAGGCAAAAAAGCAAAGCACAAGTCTGTTTCTTTAAAACACAAAGGTTTACTAAAAGACTAAGACTTGCAAAACAGGAACAGAACATACACAGAGTGCTATTTTACAAAAGTGAAAGAGAACAGTATGTCAGACAAAAACAAGTACAGTCTGGACATACATAAACTATCTCTATACCTACAGAATGCTCTTACTCAATTAATCCTTATACAAATATACTCCTTTTCCCCCAACAAGAACACAGAGACATTGCACACCTTATATACATGTCTGTACAGTCACGCCCATAGAATGATGTAATGCCAGCTGTACCCATAGCATGATGTAATCCCCAGCTGAAATCAATCTATCATGACCCCTGCTCCAAATTACCTTGAAGACAGTGAAAAAACTGTACACCCAACTACACTGGGCCAAAGGTGACAATTAGCTCATGCATGACCTTGATCATGTCTGCCGGTTCTGTGGTAATGTGCTTCTTTGCCTGAAGGCAAAAAACCAGAATATGCGATGCCATATTCCAACACAACCCCCAGGAAACTAACTGAAGCTACCACTTATGGAACAGGACAGGTCAGCAGAGCTCCTTTCTGTGACCCATTCTGGAAGTGGTAGTTTCAGCTAGTTTTTGGGTGCACTAGCCGGTGCTGGCTTCCGATTGCACTTGCAGTCATTCCTGCCAGTGCAACGGCAGTGTTGGATACTGCCCATAGTCAGGTCTCAAATCATGGTCTGGAAGGGGCTGCCAAACTAGAATATCAAACCATGGTTTGAATTTGGTTTGAAAACCAGTTTGTACTAAGTGGGAATTGCTGTTACATGTCAATTCACAAAATAATGGCCAAATCACAGTTATGGCTGTAGCACCTCCTCAAGAGGCTGCTGCTTCACGGAGATGGGAATGAATTTATGAGCTTACAAAACTGAGTGCTGAACAGATGAAAGAAAAACACAAGTATACAAGTCACTCTAAACCAGGGGTAGGCAAATGTTTTGGGCCTGGGGGCACACTTGACACGTTGAGAAACTGTCCTGGGCACCACCATACAAATTGGGCATGCTGCAGATGAAAGCATTGGTCTACCGCCACCTGCCATCTTAATTTCCTAAGAATATTTCTGAGGCCCTCATCTGGCCCAGAGGCATTCACGGGAAATTAAGATGGGAGCAGCTAGAGGCCCTCACTTTGTGATTCCAGCTGCCAGTAAGAAAAGTTGTTTAAAAAATTGAAATAAAAGAGGGAGGGATATGGCACCTGGATGGGGGCCAAGAAAGATGTCTGAGGGCATGCTTGTGCCCATGTTGCCACGTTGCCTACCCCTGCTCGAAACCATGGTTTGCCTGTTGTACATTTGAAAGCTCAAACCATGTTACAGGTTAACTATGATGAGCACAAATCATGGTTTGACAAGGCGTTTGAACTGGGCTATTGTTCTCTTGATACAATAGGAAAATGTTACCTAAAATTCCCATATTCTAGTAGCAATTTGGTAGTACTCCAATATGTAATCTGTATTTCCCCTCCTCAGAAATATACAAGTACTATTTACATTGCAGGTAAGTTCTGCACTGAACACTGCTATAAAAGGTCTGAGTTTTATCTAGTATATTTTATGCTACTCATAAACTTGCATGCCTTTCATGTGGTAGCCATCTATTTTGCATGTGACCTTCACATTTTCTGCTTCCCCTTTGTCTGCTGCTACTGCTAGATTTGAAACATTTATGCAGACATAGGAAATTTTGCATATGCTAATCAGATCTAATTTATTACTGAGTTTGAATTAGGTTCTGGTCAAAGGTCAGATTCCCTTTAAAAAAAACAACTATTTGCATCCATTTATTTTGTGTTTATATGAGTCTACAGTGTTTTTATGAGTCTACAATGTTATGTTCATAAAACATTTCATTTGAATCCCAAAGCATATAGCTACTGTTGAAAACATAGCAAAAGTATTGAAGATAGGATGAGTTTGAACATGCAGAGTCAGTAAACACTGATTAAAATGTGAACTGGTGAAGCTGTCTGTAATACAGCATTTCCTTTTCACTGGCTCCTTAACTGATAGTAGATCAGCACTACTGTATTAGGGTGGCCATCTGTGATGTAGTAATAGATTTTGAGGTGCAGGCATTCCCCATGACATTCCCCATAGCCACGTCCCCATGGAGAGTCCAAAAATGCAGGCAGCTGTGTTGATCCATATCAACAAACGAGTTCTAGTAGCTCTGTCTCCAACAGCAGATCTTTTGTAAAGCTAGGAGGGCCTTTTCTGCTGTGGCACCCCAATTGTGGAATGAGCTTCCCAGAGAGGCTTGTCTGGCACCTATGTTGTACTCTTTTCTATGCCAAGTGAAAACCTTCTTTTCCCCCCAGGCATTTTAGTCTTTCAGTTTTTGTTGTTTTAAACCTGCTACTGTATTTGAGATGTTTGCATTGTTGCTAGGTTTTATTTTGCTTTTTGCTTTTAATTTTTATTTTATACTGTAGTTTTAAACTTTTATATTGTATTTTATCATGTTGTATTTTATGGTTTTAATTGTTTGTTTATTTATTTATTTAAGATATTTATTTACCGCCCATCAGCCAAAAGGCTCCCTGGGCGGTTTACAAGTAAAATAGGATAAAAACAGGCAAATAAAGGGGCAAATCCAACAGGCAATATTTATTTATTTATTACATTTATACCCTGCCTTTTTTCCTACAAGGTGTGAGAGCTGGACTGACCTGGGTTCAAAAGCTTCCCTAGCCAATGACCCTCAGTCCCAGTCACGCAGGCGGAAGGAGGAGATAACAGCAGTTAATAAAGATTAGAGTTTATTTGTAAGACCCAATTACATGGGATTAAGGCAAACAATGCATCTCTTACTCACTACATCATTGCAGATACAAATCCAATACCCCAGTGGTAAGGCTAGATGAAGTGAAGTCCAGAACAAGAGACATGTCGAGAAAAGTGAAGCTGTCATCAAGTGTGTTAGCTTTATACCACAGACCCTGTATCTATAAATAGGATATTACTCACCAGTTGTATAACCTATTCATCAACATGTTTACCCCAAATCTGTCCAAGGTTGCTGAGTCATATCACCTTGAGACTAAGTCTGGTGACCGGAGCCTTGTGTACTTCATCTCAAGAGACAACCTCCATGTCAGGTGATAATCCTGATGTCAGGTGGTAATCTCGTTCTGCCTATGCAAAACCTAACATCCCCCTGCTTTTGCATTTGTCGCAGAACGTGGTTATTTACCTCATACAACAGCAACAGCTTGTTGACACCTGATGCTGTTCCTTCATCTATGGACTTTGATAAAAAAAACTTCTGCAGGAATGACTTTACCTGCCAGAAATTTGAACCACCATCAAATCACTTCTGATGTATCCTTCCTCATGACACAGTTTTATTTGCAAACCCAAAACGTTGTGTATTGCTATCTGCCTGCAGCATAGCAATCCTGGCTTTGGTTTCCTGAAAAAGCTGTAATAGGTTTTTCACATCAGTCCCAGCATCATTTAAACATTTTTAACAATTTAAACTATTTAAACACATGCAATAACTATTCAAGCTTTACAATAGCATAATAGCACAATACATAATACAATGCATTCAGTTCAATTTCAGTTGAACTCTAACTTCTAGATGATTGTTTCTTACAAAATCAATCAAACAAAGTATGGTTATAAAAATAACAAACTTCAGGTGTGTTCTTGTTGTTCTTACTATCACAACCACAACTGGCATTTCTGTGAATCTGTAAGCCACCTGTGCTTTGACTTGTAAAGTAGTCTGAAGTATGATGTTCCCTCCAGATAACACTCAACTCCTTTTTAGAGCTCTCCAAGCATGTCCTGTTGGTCTAACAGTCTGCCCATTACACTGACAGCAATATCTGGCCTTGTTGCTTGTACAATGAAGCTCAACAGCCCAATGCTCCTGTGTAGCATTCAAACTGCTTTTCCATCAGCATGTGCTTGAAAACCCTCAATTATTTGGAGTCTCTCACTGAGTTAACAATCTCCAAATTCTCAATCACATCCATGATATTTCTCTGGTTTGTTGCAGTAAGATACTGCCCTCTTGGTTCTCCCTCAACTTCTATTTACAAATAAACAGTTGATCCACCACCAAGCAGTTTCATTTTCAAATGAAATTCCAAACCCTGGATCAATTATATCATATTGCTTTTATCTGTCCAGAAAAAACAATAGATTACCCATTTAACAAATATACACAGTCTATGTCCCTATTCCTCCTGTTTAACAAACAAACATTGATCTGCCTCTCTGTGCAAATCTCAATTCAGCAATGTTTGAGTTCAAAAACAGAATTCCAGCCTCCAGCTGATTTCTAGCTTTTCTACAGAAAATCTCAGAAAGTTCTCAGACAGGTTTCCAAAGACTTTCTCTCATTTAAAATGCTTATGTTCCAATATTTCCAACTGTGAAATATTCATACATTTCTCCACATTCTTAAACATCAGTCTAACTGTTTCCAAAAGCAAATTGTTGTTGCACTCACTCATGATTATCCAGCTCCTTTTAACTTGAGCAAAAAATCACAAGCAACCAATCTTGCTATTTTACACACATAACCTTTTCCAATCTGGTTAGTTTTCACCTAAAAATTTATCTGGTAACAATGAGTTCCATGGACTGCTGTTTGTTTCACCAGCTTCCATGTTTTGTTCTTTATCCAAAGAATTCAACTCAGCTTGCATAGCCTGAAGCTATGGTTTAGCTTCCTTAACAGACAATTTTTTCACCTCTTTGAAATTTTGAGCTTTCAAATGGCTTTTCCTGCAAATTCATCCTGATATCTCACAGGTTGTTTGACTCACCTGTTCCTTACCTCATCAGTTATCAGGTTTCTGTTCCAATAAATTTGCACCAATGATGAACAATCATTTGTTTAGCCTCCTCTAAACCAAATGTGTATCAAAGTTTGTCAAATTTACCTGACTGTCTTTCAGCAAATGCTTTTCTATTCTGACTCTGAACTTGATGCATCCCCTGCATTAACAGAATTAATTTGAAAAATGATCTCACTTTTTTATTCAGCATTATACTAAACACTTCTAGATAATCTCACTATCCAAGTGTTATTCATGTAAAACACAATATTCTCATTTTCTAGAAAAATCTCATGTAAGCTCCCTTACAGATTTCTTCTAACTTTGAGGTGTATGTACCTACATATCAGATCCAAGATCCTGAAATGTTTCTCCAGAAGATTCCTCCTTTACACAACTTTCCATAAGGTGTACAGTTCAATCACACAGAACTAAAACTTCTATCATGTACATAATCAAAACATTTAAGAGCTTCTACCCAAACCTCATTAACCAAATTAGTATCACCTCTTCTGAGTGTTTGTTTACTCTTCCACACAATCCATGTGTTCAATATCACATCCTGTTAGAAATGCATCTAAATATGCACTGAATTGAACTTCCCCCCTATCTCAAAAGAAATAGGTAACATGGATAATATGCTTGTTTCTCACCCAAGCACAAAACACCTTGACTTTGTTCAATACTTCAGCTTTCTATCTAACATGTACACAACCTGTACTTCATGTATTGATCAATTAACATAATGAAATAACGTGCCTTTCCTCTAAAAACCATCAGAGTTCCACAAGATCACCAAGAACAAATTTAAATGAAATGAACTGGTTTTTCAGCTTGCCTTCCAGTTTACCTGTTGAAGCTAGCATCCCTTGTATATGTGCACAAAATACCTTTCATGTGAAAATTACAATTTCCAAATGCTTTCCCCATAACACAGTTTGCATTTTCTTTCACAAGCCTGTGAATCTAAATGACCAAACATCATGTGATATGCATGCATGTACATGTCATACATAAGCATTTAACCTTTTATAGTTGCAACAGTACAACTTTCCATTTCTTTATTTACATTATTACAGTATAAAAGAAATAATCCATCTCTTAGCTTTGCCATATAAACATACCTAATAATTATTCAGTATTTTACATTTTGCTACAGAAAAATCCACAATATACTCAAGTCATATACATTCAGTACATTTCCTGACATTTCAAAGAGCATATATTACACTTTCTTGAATCCAAGTTATCCAACTTTCAAGAAATACATTTCCAAAAACATGACTGTTAAACTCCTGACCATTTGCATAGTCCTCTTCCTGTTTATTCATGTCCAACACAGAAAGCTTCATTTAAACAATCCACTGCTTCTATTCAAACAAAATAATGTGTCCATTTTGTTATGTCCTGGGTTAAAACACAAAGTTTTTTCCATCAGCAGCACCCCTGCTGATTTCAAGCTCCTTCTTCTGTGATCCCACATGAAGAAAATGAAGAACAGCTTCCCATTTTAAGCACAGCTTTCTTTGTTCAAAAACTGCTGCACTGTTTTTCCCCTGCTGTTTTAAAACCACGCCTCCGCTGGTTTGATACAGCCTCCTGTGTAGTATCAGGTTTCCTAAGATACGTTCCTGTCACACGTGACTTTGTTGCGAGTGCGACACACGCTTCAGACGCTTTACCCACGTCAGACACAATCCACGTCATTTGTAATCCAAGCCACTTGTTGATACAATGCAAAAGATAGCTGATCCGCTGCTGAGTGAAGAAGCAAACTGTAAAAGAAATATGATCCTCCTGCTGTAGCCTTGACTCAAATGAGTAGACACAGAGCCTCCTGGAGATATTTCTTTGCCCGATACAGCTCCTTGACAATCACTCCAGCAAGCTGTGGAAAACGAAATCCTTGTGTCCAGCGTTGTTCACTTTTCAGCCTAGTAGCTGCCCGAACCGGCACCCACGTTCCAGCTTCTTCCAAAACGAAAAATCCTCCAGTCTCTCTGTCTCTGCATTCTTCAGTTGTGCTGCATTCCAAGCCGCTGTTATCAGCATCCAGCTCTAGCAACATCCTTCCCGGTTATTTACAAACCGTTCTTACAAATGTTAAACAAATCCTTTAACTCTATAACTGCCGAATTTCTCCATACTGCGTCTCTGTGGGCTTATCTGCCCCATCTGAGATAACAATCTTATCTCTGCTGATTATCTGGGCCCATAACCAGATGTGAGAGCTGGACTGACCTGGGTTCAAAAGCTTCCCTAGCCAATGACCCTCAGTCCCAGTCACGCAGGCGGAAGGAGGAGATAACAGCAGTTAATAAAGATTAAAGAGTTTATTTGTAAGACCCAATTACATGGGATTAAGGCAAACAATGCATCTCTTACTCACTACATCATTGCAGATACAAATCCAATACCCCAGTGGTAAGGCTAGATGAAGTGAAGTCCAGAACAAGAGACATGTCGAGAAAAGTGAAGCTGTCATCAAGTGTGTTAGCTTTATACCACAGACCCTGTATCTATAAATAGGATATTACTCACCAGTTGTATAACCTATTCATCAACATGCTTACCCCAGATCTGTCCAAGGTTGCTGAGTCATATCACCTTGAGACTAAGTCTGGTGACCGGAGCCTTGTGTACTTCATCTCAAGAGACAACCTCCATGTCAGGTGATAATCCTGATGTCAGGTGGTAATCTCGTTCTGCCTATGCAAAACCTAACACAAGGAACTCAAGGCGGCTTACATAATCCTCCTCCTCCTCTCCATTTTATCCTCACAACAACCCTGTGAGGCAGGCAAATAGTCAAGCACAGTGGGATCAGTCCAGTATGGGATCAGTTTAAGGCAGGAGAAGTCAGGAAACTAGCAGTGGTCAAAGCACAGTATTACCAGGCAAATAGGTGGTTTCCAGAAGAAAGGTCTGAGGTTAACCAAGTTCCAAACATGGGAGAGTAGTCAAAGAGGAATGCAGTCCAAAAAGAAAAGTCAAGCAGAAGTCTGGAGGTCAGTAGCACGGAGGTTAATGGCAAGGTCGGGACACCAGAGCTGGTAGAAGCATGTTGTTTCCAGCAGCATTCACTTTCCGAACCACAGAGAGCTCCGGCTTTGGGCGGAATAGAAATGTAATCAAATAAATAAATAAATAAAGGTCTTAACTGTCCATTCAAGACAAAGCCACTGTGAAATACTTTGCATTACAACAGGGATAGCTCACAACACTATATTGTTGCTGGGAAAATTCTCCCCTGCCCACAGCTACTGTGAGAATTGCAGCTAAGCTCAGAGGGAACAGGGAATTCTGAGTGGGATGACAGATACTGACCGGGTTCACAGGATCAGCAAGGAAAAGAAGCCACTGTGGCTTCTTTTCGCTAACCCATGTGTACCGATCATGCACTGTGTAATTTGCATTATTACCCTCGCATCCCATGGCTTTCTATGTCATCATGTGTAGTTTGGCCCTATATTAACACAAATGTCCTTTGTTTTATCAGTGGGGTGCACAAAATATGTAGTTGCTTCTTAATCATCCAGTGGTAGACACATCTCATAGCCATTATTACAGAGGGAAGTAAATAGAGAGTGGACTATCCTTATGAAAATTGGATGCCCCAATAAATTTGTGAATATCTTGCGACTTCTCCATGACAACATGACGGCTACGGTCTTGGACAACAACGGCTCTCATGGTGCTCCATTTAAAGTGGGATCAGGTGTTAAACAGGGATGTGTTATTGCCCCAACATTATTTGCTATTTTCATCGCCATGATTTTACATCTTGTCAAGGGGAAACTTCCCACTGGTGTGGGAATTATATATCGAATAGATGGAAAGCTTTTTAATCTCAGCAGGCTGAAAGCAAAAAGTAAGGTCATTACAACCTCCGTTGTGGAACTTTAGTATGCTGATGATAATGTGGTCTCCGCACATTCAGAGGATGATCTCCAAACTATCCTAAATGCTTTGGCAGAAGCATACGGAAAACTTGGTCTCTCACTTAACATCAAAAAAACCAAAGTGCTTCATCAGCAAGTGCAAGCTAACCCTTTGGTGATGCCATCTATCCAGCTTGGCGGGACAATACTGGAAAATGTCGATCATTTTCTCTATCTTGGCAGCTATCTTTCTGTTACAGCTAACATCGACAGTGAAATCCAGCATCGTCTGAGCTCTGCAAGTGCTGCGTTTTCTCGAATGAAACATAGAGTGTTCGAGGATCAGGATATTTGTAAGAAGACCAAAACACTGGTTTATGAAGCCATTGTATTACCAACTTTATTGTATGCCTGCGAAACATGATCTATAAACGTCACTTCCACCTCCTTGAAAGATTTCATCAACGTTGCCTCCGGAAAATCCTGCGAATTACTTGGGAAGATAGGCGAACAAATGTCAGTGTACTGGAAGAAGCAAAGACTACTAGCGTTGAAAAAATGATCCTTCAACGCCAACTTCAGTGGACCGGTCATGTTGTTCGAATGCCTGACTGCCGTCTCCCAAAGCAGTTACTTTACTCCCAACTCAAGGATGGAAAGCGGAATACCGGTGGTCAATATAAGAGGTTTAAAGATGTTCTTAAGGCTAATCTAAAAAAATGCAATATAAACATCAAAAACTGGGAAGCTCTGGCCCATGAACGATCTAACTGGAGGTTGGCCTTTCACAAAGGTTCTATGGACTTTGAAGAAGCTCGAGTGCAAGGTGAAAGGGAGAAACGTGCTAAGCGAAAAGCACGTCAAACGAATCCTTTACAGGACCATCTTCCATCTGGTAACCTGTGTCCTCACTGTGGGAAGCTGTGTGGATCTAGAATTGGCCTCCACAGTCACTTACGGACCCATCGCTAGAGTCTACACAATTTTCTTTAGAATTTTCCTCCTTTTAAAATCTCCTTTTTGTAAATTTTCTTCTTTTTTTTTTTTTATCCTGGAAGACAATCTTACTCGGTCACGAGTGATCGCCTGACTGACTGACTGGTAGACACATCTCATAGCCATTATTACAGAGGGAAGTAAATAGAGAGGCAGACCCAACCATATTAAGTTTCCTAAGTTGTGAGGAGAGGTAGGTTTTGCGGTAGGCTCCCCATGACAGTTTCCTACATTTGGTGTTGCTTGTATAGTAGTTTCTCCACTATAGACAGCAATCTTGCTCATGGGCTGTTTAAATTCGTAAAGGGTCAACCATCCCCAGTCTCAGTCAATGGGGGCTGTTCACATGACACAACAGCCCATTGTGTTAACAGACCTGTGTTTATTATAGTACTACATTGTACACATAGCCTGAAGGGAATTTATACACACTTTTTAAATATTTAGACACATGTATTTTTGGATAAGGGATTCTCAACTTGTAATATGATTATATTCCAGACTGAAATTGCCAGTCTTCAAAATCTTTTAAATGTGATAAAAATGTAGAAAAGAATTCTGTAACAGGAATTCTAGAATGAAATAATTCTGTTCCACACTGTGAGAAAGAACAAAATCACTAGTGTTTTGCAGAAGGGGACAGTCTTTTCACGATCTGGTGACCAATGGCTCAAGTGCCCACAGAGAGGTCCCTGCATGCCAGCTGTGGCACCCGTGCCATAGGTTCTCCATCACTGCTCTAGCCCCTCGATAGAAACTGCAATTAAATAGAACATGCACAACAGAATCCACTTCCTCGTTGTTGCAGGGGCAGCATCTATTTTTCACTGGGATTTTACTGTATCTGCCATCCAAAAGTTTGGAGGGTAGAACATTAAACTGGGTGAAGGAGAATGCTCTCCTGTATTTAGGGATAGATAGCCACTCTAAATAGAGCATCCCATTTTTAGGATAAAGGCCCGACAAACCCAGTGACAGACAGAGGGGAACATGGGCCCTGGGCCGCTGCATGGAGCTCTTGAAAATTGATGTCAGTCAGTCTCTGCTTGACTAGAAATTTGGCTTTCTCCCAGGACAAGGATAGCAAATAGGAAGGAGACAGCCCAATTGAGGCAACCTTTTGCCTCACTGCTTTATTCCAAGCAGACACATAGGAATCTAACATCACCTGGGAAACAAAATAATTTGGCTTAACCAAAAGCTGGCAGCAAAGCCAGAAGTGAATAGAATGTATCCAAGCTGAGAGAATTAAGGCCAGCTTCAAGATAAAGGGCAGCACCAGCTACACACTTGGGCACGCCAAGCCAGTCATTATGCCCCTTCAGTGCACTTTCTCCTGTCCTCCTACTGCTGGTTATGTCAATGGGTTGAATCTAGTTATGTCATTCTGCTGACAGAAGTAGTTCCATCAGCAGAACTGGGAGGGGGCAATTCCCACCCCCCTACAGCCTCCCCCTCAAAATCTGCTCTAGAGGGCTGGGGAACCCTCTGGAGCAGATTTTTGGGCAGTGCAGAGGGCTGCAATGGGGAGAGGATGAAAGTCATGGATTTAATCCGTTAAGCAACGCTGGATTTAAACCAGTGGTGTACACAAAATATATAGGGTGTTGTTTTTTAAAAAAACAACAACATCCAAAGCTTGATACTCCTCTTAGCTATCATGACTGGAGACAACAGCAATTTTATATTGGTCCTCTCAGTGGGTTGGTTCACATCACTTAATACCCCATCACTTGCTTGATGACTGCATTGAAAAGCACTGAGTTGAAAGTGATCTGGTGTGTCTGACCTGTGATGGCTATTTCAGACATGCATACCACGTGATGATGCAGCCATTCAGTCATGCTCATGACTGACTCCGAAGTTTCCCCATTGCTGTGAAGTCCAAGCATCCTGCCTTTAACATCCTACAAAAACAGAACTGTAGAGAATGTATAGAGCCCATTTTGAATATGTCCACTAAATCATTGGAAGGATGCTGAAATACAAGGCTGATCCCTTCTTCCGCACTACTACAGCAGTCTGCTGCTTTATTTAGCACCAACTGTGTGCTAGGCATAATGCAGAAGATAGAAATGACACAGTGCCTGCCTGTCTGCCTAGAGGACTTACCATCAACATTAATTCTCTGGCTTCTATGAATAGTTACTGGCTCAAATCCAGAACTGAGAGTGGCTTCAGACATTACAGTGATGTGAGGAAATAAGATACACAAGTTACTCCAGTGTAATGGTCAAAGGAAGGACCTGAGTGTTTACCCCCCCCCCCGTGAGATGCGTGAGTTGTCTTTTCGTCTGATGCGCATCTCATTGTGGGGCAGTTGTGTGACTTCTCCTTCACAGGTTTGCTTGTTTTATTAAACATCTCATAAACATCTCTATCATGGTAGGATTTAAAACATAATAATAGCAACATGAAAAAGCCAAATACAATCCAAGTATGAGCAGTCAACAATATAAAGCTAATAAACAAGCCAACACAGCATAAAAAAATTATTACGAATACAAAAACTAGAATGACCATCAGGTATGAAAGTTAAATTACATCACAGGGACTAAAGGAATAGAACTTAAAACACCAATCATAGGAAACTACTAAAAAAGTCTAGGAGAAGAGAAAAATCTTAGCCAGCCTGGCACCAAAAAGATAGCCAGGCAAGTTTCCCTTGGGAGAGCATTTCAGAGCTGGGTGGTATCACATAAAAAGCCTCCTGTCCCATTTCAACCCTCTGAACATCACAATGAGGGGGCACTTTAAGAAGTGCTTCCCTGGATGACCTTAAGATATGGGTAGGCACACATGGGAAGAGGTGTTCCATCAGATATTGACGTCCCAAGCCATGTAGAGCTTTGTCATTCAAAACCAGCACTTGGAATTGGGCCTGGCAACTAACTGGGAACCAGTGCAGGCGAGAGAGGCCTGTTGTCATGTGATCATATTGCATGGTGCTGGTCAGAATTCTCATTGCTATATTTTGCACTAACTGACATTTCTGGTTACAGTGGAAAACCTGCAAAAATTGGGCATAAAGTCAAGCTACTCAACCCAGTCTGTAACAGAGTGGGAGAAGTGCTATCAAAGCCCAGTTCTAGACACTTACTGCACAATCCTTTGCATATCTACTCAGAAGTAAGACCCATTGAGTTCAATAAGGCTCTCATCTTTCCATAGCGGAAAAGCAACAAATACATACTCCAGCGAAACATAATGACCTGGTCAACACATCACGATAAGCCACAGTGGGTTGTGAGTCTTGTTTGTGTCAGCATGGCTTAGCGTGACGTCCAAACCCAGTGCAGGATAATTCAGCATAGTCTGTGAACCATATACCCTGACAACCTATGGCTTGTTATTGGCTTGTTGAGGGTGACTTGTTTTCAGGGTGGCTTGTCATGACATGTGTACTTGGTAGCATGGCTTGTCGGTGGCTTCTCGGCACAGGCTACAGAGCCAACTGGCAGAAGCAGCGAAAAGGCCAGCTGCTTCTCGTGATCTTGCTAGTGCCACCTCCAGCCTCCCAACTCTCTCATCAGTGATGTCCACCCCTCCACCGATAGATACCAAAATGACAGTTGGGAATGTCCTGAACATATTTGCAAGTTTTTTTCTTTTGGTGCTTCTCAGGTGCACAAATGGGTTTGTTGTTGTTGTGCACTTGCAAAGGACTGAGGGGGTAACAAGTATGCAGATTTGCCTGTCTGCTACAGCCTGCAGTCGTACATCGGCCTTGTTAGTTTGCTTGTAAATTACCTGTGCTGTGCCACTCCCCTGCTTTCCTTGATAGTGAACTCCAAGAGCTGTCAAAGGAAACACCAAAGTGGAGTAGGTAATTTACAGGGAAATTGACGGGGCGGCTGTACGACTGCAGACTGTACATAGCAGACAGGCAAATCTGTGCGCTTGCACACTTGCAAAGGATATGGGGGAAAATAATTTTTAAAAATTACAAACCCATTTGTGCACTTGAGAAGCACCCAAAAAGAAAAGAAAAGCTGGTGAATGAAGTAATTGCTCTGAAAAGGGGTTGTGATGGGAGGGGGGAGCCAATAAATTCCCATTTGTCAATTTCATTTCATCCTCCAGTATGTCTGGAACTTACAGTTGTCAGTTTCCTCCTCCACTATGATGCTTCCCTTGACCCTGAACTCTGAAAGCGGTGGCTGAATGAGACATAGCTATTGGGGTGGGCAGGTGTAATTACTGCTGGAATATGGGGGCAATTATTGCTGGAGTATGAGTGTAATTACTGCACAAATGGGTTCCTTTCTTTTCTCAGTCGTTCCCAGGTATGGAAAAAACAATGATCCCATGTGCATACTTCTGAAGCACTGAAATTTTTTAAAAGGTTGCGAATGAAAAAATATATATGCAGAAAAGGGATAGTGATTGGAGTGAGGCAGGAAGCCAGAAAAGTTTCCCTCCATAGGGACAATGATACGAGAGCAGTTGTGCTGCAAAGGACACTAGGATACGTGCAGGGAGTGGGCTGGAGGACTAAGGGGGAAACAAGCCATGGCAAGCCACAGAGTGCCTGATCGTCTGTTGAGAGTAATGTAGCTTAGTGAGCAAACAAACAACCCACCAGCCCAAAGAATGGGATGGGGTGAGTGAAGGGAACCATGTCACCAGTAATTACTCAAATGCTGCCACTGTGTGGTTAGTTCAGCCACAATTTTTGCACTTAATGAGCTGTAATCCATCAAATGATAAGCCATCTGATCAGCTGATGCATGTGTGTGCAAATCAGTCTTCAATTAACTGACAAAAGTAAGGGCTACTCTGAATGTATCTTCAACCATATAGACTCCTGTCTCCATGAAGAAACCTCCATGGGCCAGAATAGGTCCATGGGCCAGAGGTTCCACATCCCTGATATAGAGGCTACTTGAAAAAGGTTCCACATGGTGGCTGCTCTGTGTGTGGCAACTGTAACATACAGGCCAACTCACAATGTGGACTATCATCTGTTCTGGAGGGGGGGCGGGAGGAAGGAAAGTTTCCATGCCACCACTAGACACTCCTACCCAACACAACTGGTGGTGGTATGGGAAATTCTCTGTACGCAAGGTGAGAAAAAGGAATTAAGATGTTGTCTCAAGGTCATCATACTGTGTGGCCCAGCACTAAGAGGTACCAATAGAATTATTAACAATAATTAGGAAGCTTGCATTTCTGCTAAAACATCATGGCTAACTAGATCTCCAACAAATACTGGAAGGTCAGTATCTTCGAACTGCACTCCATGCAACCTCCTCTCCATTTTTAACCAAAGTTCTTTTCTTAAGACTATTGCAGAGACTATGTTGCTCTATTAATCTTGCAGAGGTGAGATAGATTTACTAATTCCTTTAATCTACAACATTGGCTATCTCTCCAGGCAAAAATGTTGTTTATCCTGCTTCCCTTTCCTTTCTAATTTGGGATTTTAAATAATGTCAAACAGTTGTGTTTTTTTAAGCCTGAACAGTCAATGAACTTAAACTAGTAACAAAAACAAAATAAGACTGAAATTCAATCAGTTCATTCTCCTTTTAGTGCTAATAAAAGTTAAGGATCTTTACAACAGGGAAAAGGTTAATGCAACAGCAAATCCTGGTTTGTTGCTATTAGTAAAAGCAGTTATTTGGCTGTTAGAAAGGATCAAACTGCATGATATGTTAAATATGTAGAGTGCAACTGACTCTCTCTTAGTTCACAAGTAAATATTGTGGAACCATGATCAGGGCCATCATGCATGGGTAGGGGAGATTTAAATCTCCCCCACCCTGCTGCTTGTTTTCTGAAATTTGCCCCCCCCTTGTGCGGGGGCTAAAAAAGAAAAGAAAAAGTCTCTATTGGTGCCAATGGACAGGGGAGGCTGGCTGGCGACTCCTGTGTTCATGGGGCTCCTCATCCATCGCAGCTTTTCTTCCGAGCTTTATAAGAGCTACCCATGGAGCTGTACTCCATCCCCCAAATAAGTTCACACCACCACGGAGCACCAGGGATAGCGCCTATAAAGCTCAGGGGGAAAAGCTGCAATGGATAAGGAACCCCACTGACATAGGCAGCATCACCAGGCCAGACTCCCCTGCCAACGGAGTCTTTCCCCCTTGTTTTTAGTCCCTGTACACGGGTAGGGGGAGGAATTTTGAAAAATAAGTGACTGCGGAGGGAGAGATTTAAACCTCCTGTACTCACATGTGGTGGTTCAGATCAGGGGCTGCTGCACACTTACTTTAGTGTAAGTAAGAAAGAGAGGGTGAGTCGCATGCTGCTACACATTCATACCATGTAATTTGACCCTAGAGAGCAGCGGTTTGGGGAAGACAGCACCTAGAAGGAGACAAACCCCCCCCCTGCAGAAGAGCCATTGCACTAATTTACATTTTCTGGAAAAGGTTACCTCTTTCTCAGGCCTTTGATTTCCCCACTTCCGACTGAAGTAACCTACTGTAGGTAAGGTAGGTTGCCAATTTTTGAGCAGGCCCTTGTAGCTGTCCCATGCATTGACAGCAATTTAATCTGCAGCAATTAGCAAGTGATAACATTTAGCTCCTTGCAATGAAAAGCTCCACCTGCTGATTTCTGTATATCAAACCTCTGTTAAAGGCACCTGACCCAATCCAGTTTTATTCTGGCCAGATGGCAACCCTAGTCATAAGGAGGCAGCAGGGACCACTTGCCATGGCAACGCCAACAAGTCTAATATGGCAGAGTTGCACGATCCCCTTCCATGTGTCACCTTATGGCACACCTTGCCTCCTTCTAAGGCATATCCGTGTTAACACTTAGCAGTTGTGCGCACGTTGTTGCACACACACAGCTTGTGAGGCTCCAAAATAGGTGATAAGTCCATTAATAAGGAAGACCCGAGGGAGCATCTGAGCTGGAGATATAACCGGGACTTGTGTTTGCCTCCCCCATTACTGTTCCAGCTGCATGTTGGCCCCAAGGAACAAGTATGGGAGGACAAGGAGGGTGCACCAGCAAGGGCCCTCCTCTCCCTCCTCTGCAGCAAATGATCTGGACAGCTTGAAGAGGCAAAGAAGAAGCCATGGGGTCTGGAAAGTGAGAGCTGGAGGGGGTGTCATTTTTGAGGGGGAGTAATGACAGCAGGAGAGGGGCTTGAGAGGGTGATAAAGATAGAGTGAGACCTCGTGGATCTTGATGATCTGAAGAATTCATTATGTGGGTCTTGTGCTATCTGTTTACTTTCCAATAGTAAATTATATGAAGTGCATATAGCCGGCATACAACTGTCTAGACCAAGCATAGGCAGAGTAAAATGACGGGCTGTAGTGTATTAGGTCTTGCAAAGGCATAAGAATGTAAAAAGAGCCAAACTGGATCAGACCAAGGGTAATCTAGTCCGGCATTCTGTTCACACAGTGGCCAGCCAGCTGCCCATGGGATCCCTCAAGCAGGACATGAGTGCAAGAGCACTCTCCCATCCATGTTCCCCAGCAACTGGTGTTTATAGGCATACTGTCTCTGATACTGGAGGAAAAATATATGGTAGTCATCAGGACTAGTAGCCATTGATAGCCTTCTCCTCCATGAATTTGTCCAATCCCCTTTTAAAGCCTTCCAAAGTGGTGGCCATCACTACAGCGTGTGGAAGTGAGTTCCATAGTTTAACTCTGCGCTGTGTGAAGAAGTACTTCCTTTTACCTGTCCTGAATTGCCCACCAGCCAGCTTCATGGGATGACCCCGGGTTCTAGTATTATGAGAGAGGTAGAAAAATGTCTCCCTGTCTACTTTCTCCATACCAGGCATAATTTTGTACACCTCTATCATGTCTCCTCTCACTTGCCTTTTCTCTAAGCTAAACAGTCCCAGATGTTGTAACCTTTCCTCATAGGGGAGTTGCTCCAGCCTCTTGATCATTTTAGTTGCCCTTTTCTGCACTTTTTCCAACTTCACAATATATATATATATATATATATATTAGGTGCTATGATCAAAACTGTACACAGTATTCCAAGTGAGGTGGCACCATAGATCTGTATAAGGGGAGTAGGATCTTGGCAGTTTTATTTTTGATTCCTTTCCTAATTATGCCTAACATGGAGTTTGCCTTTTTCACAGCACCCGCACACTGGGTCCACAGGGAAGTCAACCCCCTTTCCCCTTTGAATGAGTAATCCATGGGAGCACACAATGGCAGGAAGCACAAGTCACAATCAGCTTGCTGTTTCCCCTCTGCTCCTCTGACACACTTCATGGAAATAAAATTATAATGACATACCCTGCAGTTACACAGCCTGTTGTGCAGCCAAATAGGCCACATTCACTGGCAGATTAATGCTAGTATTAGGTACAAACTTGGTGTACATATGTCCTAATGAGGAAATCCATGTATGGCCAGATGCATAGAGAGGTTTCACGCAGGGACTCCCATTATTTTTAATGCAAGTGTTTTCATGGAATGGTAAACCATTTTTAAGCTGCCTTGTGGGCTTAATATAGGCCAGAAGATGTGATCGAAAATGGTAAAATAAAATAGAACACGACATGATCAGGGAAGCTCCCTCCATATATCTGAAATCCTGCACCTGGAACAGATTGTTGAATCATGCTGATTGTGAGAAAACAGGTATGGTTGGAGTATGTAGAACATAGCCAAAGAATCTGCCTAAGGAAGTTAGAGTTCCATTCTGTTTCAATCCCCATGGTTTTGATGTTATAATATGAACCCACTGGTTTCTTCTTAAAGTGCACGCCAACTACCTCCTATGTTGAACTACATCGATGCCAAACAACAGAACTGATAAACTGTCATAGGGCTGTGTGTGTGTGTTGGCTGATGTCAAAAGCATATTAGCTTGACTTTATTGGGCTGCAACTGGTAAGCCAATTATTATCCAGCAGAGGAGCATCAGCTGAAGCAGTATGGCTTCAAGTGATATGTCCAGATGGAAATCGCCACTTAAGCATAACACATCTCTGGAATGATGCCCTTAAAAGAAAAGCAGGGCAGGCTTCTTATCATTAATCAAGACTGCCAGGTTTCACACACACACACACACACACACACGTCTTCATATACTATGGTTAGGGGTAATGTTTTCATTCTATCATATTTCTGTATTTCATGTGTTTGTTTGTTTTTAAAGACAGTGGAATGCTCTACCAAATTTCCTTACTCTGTTTTTTTTTTTTTTTTTTTTAACTTTTCACCTCCAATGCAGATTTACATTGAACTTTGACTCAGGAAAGAATAGCGGGGAGAAAGGAGTAGTATGGAGAAATGAAAAATATATATAATACAGATTTCATAGAGTTGGAAGGGATCTCAACAGCCATCTAGTCCAACCCCTTCTGATTTGTTGTCCTTTGCTTTTAATTGCATTTTGTAATTTGCTTTGGGTCCAAACTGAAGAAAGGCAGGATATCAATTGAAAAAAGAATGAATGTGAATTCTTGTACTTTGCCTATTTACTGTTGAAGCTATAGGCCTCTCCTGCTGGGTGGCTGCACATAAACTTCTCCCTGCAACACACATATTGGTACTGCAGCCAGCTCTGACAGCAATGAACTTCTGTTAGCAATAACCTGTCTTCTCTCAGAGCAGAAACAGAGAACTATGATGTGTTCAGCACTGCGTGTGCACCACCTGGTTCCTGGATACAGGTTCCCTTGTCCCTGCAGCACCCTCCTGCACACATAATATAGTGGGCAGCTCTAGAAGGGTGATCCATTCACAGAAACTTTTCATCATGCACAAATCGCCTTGGTTGGTTTGGACTGAATGTGCCTAAAGTAGGAATTCCTCTTTTGCTAAGCGAAGGAAGAAAAGCTTACTACAAACACACGCTCTAACTGGTTTTGCTTCAGCTGTTAGCACAGCCCACCGTGCACTGCTGCTTGTTGTGCCTATTAATTCAGTTGTTTTGCTCTTTTGTTTGTTCCAGGGTTGTTGAGCTTGACATTTTTTTAGGCTGCTTATTCTAGGTTGTGATCAATTCCTTTGTCCTCTTTTGGCTGGATCATCTGTAATGCTCTTATTAATCTCTTGGCATCCTTCAGAAGCTGCTATCATCTTGTCTTTGGCTTTTTTCTCTTTGTACATGTGTTTAGAAGTTCCCTCTATTATATTTCTTTATTCTCCATTCATCTTATCCTTACGGCTATTTAACTTGTTTTTGAATTCACAGCTCTTCAATACATTTCAGATTTTCTTTGTTACAGGATGCAAACCGTATTCCCTGCTGTATCTTCTCTAAGAGTTTTTTGACCTTTGAAGTTGCACTACAGAATACGATTAGCAGGTGTCTCCTGCTTTGGGATGCAGAGGTTTTATTCTATCCATATTGATGACATCTAGGTTGTCTGCTTCCCTACATCCATAGAAACATCTGCTTCTTTCTTTGAATACTAATAGTCCTATTTAGTTCCACCCTTACAGTTGTAGGGCTTGGCTTACCTGCTAAGAAGGGAGGAAGCCGCTTGAGATGCTTTCAAATTTATTTATTTATTTATTTAGCCAAATTCTGTGTGCAACTTGCAACTGCCTAATTATCAATTCATGTTATATTTTCATAAGATTTGTAGATGTGTAAAATGCTGAATCATTTGCATAGCTGGCAGAGAGAGAGAGAGAGAGATACATGCACAATAATAATCATAGACATCAACTGTAGACAGAACCTTGTATTCCAAAATAAATAGATGGATATGACTGTAAGATTCATGTGTTGACCTGGCATGTCACATTTTTTGTTCTTGCAAGTATGCGCAGATGTGCAATGATTCCTACATCTGCAAACATCTTCAATAGTAAGTGTGTATCAGTTCTAAGGATGACTCTAACATGCACTTAAGGAACTGCACAAAAGGGAACCCCTCAATGAAAAATTATAAATTTAAAAAATGCAGGGTGGCCGTTAAAGACTGTAATAGTAAATACAGTTATGTTGATAAGTAGAGCTTAACCAACTACAATATTTTATGGTACCTTTTATACATGTGACTTAACATTTTTCATAGAGGTATTCCTTATTTTGCTCTTCCTTGCTAGTTCGAGAGCATCCATCTTCTCTTGCTTTTTACCTATGAAACCCCCATTTGGCCAGACCTGTGTGTCAGCTCCAAGGCATAAGATCCTAGTTACCAGTTTCCTCAATTCCAGCCATATTTCCCATTAATTCTACCATGCTCCAATAATATCAGGAATAACTAATAGCATCAACCGCTTAGGGCATTTATGTATAGGCAGGATATAAATTGAATAAATAAATAAATGAAATAATCTGTATCTAATTGGAAACTCCTATGCCAGAACATTCTTCAGGTGCTCAAAGGCTTTGTCTCTGCATTATGTACTTTTAATTTGTGCAGAGCATGAATGCATTACAAAAAGACAATAGTTTCTCTTTGCAAATGGCTATTTTCATGGGGAAATGACAGCCCTCTCCTCCCTGGCTGAACTTTACTATAATGTTATCTGTAAAGCCTTCAGGACAACTGTGACCAGACTGTGGCTAGGAGGCACCACAAGATGTAACTGAAAGCAACCACGGCATCAAAATAGAAGGCTCTTTGGCAACAATGCTTATATGCATGTATAAGGTCACACATATAATAGTCCATGGATTGCATCTAATGTTGGTTTCTGCCAGTGGCATGGAAACTGTTGGTAGAATGTATTTCCTCTCCCTTCTGTAGGCCCCCAGATCTTCTCCAGAGGGTTGGGAAACCTTCTGGGCCAGATTTGGGTGATCACACAGCGAACTTCTGGGCATGAGGAGTACAAGGGAAGTCCCATTGCATGAGCGGATATACACTGGCATTACATTGGATCCTTTAACCCAGTGTTTCTCAAATAGTGGGGCGCGCCCCCCTGGGGGGGCGCGAGGCTCCGTAAAGGGGGGCGCGCCTGATTGGCCAAACCAATTGGTAGGCCCGCGTGAGGCAGCGTCATGCTGCGCGCCAGGGCTCAGGCCACTGATGCGGCGGACGGGGACGACGGGCCTACCTGCTGCCTCCGTGCCGGCCACGCTGGACCCGCCGCTGCCCGTCGCATCATGTCCTGCACGCCGGATCCGCCGCCCGTCACGTCATGTCCTGCGCGCTGGATCCCCGCGCTCTGTTTTTGGCGGGGGGGAACCAGGGCAACAGGGCTGTTTAAGTCCTGTTGCTGCCCTGGTTCCCCCCCCCCGCCGCCAAAAACAGAGCGCGGGGATCCAGCGCACAGGGCATGACGCGACGGGCTGCGACGGCGGAGCCGGCTTCAGCAGCGCGGAGAACACGCCGCTCAGAAGAGCGACGGACGGCAGCAGCAGCTTGAGCGGCGTGGAGAATGCTCCACGCTGCTCAGAAGAGTGAGATCGGGCCGCCGCAGGAACGATCGGAAGAGCCCAGGTAAGGCTCGTATTACATCCCTGCCCGTGCGTTCCCATGGAGCCGCCTCATTCTTGCCCCCCAGCCGCCTCATTCCCTCCTAGCCAGCACCTCCTCCTCCTTTCCCCACATTCTCCCTGGCTTCTTCACAATCCCCCCCTCTTTCCCCCTAAATTACCTTCAGGCTATGTGTACAATGTAGTACTATTTAAAAAATTGAGTTGATGTTTTTTCAATAAAAAACTGTATCATTGAAAGCCCTGTTATTGTGTTTTTCTTTTAAGACAAATATGTTAATTAGTTCAGACAACTGTATGAGTTGTTTTACTAAACTAAAACCCCAGTATTCAGGTTTAATTGCAGTGTTGGCACTTTGAAATAAATAAGTTGGTTTTGTGTTGCAGTTTGGGCACTCGGGCCTCAAAAAGGTTTGCCATCACTGCTTTACAGTCGCGCGGGGGGGGGGGGGCGAAATGTTTTCTTCTTCCTAGGGGGGGCATGACAGAAAATAATTGAGAAGCACTGCTTTAACCTTATGTGCCAGACCTAAATTTGACAATTGGATCAGAAGGGTCTTAATGAATATTCATTGGTGTGGACATTTTTTCTGTAAGGTCTGGCCAACATCCAAGTCAACCACATGAAGGAAACAAAGCCATATAAAGCCATTATATGCAGTCATTTTATGGTCAAGGATAGCTTAAAGGCGATAAGCTATCAAATGCTCACTTAAGATATTATTCAATAGCAGGGTGGTCATCAAACAGCACAAATTATTCACATTGGTGAGGGGTCAGCAGTAGGCAGGGGAGGCTAGTGACTCCTATCTCAGTGGGGCTCCTAATCCACTGCAGGTTTTATTCAGAGTGTTATAGGAGCTATCCATGGTGATGATGAACTCCATCCCCAAAATAGGTTCACCACCATGGATAGCTCCTAAAAAGCTCAAAATAAAAGCTGCAATGGATTAGGAGCCCCATCGAAATAGGAGTCAACAGCCTCTGCTAACTATAGGGGTCTGGATACCCTGAGTTATAAACATTCTTCACCCTACCCCAAATATCATACATTCCTCCCTTCCTTATACAGTAATACCTTGGTTTGAGAGTAACTTGGTTTGAGAGCATTTTGCAAGACAAGCAAATTTTAAAATATTTATTTAATTTTTTTTTACTTGATATACAAGCGACGTCTTGCAATACAAGTACTGTAGTACAACTTAAATTAAAAATCTCTGTACAAATTTTTTTGGGGGGATTTCAGTTTTGATATAAGAGTGTTTTGGATTACAAGCACGTTTCCGGAACGAATTATGCTCTCAATCCAAGGCATGACTGTAATTCTTTGTCCTGTCCTTCAGGAAAGTTTCCTTCTACCTTTTAATGAAATCTGTCCTGGTGCCCCATTTCTCTCTCCTGGATTGGCACTGGTTCCTCCCCATCCATCGGCTACCTCAGGACACTTGCTGAGCTACCCGGCCCCGAACACCCCTCCCCATTTCCCCCTTGTTTCCTTCCAAGGTTAGAGAGCAAACCTACCTCACAGACTCAAAGTGGTTTCATTTGATGGCATATGATGGGCTCTTAATGTCAGTTGTTTTATCAGGTCCCGGCAGAACTGTTTTTAGCTATTTTAAATTGGTTTTTTAACTTTCGTATATTAATGTTTTTTTATATTATGTTTTGTTTTGTAATCTTTATGAGCTGCCCAGAGAGCTTTGGCTATTGGGTGGTATAGAAATAAAATAAAGGAAATGAAACAGTAATTCCTTCTTCCTGGGAACTGTACCACGGTGAAGGAGTTAGGATTTTAAGGGCACATTTATACTGTTGATGGAAACCGGCTTAACAGCTTTTTCTTCTCCCCAGTGAACCCTGGGCACTGTTATTGGGGCAGAGGGCACTGGGAAATTCCATCAGAAAATTGCCAGTACCTATTCCTTAGTCCTGCCTTCCATCATGTGGATAGAATAGTTTTAAGTGTCCAGTGGTGCTGCCAGATTTGAGGGAGCCCTGGGTAAGATGCCTTTCAAGCACACACACACACACACACACACACACACACTGACTGCTTTGCCACCCTGCTTTCTCCTCTCTCCCTTCCTGGTCACTCATTCATTCCCTTCCCACTGTTTATCACATGGCAGAAGGCAACCATCAGGCCCCTTTTCCTTCCTTCCTTATTTCAGATTTTTAACAGAGGTTGTTGGGCACGCTAGGCAGTAAAGCTCTAGCATGCCTGAAAACCTCTGCAAAACGTTCTGAAGAAAATAAAGGAAAAGGGCCCTGTTTTTTCCTCATCCTCCCTGGTCTCTTTATCCTGATCTCTCCCCATTCCCCTTACTAGGCAGGGGGAGCAGGAAGCCCCAGTTTTACCTGCCGTTTTCACTTCCCAAAGGACTTCTGGACGACTGGAATATTGCTCCAAAGTGTGTCGGGGGCCTCTGTTTAACAGTTTCAAAACATACACACAAAATACATTGCTGCGGTGACTGATTGCTGCTGCCAGTGCTGTCACTTGGGGGCCCTCTGGACTGTGGGGCCTGGACCAGTGCCCCATGGCCTGTCCCTAGCGGCACCACTGTGTCACTGTTATGTATCTCGTTATTGAACTGTATGACTTGCTTACATTAAAAAAAATCTAAGTGATATCGCTTTATTAAGTGCATAATAAACAATACATAATAAAACCATAATAAAACACCATTAAAAAAAAAGATTAAGAGAAACAAATAGCATAACAATGGGGCAAAACCAAAATCAACTTTCTGGGATGTACTCAGCTTCCATCCTGCTCTGACTATGTCTCCTTTTTGCCCACCTCTGAGAAGTGCCAGGGCTTCCCCAGTGCAGCAGAACAGCTGTATTATTACCCTGAGTTTGCTGCACCCGAGGTGTCATACTGGTAGCATAATCTAGTAAAGGATTTCTGAGACTTGATCTGTAATCCTAGGCACACTTTGGAATGATTCTAATAATGATTCTAATTTCCAAGTGAACATGCAGGAGATTGATCTGAAACTTTATCCAGAAATCGTGGCCATCCTGAATCCAGAGCACATCCTTTAAAAGTAGCTTCTGCTCCAGGCAGAAGCTGAAAATTGGGGAGGGAGAGTGAAGCTGGTACTGGTGGGAGCATAAACAAAACTCTTTGCTCCTGGGAGATATCTATGAAGAAAATCCCTGCTCTTGCTCTAGTGTTTGTAACAAGTAACTTGCGCTAGTTACTAATTGTGAGTTCACTCTTTTCCAGGATAGGCCAGTTCTCTCCATGGTCGGCTGCTGAATAAAAAGCCTTGCCAAGGGCATCTCTTAATATCAAAAATCCAATGGTACATCTATTGTTAATCTTGTCTGTTTGCACGTTCTGTACATTTCTCTTTCCGTCCCAGCTGTATTATATTTCTTCCTTAAGCCTTGATATATTTTCAAACACACACACACACACACACACACACACTTCTATTAGAAGTTGAACCAGGGTTCTGTCACTCATCTTTCCTGCAGTCCACTCCCCTGTTTCCTTTTGAAAATCATCAGGTCATCAGCAGTGGGTGGCCACCTTTGCCATTGTCACTCGACTCTCTCTCAAGTGTTGGCAGTATAATGTGACTGCAAAGATTAATGCTTTTATATTCCAGGCTTTAGAAATACGTAACTGTAAGTTTCAGAAGGCAGCCTTTGCTCTCAGCTGCTGCTGCTGCTGCTTCTTCTTGGTTTTTTTTTTTTTTTAAATGTTTTGCTTCATGGGAGAATAGTATTGCTGCAGGGGGTCAAAAGGCTATTGGGTCCAGCCCCCAACCAATCATACAGGACTATGTGGGGTGCAGAACCCAAGGCCCAATGGCCAAATCCAGCCTCTCTGGGTTCCTAATCTTGTCCTCTTGGGGCTCCTCTGCCCCCCCCCCCCATCATTTTGTGGTTTCCCAGATTTTATGCCGTTTTCTCCTTGGTTGAAATGCCTCTCCTAAGGCCTCTCCTAAGGCTTCCTTACTGACAGGAAGAACTTTAAGCTAAAATATGCCAGTATGGTATATCCCTTCGGCTCATGTCCTTTTTGCCCTTGGCCCCACCTCCCACTGGAATGGAGACCCCCCCCCAAGAGCTTCTCCAAAATGCAATTCAACCTTTGGGATGAAAAGGGTTCAAACTCCCTGATCTATACACAATAGTGTAGTAGATAGGGAACAAGCGGAGGGAGAGAGCAGGGGAGCATAGCTCTAGGACTTTTCTCAGAGCAGGAGCATTGAGGTCATCTGCTGGAGCTTGAACCACACCACCCACCTTGCTCAGGCAAGTGAATGAGGTGATAACAAGCTTTCATGTTTTTTTTCTGTTGTTTGTGGCAGATTAGCATAGAGGAAGTCAAAGAATGAGGAAAATAATCCAGCAGAAGCTGGGATACTTCTTCCCTTTTCTTTGGGGTTCCAATTTCATGCTAACACTTTAAATGGTGACACTTCTTTGCAAGATGGTTTGCAGTTCTAATTAAAGGTAAAGGCTGCATTTTAGCTGGCTGAAGATTTTCATAGATTTCATAGATCATAGAGTTGGAATGGATAGTAATAGTAGCATCCTTGAAATGGATAGTAATAGGTTGCAAATATAGACACACACAGTATCGTCCTCTCCCCCTGTCTGTTTCCCTGCCTTCATAAGCACAACGAAAGAGAAGGAAAGCAAATAATAGAAATGGCTATTTTCTCTTCTCAGAGAAAATTACAATTCCCATTATTCTCCCAAGGAAATTCTCAGGACTGTCATTTCAAGTTGTGGACCTTGATGGCAAGCAGGCATGCCTATGTACTGCAGTTGCTGGGGAACATGGGCGGGAAGGTGCTGTTGCACTCATGTCCTGCTTGTGGGATCCTGTGGGCAGCTGGCTGCCCACTGTGTGAACTGAATGCTGCACTAGATGGACCCTTGCTCTGACCTAGTGTGGCTCTCCTTATATATTCTTCTTATGCCTGCCTGGCTTGTAGGAAGCTGAGTTTCTTCCAACTGCCATCTCCCCCTCACAATGGTAAACTTTTTTTTACATTTTGCCATTCCCTCCCATCACCCACCCTTCACAATGGTAAACTGGTGAGGGTAGAGGATGATGGGGTATGTGTGTGTGTTTACATTTGTGAAACATTATGATCCATTTCAAAGATCAACCCAGAATGGATCTGAGGGTCAAATTACACATTCCATTAATTGTGTAGTGCAGGGCTCTCCAACCTTGGGTCCCCAGATGTTGCTGGCCTACAGCTCCCAGAATACCCAGCCAGCATGGCTAATGGCAAGGGATTCTGGGAGCTGTAGTCCAGCAACATCTGGGGACCCAAGGTTGGAGATCCCTGGTGTAGTGCACAGCTGAGGATAATCTTTTTTCCCCCTTCCTTTTTACTCAACAGTAAGTGATCATGGCCACAATTTGGATTGGGACCACTGCACACCTGGAGGGGATGGTTAAATCTTCCCCCAACATCCCCCCCAAATTCCCCAGCTGGGGGGGCATAAAAAAAGAGGCTTGTCAATGTTGGGTTTTGCATGGGCAGAACGAGATTACCACCTGACATCGGGATTATCACCTGACCTGGTGGGTGTTACTTGAGTTCAAGTACAGAAGGTCTTTGGTCACGAGACATGGTCTCGAGGTGACATGACTCAGCGGCCTTGAACAGGTTTTGCAGATCAACATGTTGATGAATAGGTTATACAACTGGGGTGAGTAATATCCTATTTATAGATGCAGGGTCTGGGGTATAAAGCTAGCACACTTCCTTGCTTCACTCCCTCTTCTCTGCTGCTTGTTCGTCTCGACACGACATGTGTATTGTTCTGGACTTCACTTCATCTAGCCTTACCACTGGGGTATTGGATTTGAATCTGCAATGATGTAGTGAGTAGAGATGCATTGATTGCCTTAATCCCATGTAATTGGGTCTTACAAATAAACTCTTTAATCTTTATTAACTGCTGTTATCTCCTCCTTCCGCCTGCGTGACTGGGACTGAGGGTCATTGGCTGGGGGAGCTTTTGAACCCGGGTCACTCCATCTCTCACATCGGTTATGGGCCCAGATAAGGATCAGAGATTAGGATCTGATGGTTATCTCAGATGGGCAGATAAACCACAGAGACGCAGTTTGGAAAAATTCGGCAGTTATAGAGTTAAAGGAATTTGTTTACTATTTGTAAGAACGGTTTGTAAACAAACCGGAAAGGCGATGCATGTTGCTAAAGCTGGATGCTGATAACAGCGGCTTGGAATGCAGCACAACTGAAAAATGCAAAACAGAGAGACGGAGGATTTTTCGTTTTGAAAGCAGCTAGAACGGAGGTGCCAGGCTTGGCAAATTCCAAGGCTACAGACTGTGAAAGCAGCTGAAACGTGGGTGCCGGTTCGGGCAGCTACTAGGCTGAAAAGTGAACAACGCTGGACACAAGGATTTCATTTTCCACAGCTTGCTGGAGTGATTGTCAAGGAGCTGTATCGGGCAAGGAAATAATCTTCAGGAGGCTCTGTGTCTAACTCATTTGAGTCAAGGCTACAGCAGGAGGATCATATTTCTTTTACAGTTTGTTTCTTCACACAGCAGCGGATCAGCTATCTTTTGCATTGTATCAACAAGTGGCTTGGATTACAAATGCGTGGATTACGTCTGATGTGGGTAAAGCGTCTGGAGCGTCATGTCGCAGCAAAGCAAAGTCACGTGTGACAGAAACGTATCTGAAACTTGATACTACACGGGAGGCTGTATCAAACCAGCGGAGGCGTGGTTTTAAAACAACAGGAAAAACAGCGCGACAGTTTTAAACAGAGAAAGCTGTGCTTAAAATGGGAAGCTGTTCTTCATTTTCTTCATGTGGGATCACAGAAGAAGGAGCTTGAAATCAGCAGGGGCGCTGCTGATGGAAAAAACTTTGTGTTTTAACCCAGGACATAACAAAATGGACATTATTTTGTTGTGAGCAGAAAACAGTGGATTGTTTAAACGAAGCTTTCTGTGTTGGACATGAATAAACAGGAAGAGGACTATGCAAATGGTCAGGAGTTTAACAGTCATGTTTTTGGAAATGTATTTCTTGAAAGTTGGATAACTAGGATTCAAGAAAGTGTAATATATGCTTTTGAAATGTCAGGAAATGTACTGAATGTATATATGACTTGAGTATATTGTGGATTTTTCTGTAGCAAAATGTGAAATACTGCATAATTAGTAGGTATGTTTATATGGCAAAGCTAAGAGATGGATTATTTCTTTTATATTGTAATGGTGTAATAAAGAAATGGAAAGTTGTACTGATGCAAATATAAAAAGGTTAAATGCTTATATGTATGACATGTACATGCATGCATATAACATGAATGTTTGATCATTTAGATTCACAGGCTTGTGAAAGAAAATGCAAACTCTGGTGGGGAAAGCATTGGAAATTGTAATTTTCACATGAAAGGAAATTTTGTGCACATAAACAAGGGATGCTAGCTTCAACAGGTAAACTGGAAGGCAAGCTGAAAAAAACAATTCATTTCATTTAAATTTGTTCTTGGTAATCTTGTGGATACTCTGATGGTCTTTAGAGGAAAGGCACGTTATTTCATGATGTTAATTGATCAATACACTAAGTACAGGTTGTGTACATGTTAGATAGAAAGCTGAAGTTTTGAACAAAGTCAAGGTGTTTTGTGCTTGGGTGAGAACAAGCATATTACCCATGTTACCTATTTCTTTTCAGATATGGGAAAGTTCAATTCAGTGCATGTTTTGATGCATTTCTAACAGGATGTGATATTGAACACATGGATTGTGTGGAAGAGTAAACAAACACTCAGAAGAGGTGATACTAACTTGGATAATGAGGTTTGGGTAGAAGCTCTTAAATGTTTTGATTATGTACATTATAGAAGTTTTAGTTCTGTGTTGAACTGTACACCTTATAGAAAGTAGTGTAGAAGGAGGAATCTTTTGGAGAAACATTTCAGAATCTTGGATCTGATATGTAGATACATACACCTCAAAGTTCGAAGAAATCTGTAAGGGAGCTTACATGAGATTTTTCTAAAAATGAGAATATTGTGTTTCACATGAATAACACTTGGATAGTGAGATTATCTATTTCTAGTGTTTAGTATAATGCTAAATGAAAAGGTGAGATCATTTTTCAAAATTAATTCTGTTAATGCAGGGGATGCATCAAGAGAAGAGTCAGAATAGAAAAGCATTTGCTGAAGGACAGTCAGGTAAATTTGACAAACTCTGATACACATTTGGTTTAGTGGAGACTAAACAAATGATTGTTCATCATTGGTGCAAATTTCATTGGAACAGGAACCTGATAACTGATGAGATAAGGAACAGGTGAGTCAAACAACCTGTGAGATATCAGGATGAATTTGCAGGAAAAGCCATTTGAAACTTCATAATTTCAAAGAGGTGAAAATTGTCTGTTAAGGAAGCTGAACGATAGCTTCAGGCTATGCAAGCTGAGTTGAATTCTTTGGATAAAGAACAAAACATGGAAGCTGGTGAAACAAACAGCAGTTCATGGAACTCATTGTTACCAGATAGATTTTTAAGTGAAAACTAACCAGATTGGAAAAGGTTATGTATGACAAATAGCAAGATTGGTTGCTTGTGATTTTGCTCAGTAAAAAGGAGCTGGAAAATCATGAGATGAGTGCTACAACAATTTGCTTTGGAAACAGTTAGACTGATGTTTAAAAATGTGGAGAAGATGTAAGAATATTTTCACAATTGGAAATATTGGAACATAAGCATTTTAAATGAGAGGAAGTCTTTAAATGGAAAACTGTCTGAGAACATTTTTCTGTAGAAAAGTTAGAATCAGCTGGAGGCTGGAATTCTGTTTTGAACTCAAACATTGTTGAATTGAGATTTGCACAGAGAGGCAGATCAATGTTTGTTTGTTAAACAGAAGGACAAGGACATAGACTGTATGTACTTTGTTTAGTTGGATGATCTATTGTTTTTTCTGGACAGATAAAAGCAATATGATATAATTGATCCAGGGTTTGGAATTTCATTGAAATGAAACTGCTTGGTGGTGGATCAACTGTTTATTTGTAAATAGAAGTTGAGGGAAAACCAAGAGGGCAGTATCTTACTGCAACAAACCAGAGAAATATCATGGATGTGATTGAGAATTTTGGAGATAGTTAACTCAGTGCGAGACTCCAAATAATTGAGGATATTCAAGCACATGCTGATGGAAAAGCAATTTGAATGCTACACAGAAGCATTGGGCTGTTGAGCTTTACTGTACAAGCAACAAAGCCAGATATTGCTGTCAGTGTAATGGGCAGACTGTTAGACCAACAGGACATGCTTGGAGAGCTCTGAAAAGGGGTTGAGTGTTATCTGGAAGGAACATCACACTTCAGACTAAGAGTTACAAGTCAGAGCACAGGTGGCTTACAGATTCACAGAAATGCCAGTTGTGGTTGTGATAGTAAGAACAACAAGAACACACCTGAAGTTTGTTATTTTTATAACCATACTTTGATTGATTTTGTAAGAAACAATCATCTAGAGGTTGGAGTTCAACTGAAGCTGAACTGAATGCATTTGTTTAAATAGTTTAAATTGTAAAAATGTTTAAATGATGCTGGGATTGATGTGAAAAACCTATTACAGTTTTTTTCAGAAATCCAAGACAGAATTGCTATGCTGCAGGCAGATAGCAATACACAACGTTTTGGGTTTGCAAATAAAACTGTGTCATAAGGAGGGATACATCAGAAGTGATTTGATAGTGGTTCAAATTTCTGGCAGGTAAAGTCATTCCTGCAAAAGAATTTTTTTTATCAAAGTCTATAGATGAAGGAACAGCATCAGATGTCAACAAAGCTATTGCTGTTGTATGAGGTAAATAACCACGTTCTGCGCAAATGCAAAAGCAGGGGGATGTTGGGTTTTGCATGGGCAGAACAAGATTACCACCTGACATCGGGATTATCACCTGACCTGGTGGGTGTTACTTGAGTTCAAGTACAGAAGGTCTTTGGTCACGAGACATGGTCTCGAGGTGACATGACTCAGCGGCCTTGAACAGGTTTTGCAGATCAACATGTTGATGAATAGGTTATACAACTGGGGTGAGTAATATCATATTTATAGATGCAGGGTCTGGGGTATAAAGCTAGCACACTTCCTTGCTTCACTCCCTCTTCTCTGCTGCTTGTTCGTCTCGACACGACATGTGTATTGTTCTGGACTTCACTTCATCTAGCCTTACCACTGGGGTATTGGATTTGAGTCTGCAATGATGTAGTGAGTAGAGATGCATTGATTGCCTTAATCCCATGTAATTGGCTCTTACAAATAAACTCTTTAATCTTTATTAACTGCTGTTATCTCCTCCTTCCGCCTGCGTGACTGGGACTGAGGGTCATTGGCTGGGGGAGCTTTTGAACCCGGGTCAGTCCATCTCTCACAGTCAATGCCCCTGCCCATGGGCAAAGCGTTATAGCAGTATGTGAGGGGAGGAGGGAGTGTGAGAGGAGTGTGGAATGTTGAGATGTCTGCTGATTGGCTGAGAGAGTGAGAAGGGGGTGTGTGAAGCCTGTGTTATATAAACAGTGAGTGGTGTTGTTCAGGGGAGATGTCTGAAGAGGAGATAGAAGAGTCTGAAGAGAGAGAGAGAGAGAGAGAGAGAAAGGGCTTGTTCGCACGACACAGGAACCGCGGGGGAGCAGAAGTCCCCCGCGGTTCCCGTGTCATGTGAACACCAACCGGGGGTGCCCCTGCAGGAGGGCCGCGTGCCAGACACACGCAAAGTGACCATGGTCGGTAGAGGGGTAAGCCCCTACCGCGCGTGGCCACCGTGCCAGGCAAACAATGGGCGGCCGTCCCGCGGGGTTCGCACAGAGGCGGCTGCCCAGAGCGCCAGGAGGCCCGCACTGTGGTGCGGGGACTGCGGGGTCTGCCCATGTGTGCAGGGCGCAGGTCGTCTGTGGCACCCCGCCGGACCCCGCGGACGGCCCTGTGGTGCCTCCCCCGCCCGCAGCCTGGGTCGTGCGAACCGGCCCAGAGAGTCTGAAGAAGAGAAAGGGGGAGAGAGGGTTGAGAAGTCTGAGAAGAAGAGAGAGAGAAGAGAGAGAGAGAGAGGTTTTTCAACGTTTAGAATCTCTTAACACTATCTATTTCCTTACCCTTAGTTGTAATAAACGTCTCCTTTTTAAAACTTAAAAAGAGTGGTCTGAATTGGTTACCCTGAAGGGGTTGGTGGCAGTGGCAGTGGAGGAGATTAAGAAAGTGTGGCTTTTTAAAGTGCTTACAGAGGTGGTGGGCTAGGCAAAAGAGCAGGCAGAAGAGGGAGGCCTGGCAAGGTTCCTTTGACATTAATGGAGGTGGGGGGGTTAAACCCTGCAGCTACATGCTACGGAATTAATGTAATGTATAGATTGACTCTGGGTCAACCTTAAATGGTTCAAAAATGGTTTTGTTTTCTGAGGGGTTTTTTACATTTTTGAGCCACCCTGTTTGAAAACTCACCCCATCCCAAGCAGAAAAGACAAGATATCCTTTATCTATCTATTTCTTGACGTAAGTGAAGTTCTTTGTGCTCCCAGCAGTCATGGGCAGCCAGTCGTGTATAACAACTCCATTTTCATCGAACAATTCAGACAGCTAGTTCAACGGGGCTTAGATGGGCAGTGCAGTGCTGGTGGGGATGAGCTTCCAGATACATACCTGGACAGACAAAGCACAGGAAAGCTCTCTTGTCTTGTTGGATCCTGGTGGATTTTTTTTTTAAAGTGTTGCTTGCACTCCACGAACAAAACTTTCATGCAGATATGCATATTTCAGCTCTTTTAAAGAGGAGGACAATTCCACTTTGTCTTTTTCATATTACTGACCTAAAAGGCCAGCATAATGGACTAAATTCATGTTGAAATATAGGTGCATTAAAAACATATTTCCCCTTTACTATTCCCTGTTACTCTCCTAAAAGAAAATGAGCAGCATGACTAGAAATGTGCACCAATTTGAGGCGGAGCTCCTATGCTGGGTCTCAGCCTAGAGCACATTTTTACAACTGATTTATAAGTCCCTGAACTCTGCCTGGAAAAAGGACTTTGTGGTCTGCAATAACCTCTCCTTTCCCCCCTCCTCTGTCTGAATTACTTTGTATCTGATTTAGGCACTTATAATTTCCAGCTTGGGATTGGCATACAAATTTTGCCCTGCTTTGAAACAGTCTTTTCTCCAATGCATATTTCATGACTTTCTTATTCTCTAAACCCCAAGCTCTCTTTGCACACATTTCTGAAACCCAAACTCTGAACCTCTGTGGTATACTTATCAAACTGGAGATGGTGTCTTTCTAAGAGAGCTGTCGCTGACTTTAATGAGTGATCTAAGAAAGAAAGAAAGAAAGAAAACTTTGAACACCTTTTTAGAAAAGCTACAGCACCAAAACATAGGGATAGGGAAATTTTTTAAAGGATTTGTACAGTTGGTTACTGCTGCTGAGCAATGGCACAAGTTCCCTTATCTTAACTGCTGCAGTGGCATTTGCCCTGCTTTGGCACTGGGAGCTTGAAATCTGAACAAGAATAATGGAGTGGGTGGATTTTTCCTAATTGCAGCTGCTTCCCCATTCCTAGACAAGAGGATGGAGTGGTGAAATTGACGGAGGTGGAACGCAAGCCGCTTCTAAGTTGGTCAGTTCCCCTGTAAAGGGAAACTTTGGACTGTTCCCCCACCCCCTGCCGCCAAAGAGCTATATGAATGCACATGTGTGGACATGCACACATCTTTTCATGCATTACAAACAAACAGCTTGCCAATAAGAAGTATGAATAGAAAAAGACACGCAATAATTTATAGTAATTCAAAAACAACAATAAGCTAGGCTTGGGATCAGGAGGAATGTGCTACTTGTCAAGAGCATTATCCAAAAGATGACTGGAACACTCACCCCCAAATGCACATGTATCTATTGCTACATCACCTTTTTAAGGGCTACTTCAGGCTTTTCCCTGGATACAGCCTGAAGTGCTATAAGCACTGGTTTTATAAAGCGCCGTGGAAGGATGCAAATAAATGGGCACCTCCAGATCTCTAGAAAGCGACCTGAAGCACATATTTAAAAGCTCACTGTTAGCCTTGCACAGCATCTGGACTCATTGCATATCAGTCTGTAAGAGGCTTGCTTCTCCCTCAAACAGTACTTGAATCACAGGGGACCAGAGAAAGAGTCCACCACCTTATCTTTTGTGGCGATCCCCCTAGTGATGGTTCTTTGGTGGCTATGGAGGCATGCCTTGGCTAAAAGCTGTGTACATAGCCGATCTTGTTTTCAGCAAGACTTTCACCAAGGTCCCCTGTGCCCTGTGATCATCTTCTTGACATGTTGGTGAAATGCGGGCTAGACAATGCTACTATAAGGTAGATTTGTAGCTTGGTGGTGGACTGTACCCAAAGAGTGCTTGTCATCTGGGAGAGAAGCGACAAGTGGGGGGATTCTGTCCTGGGCCCAGTGTTGTTTAACATATGTATAAATGACTTGGATGAAGGAACAGAGGCACAAAATAGAGGGAAGGTCAAGGAACAGACAGATGCTCAACAAATTTGCAGAGGACACCAAACCAGGGGGGGGGTAGCTAATAACATAGACCAGGGGTGCAGAACTTCAGGCCTGGGGGGCAAATCTGGCCATCTTTGGGTCCCAGTCTGGCCCTCTGGGTTCCCGAAATGGCCATTCAACCTTCGCCTGGCCTAACCTCCTTTCCCACAACCACCGATCAATTGGTGGTTTTGTGGCTTTTGTGCAACTACTCCCCTCATTCTAAAAGGTTGAAACCTACACTAAGGAGAGGTTTTAAGGCTTAGTGTTGTATCCAGTAAGAGAAGCAGAGTAAAGTACAAAACCTTTATTTAAAAAGTATAATAACAAAGGTAGTAGAACTAGCAGATTTGCCTAGAACAAAGCAGGCACCATTGCTACCTATTTCCTTTTATAGGCTGCCTCCCTTCAGCTGGGTATAATCCCAGCTCTCTTAAAGGTGCAAGGCCTACAGAATCACCACGCTCAGTTACTGGCAGTAAGAGCTTTAAGCTAAAATAGTAGTCTGCTATTTCGCTTGTTTGTTTTGGTCCTGCCCTTTTGCCTTTTGCCCAGCCCCACCCACCTCTGGAATGTGGCCCCCGAGAGCTTCCCCAGAATGGAATTTGGCCCTCAGCATGAAAGAGCTTTAACATCCCTGCATTAGACAGAAGCAGGATTACTCCTCCCCCTACAGCTCCCCTGTGCCCCCAAATCTGCTCCACAGGGTTGGGGGACTCTCAGGAGCAGACTGGGAGGATGTGGGAAGTGCAGCGGGGAGAGGGGTAGGTCCCATTATGTTGGCCGGAGCCCATCGTGTCCAGATCATGAGAAGCAGGGCCGCCGCTGTTGCCTAGGGCGCGTAGCGGAAGAGGGCGCAGAACGCTGCGCACCTCTTCGCTGCCGGCGCGCTCCTGCCTTGCCCGCCCGCCCGCCTCACCGAGAAAGCCAGGTCAGTGCGGGGGATTGCGCCCGGAGTAGTGGCGGGGCCAAGCCTGGGCGCCTCCCCCCCACCTTGCCTCGCCTCCGCGCCGCCTCCCCCCACCTCGCCTCGCCTCGCCTCGCCTCGCCTCTGCGCTGTGTGTGTGTGTGTGTGTGTGTGTGTGTGTGTGTGTGTAGCAAATAAGGGACCGCTTTCCCTCCCTACCCCAGCCTCTTTTCTTTTGTTGCCCATGGAATCCGACTTGCTAATTACAGCAAAGGGGGAAAGGCATAGCAATGCAGGCTGCCTCTAACTCCTCTCAGCGCTGTGTGTATGGCAAAGCAAAAGATGAGGCACTTTCCTCGGTGCTAGACAGCTGGGGCTGAGGCGGCTTCGCTCGCTACCAGTCACCTCGTCCAAAAGCAACGCCTCGGCCGGGTTTCCCCCCGGATCTGGCCTTTTTTACTCCGATCAGAGCCACTTTGAGTTGGAAAAGGGGAGAGCTGGGGGATCGGAGGATTGGAAGTTGCCTAAAAAGAGGTTGGAAGTGAGCGGGGGTGTGGAGTGGGGGTGGGGATAGAGGCATCGCCTGATACGGGAGTCTCCCCTAAACCGGGGCTGATTCGTGAGCCTCCTCCCCCCTATTATTTATGGGGTGATTCCCCAATATCCCACCCACTCCCACTCTGAAATCAATCGAAATCTCCCCCCCACCTCGCCTCGCTTCGCTTTGCTTCGCCTCCGCGCCGCCTCCCCCCCCGACACCTACCTTCTCCGCGCTGTTTCTGGAGCCCCGCCCGCGCTCTGTTTTGGCAGGAGGAAACAGGGCTTAAACAGCCCTGTTGCTCTGGTTTTCCCCGGCCAAAAACAGAGCGCGGGGGTCCCTTTTCGGAGGAGGCGTGGGAAGGTAGGTGGGGGGCAGCAGCGGCAGCGTGCGCGGGGGGGTCCGGCGGCGGCGGCGGCGGCGGGAGGTTGCAGAGCAGGGCTGCTTTCCGGAGCCTCCCCCACGGCACGAGAGGGGGGGCGCTAAATATAATTTAGCCTAGGGCGCCAAACTGCCCTGCACCGGTCCTGATGAGAAGCAATTATATCACTCTATTCTGCTTTGGTCTGACCTCATCCGGAGTACTGTGTACAGTTTTGGGCAGTTCTGTGTAAGAATGATATCAATCAAGTGGAACATGCTCAGAGGTGGGTGACAAATATGGTGTGGAGCCTGGGGACCAAGTCCTATGAGGAAAAGTTGAGGGAGATGGGGTACGTTTAGTCTGGAGAAGAGACTGTAAGAGGCAATAACCTTCATCAAATATTTGAAGGGCTGTCATACAGAAGATGGAGTAAATTTGGACCTGAACCAATGGGTGCAAATTACAAGAATGGGGATTTTGACTAAACATTAGGAAGAAGTCCCTGGTCATGTTATCTGTACAACAATGGAACAGACTGTTTTGGAAGGCGGTGGGCTCTCCTTTGTGAAAGGGTTTTCCGCAGAGGCTGGATTGCAATCTGATAGAGATGCTAAGGTCATGCATTGCCTGCATCAGCAGGGGGCTGGACTAAATGACCTTTGAGGTGCCTTCCAACTCTTTGGTTCTAAGTAAGGGGAGTCAAGGGTGGAGCTTGTGGGTTTCATTACATTTTTATTTGTATTTATTTAAAATGATTTTTAGACTGCCTTTTAGGGTGGGAGGACCCTCTCGAGGCAGCCTAAAAAGGCAACTTCAACCCTTTCCCCACCCCTGTCCTTCAAGCACTGCTAAGAAATCATTGGAAATGATTTTTTTTTTTGGGGGGGGGGGAATGCCTTTTCAAGTTATTATGTATAGTAGTAATTGAATTCAGGTGAACTGGAAATGCAGCTTCCATATGCTTTGGGATACAAATGAAAACAGGCACTCTCTGATATATATATATAGAGAGAGAGATATATATTGCTCATTTCACAAAATTACCACCCACTTTGGCAGCCTTTTTTTTTTCTTCTGGAGCATTTGTAACATCAAATGAGTAAGTAGACTTGAAAGATTGCCTTACATCAGAGTCAAAAGAGCTCTAGTCCTCTTTCTATCCTACCGTACTGTACTATTCAATTACCTCGTTGTATGAGAATGGGAAGCTAGAAGTCAAGACTCAAAGGGCAGTGCTGCAGCAGACAATGACACACTCTGGCCTCCCTATGCTCACGGTGGCACAGCAATTTCAACATCGTCATTTCTATCTCCCTGCTTCCAAACGTATTTTTAAAAATCCCCAGATTCCCTTCCACAACGAGCAGTTCTCTACTCTCTCCATATCACCGGACAGATAATAAGCTATTCACTCTCCAGTGACAGGGCCTGCTGCAGCACATTTGCTGCACACTTTGTGATTTGGTGAAGTGGCACAGGTTGAAGGCAAACGTGTTCTGTTGATTCTTCAGCCACTGGTGTATGGTTCCATAGTCTGTTGAAGATGCATCATCATTTAGGGTGTTGGGAGTCTCTTCTCTGTGTCCTGCCCTGTGGTTGTTTTTGCCAGGCCGGTAGGAATATAACAGGATGAAGATATATATATATATATATATATGGTATAAAGCCATCCAACAAGTTTGAAATGGAGCAAAACAGCTTAACTGGCTACTGGTCTGTTTCCAGGCACAATACAAAGTGCTGGTTATGTGTGAAGAAGCCTGTGGCTCACGCTGGCTCAGCTTGTCTGAGCGTGAGCTAAGCAGGGTCAGGCCTGGTTATTACTTGGATGGGAGACCCCTCCTCTAGTTTCCTGCATTGAGAAGGGAGTTGGACTTGATAGCCTTGTAGGCTCCTTCCAACTCTATGATCTATGAAATCTATGGAATCTATGAAATCTTACAAAGCTCTACATCACTTGGGACTAGCCCATTTGAAAAAAATGCATTCTCCCGTATAAGCCTGCCTGGGATTTAACATCCTTAGGTGAGGCCGTTCTCTCTGTCCTGCCACCCTGGGAGGCACATTTGGCAGGGATGCAAGAGAGGGCCTCTGTGGTGGCTGCTCCCAGGCTCTGGAACTCCCTGCCAAAGGAGGCGAGGCTAGCTCCACCTTCACTGTCCTTCTGCCACAGGCAAAGACATTTTTATTCAGACATTTTTTAATCTCTTTTGTTTGCTGACCCAGGTTTTATCTGGTGGGTGCTGTTTATTTCTTATTTCTTTTTAATAGATGTGTTTTAATTGATGATGTGGTTATATGGTTAAATTATGCCACATTTTATCATTATTATATTATTGTTAGCCAGTTTGAACAGCATTCTTTGTGGAAAGGCAGGTTATAAATCAAATCAAATCAATCAATATGTTGGGTACATTAAAATAAAAATTGTTTTATTGCTGTGCCTTTGGAAATGTTTTTCTACAGATTGAACTATATTTTAATGAATGAATGAATGAATGAATGAATGAATATATTTATCACGGTTGACGACCAGCACCCTATATTTTAATGTATTCTCATTTTTTTTCTATTTTTGACTCTTCAAGTTTTATTATATTATTGTATTTTGCTTGTTGTCTTGAGTGAACTTGGTCCAGAAAGGTAGTTTATAAATATTTAAATAACATTCTGTTTTCTGAGCACCGCCCTACGGCTCCCCCATGCCACCTCCCACATCGTTGCAGGGGGTACCCCAATCCTCCAAAGTAGATTTTCAGGAGGCACAGTGGGCTACAGGGCGAGGGGAAATCAGCAAAATGGCCTCTCCCCTTCCACCAGTGAGAATGTCCCATGGGTGGATCCATGCCTATATGTGTAGCAGCAGACATCTAGGTTCTGCTTGATCCAACACTGGGCAGCTCTCTCTTGTCTCAAAGCTCAGGTAGCAACTACCACCTCAAGACAGAAACATTCTAAATCTACAGGTGATTGAACATGACTTGCCCTGAAGTGGCAGAGGTAAAATATAGCTTACTATATTCTTGTAAATGACAGTGTAGGAGAATGAGAAAGAGAGGCTGCGATAAAAACAAGAGGAATCTCATGTTCCAGTAGTGTGACAATGGCTGAAGGTCAAGGAACAGACCTTTGATGAAAAAGAGCCTGACAGGTAAGATTCCTTTTAAGTATTAATGACAGAAAAGAGAAATGGAAAAGATAGCTCACCCCAGATACCTTGCTGGCTAATCACTAAAGTCATACAGAAGATGACTGGGAGGTAAGGGCACATTCTTCAACCATCGCGACTGCATATGCATGCAAACACCCTGTTTGAGAAGATATACACTATTGAGACTGACTGATAATAGGATATATGATGGTTGAACTGCATGTGTAAAAGGAAGAGCACACACAAGCTTGAGAATACAGAATTAGACTCGACTTCCTTTCCCACTGTGAAAAAAGGCTTCATCTATTGTGTGCAGTCTATTGGTTCGGATCTTGGTCTTGATTCCTAAGGACTATTAGAATAAAACACAAATTGTCTTGGTCATACAACTATTGCCTCTGTGGCTTTCAGGGCACTCATGGTTATAATAATAAATATCTATCAAGGTTGTTGGTCAATTCAACTGTGTTAGGGTAGATGTCCTGGTACTGGTTGATATTTAGTTATGAATTTCACAATGCTAAATGGCTTGGGACTCAGACATTTGTTGGACCATCTCCCCCCATATCAGGCTGCATGATCACTCAGATCCACATCTGAGGCTCTTGTCTGGGTGCGCTGAATCTCTTGTCTAAGTCTGGCTACCAGGGAGTCTTTTTAGTGGAAGCTTTTGAAACATGGACTGGGTTTGCATGACACAACAACCCATCATGCAAACTTGGACTGCTTCCTGCAGGGTAGCTTGTTTTGGGGCACCAAGTCACCCTGACAACCCATGGCTTGTTGTCGGGATTGTTGGACCCATGAGGGGTAGTCGTGTTGTCCGAACCCAGGAGACTGATCCCACTGTGGGTCCAGGGAAGCAGTGAGTGAACCAGCTTGGCAAGAGTGGCAAAAAGCCCCTTGCTGCTCTTCTTGCCGAACTCGTCCATTAATAGCAGAAATAGCACCTTGATGCCTTTTCTGTTTAAGATGATGTGCCAAAAGCTTACTAGGACGTTCACCTTTTCCCCAGTATGCCTGACATAAACAGGTTAAAGCAAATTCCGCCTGCTGTGAAAGGAATATGAAATATTCAGTTCATATTTAATGCTCTGCAGCTCCTGATAAAGATTAGGCTTAAGGTTGCTGTTGTGATTTCTTTGCTGTTGTTCTTGTTCTGTTTGTATTGAAATTAATTAGGGTATATTCAATGCGTATGCGAGCTCCAGGTTTTGGAGGTCCCTTAGGCAAGACACCCTCAATAGGCTGCCTCCCACAGTGAGCCTCCCTTCTCACCACCATGGTCACCAGCTGCTATTGCTCCTCACCCTCTTTCTCATCATTGCTACCACTTGCTTGCAGTCAGAGAGCCAGTTTGCAAGTCCGAAGGTGAACAAGAAGGTTGCAGTGGTGAAGAGGAGCAACTCCAGGGCAATCTTGTCAGTGGCCCCTGCAGCTGAGCTACGGGCCATTGGCATTTGACTGACAATGCCTATCCTCAATGCCGGCCCTGGATATGTTTTAAGATCTTAGTGTTACATATATTTTTGTACTGCTTGCTGCCCTAGGAATGCTAGTGTTGAAGGCACAGGATATACATATATTTAAATAACTAAACAAATAAATAATAGTTCTGTATATATGCAACGTAATTTCATGGTAGTCACTGAATTATGCAGGGGTCTCTTTGGAGAAAATGGAAACCATTAGAAGGCTTTTACTTCCTGGATTTCCTTGACTGGGGTTAAACATCACCTATTTGTTCTTTCATCTAGGCTGTTAGCATTTGTATTCTTTCTTATGCTGCCCACCCAACCACAATGTTTCTTCTTGACAGAAATCAAAGAAATATGTACCTAACATCTGTCATGTGGAGGAGACAGTGGTGTTTCTCTCCAAGTCGGAGGAAGTGTCAAGGTGACTCCCAGTTGCCCAGGGCACTGCAGGCAAATCTGCTTAGTTTCAACAGCTATCTCAACAGCCCTGTACAGGTGTTTAATTTGAGATAAGTGACTGAGGGGTGTGGGAGTCCATAGGCAAGCAACTGGAAGGGGAGGCAGCCCTTTGCACGGGCATTTGTATGGCAGGCAGTCATAAATTCACCCTGACAGCAGAAATGCCCAGAGAAACTTTCAGTAGAGATGTAATAGTCGAGAGACAGAGAGACCCAGAAGTTGATTTTAAATCATAGCCCAGCAGTGGACAAAGTGTTGATCTGCATGACTCAACTCTGCTCACAGTGCATGGTAAATTCAAAGCTAGCGGTGTGTGATGAAGCAGTTGTCAGGTTGCTTCCAACCACCGTCCAATACATTTTCAGTGTGTGATGAGGGGGGAAAAACATGCCTCCATTGTTTGTTCAGAATTGAGCCAGGCAGGGGATGGAGCAATCAGACAACTAGTTACCACACAGCTAGCTATGCTATGTTCCAAATTTGTTCCATGTTTCGGATACATCTGGGGTCATGGGAATCCATCCATGTTTCTATAGCTCAAGGCAAGCTATTAAAGTTCAGTTTCAGTTTCCCATCTGTAAAATGAAAGTTTCTGTGGTCCACCTTATAAGAGATACTGTCCGTACGAATGGGATAGAACACCCTCCCACAGCCGCACATATAAATGTGCTATGCATAGAACTGGGGGTCAAACTATACATTAATTACATAGTGTGTAGCTGACCCCACTCTTGCTTTCTTACTCAAGAGTAATTGTGTGTGAACCTGATTTGGATTAGGACCAGTCCACACCAGGCAGGGAGGATTGAACGAGCACCCCAGCTGTTTGCTTCCCAAATTCCCTCCTCCCCAGAGCACACATCTATCTTCAATGGAGTCCTCTCTCTTTTTTTAAATCTCTGAGCCCGGGGGTTGGAAGAAAATGGCTGGGGTGGCAATTTAATCCTCCATTCCCAGTGAATGCTGGAGCCCAGTCCAAATCAGGTCCACACATATGTACTCTTGAGTAAGAAAGCAAGAGAAGGGTCAGTCACACACTAGGTAATTAATGTAACACAGGAGTGCAGAACATCTTTCAACCTAAGGGCTGAATTCCATTTCAGAGAAAGTTTCAGCGGTTGCATTGCAGTGGTGGGTGTGGCTTAAGGCAAAAGGGGTGGGACCAAAAATACCAACATATTTTAGCTTAAATCTCTTGCTGCCAGTGACTAAGCCTTAGGAGAGCCGTCTTAACCTTTCAGAATGGGGGAAAAAAACTGAACAAAAGTTGGGGAACCACCAAATGATCAGTGGGGGGGGGAAGGGAGTGGGGCCACAGGGAGGGGGTGGGGCCATCTAGGGTAACTCTGAAGGGCCAAATTGAGACCTGAGGAGGGACAGAGTTGGCCCCAGGCCTGAGGTAACATGTGGAGGTGGTGATGAAGAGGAACCACAAAGCATTCTCTTAGCCACTCACGAATCCAGAGTCACCTTTCATAATTCTGACCTTTCAGTTACTCTAAAATACAGGGCCAGCAGCAGACTTGTCCCCTCCCAGAAAAGCATTGCTGGTATTTCACCCAGCATGAATGCAGGCCCCGGCGGCACCAGTGGACTTGCAAGCAGTAGTGGTGGAGGGTAGTGGAGCAGTAGTGGGACGTGGCAACGAGCTGCTGCCATTTTAAGTGTCCTACAGTGCTCTAACATAGCATTGCTCTGGAGGGGCATTGTGGGGAATTATAAAATGGTGGATGGATGGATCACAGGCTCCAGCCACTAGGTAAAAGAAAAGAACCATATGTACATCATGCAGGTGGGCCCAATCCTCACAGCCTGTGCCAGACATGATGGGCCCTCCTGGGATGTCACCAATCGCACTAACATAATTCATACAGGATTTCACAAAACAGTATTTTCCTGAGCAGGCCGAAGGCAATGAAGACATTTCAGTGAACACGCTCCCTCTCCCCACCAAGAAAAGGCACTAATATTTTGCAAGCCAAGACCTGTTTTCGAATAAGTTCTGTGTAGTGTTGTTTTCAATGCACATTTGGCTTAGGAAGCAGTAGCACAAGTGTATTATTATCTCCAGTTTTTAATGTTGGAGTTGAAATGTGATGATGATGCATCAGATTAGGCTGCCTGCTATTAATAGCTTAGGGCTACTTTAAGCAGCACTCATTTGGTTTAACAAATGCATCCTTGGAATGTTTTTGATTTTCAAGGACTACACTTGGTTAGATTTCTCCTGTTAGCATTAAACCAATGTTTGGAATTAAGCATTATTGCCCTGAGTTCAGGCATGGTGCATTGCAAGGAAAGGGGCCCTCTGGGTCTGAGCACATATACCTTTTTGGACTGGAAACAGGTGCCATGTGTACATTTCCAAATGGCATCCAATCTCCAATCTCCACACAGTTCCATCACCAGATTGGGAACTGCTGAGGGCAGCCATATGGCCAGTGCTGTTCACAGTGAGAACATCAACTACGTACCCAGAGGTTAGGGGGACTGGATCTAGTTGTTCTGAATGGCCTTTTCAGAGGTCAGTAATTCTCCGATCAATTGCTCCAGTCAAACAGACCATGCCAGTGACTGCCAGAGAAAATATTAAATACCTTCCATATAATATATGATCTGTAGAAAATAAGAAATTAAATATAGATGTTGTGCTTTCATCCCTCCTTTTGAGTTGAAAAGATGATTTCTCCTTTCGAAAGATGATTTCATTCTATTCTATACATCATTGTTCTGTCCCACTACCTACTTAACACACTCCTACATTTTTGCCATTAGGTGGAACCACGGGTAGAAAGTGGTAGAAAGGAGTAAACGTGTGTTCTTGTTGGGGGTTTTTTGGTAAGTGAAGTCAGCAGATATGACTGAACAGGGAGCATGTTTATGGAGTAGAATATTTGCATATTCAGAATTTTTAGATCTGAATTAAACCTTGAAAGCTTTTTTTTTCTCCTGAGGGCACAGCAAAGTTGGTTGAAAGGTGGGTGGCTGTTGTTTGTCTTGCTAGTGAAGGACCACCCAAAACATTGGTGCTAGTACAAGTAGGTTCCCTACTGCCAAAGTCATGACAAGTGGGTGGAAGGCCTGCTCTTCTCTTAGCTTCAGCTTCTCCACATTTTCAGCAGAGAAGACATTCCAGATAGATTCTATTTAACGCATATGTGCGGGGAAGCTGTTTCGGGGGGGGGGCACCCTGAAAGGAGTTCCCTCCTGATTGAGTAAAATGAAAATGCATAATGAAACTGTTCTCTGCTTGCAAATGATATTCTGGGAAGCTTTTGATTCTTCCCTGTGCCAAGCGGAACAGGGAATATCTCTGGATGCTCGTTTTGACTCTCTGATTTTGAAGCTAGTTTTCCATCAACCTACTAGAACTAATGGTTCCTAGGAGCACTGCCTGGTGCCTACAAGCTGATGAGGCCTGCTAGAGTGCAGTGCCAGGATTGTGCAAACGCTGACTCTGTTGGCTTTACAGCCCCTGGAGACTTCTGTTGACAAGAGAATGCCAGACTGTGGAGAAGCAGTTAAGGCTTGGTCACTCAGCGGCATTGTAGCTGCACCAGGAAAGCAATTGAACCAAGATGAATGGTCTGATGCATTTTGAATTAGAAGCCTCTCCTTGCTTGTTTTTTTTTTTTTTTAAACAGGCTTTTATTTTATTTCATTTAAAAAATAACAACACCCTAAGAACCAATTGACAAGGAAGAAAGAGGGTTATATAAATACAGCATTTTAAAGGGGTTTTGAATGCATGTCTCTTGTGCAATTTTATAGACGCTTTATCAGCCAGGCTACAGAGTGTTTTATTAACTTCCAAAAGAATTAGTTACAAGAGAACTGTTTTATTGTTCCCCAAATGCAATAGAAATGTAGGGAATTTGGATGAAAATGTACTTAAAAATCACAATGCAAAAGCTGTAGAGTTTTATAAAGCCTCTTTCCTTTGTGTCAGCAATGTAGAGTGGGGTATGAGGTGTGGGAGCAATAATTCCACATTGGCTGAAGAGAACTGGTGGATTAAAAAAGGACACAGTTTTATTGGCTACAATCACAGAGCAAGGAACCAGTATAATCGGGCAGGCCAACTACTGGCCAATACCACCATCACAGCCCAGGGCCCAGGAAAATGTTGATGACAGTGGCATGAATTTAGGGCTAACCAATAATTTGGATTCATCCTGCAACCTGGGTGTATGGTCAGTGTGCCAGCCCCCACGCTGGGCTGGGGCCTTGAAGTCACACCCCAAGATCTTTTATGGGGAGTGGAGAGCCCAACCCCTGCTATGGATCTGGCCCAATGCCTCCAGTGCTTGGTGGTGTGAAAAGTTATGATAGGAATATAGCATAACACAACTAAAGATGAAGAAACATGACTGTGACAAGGAAGGCAAAACCCTGTATTGCTAAAACCCAGTTGCACATGTGTGTAAAATGCCTTTATGTGGTAAAGTGCATGAAACAATGCTGTGGTGAATGAAGTGTCAAGATTCCTAGGAGGGGGCATCTGCTAGAGGCAGTGCGGGAAGAAGAACCCCTTGTTGTTGGTTGGTACTGTTAAAATGGCTGCTGGTTTTATTCTTGTTAGTATTAGTAGGCGATCGTGACCGAGTAAGATTGTCTTCCAGGATAAAATTACAAAAAGAAAATTATAAAAGGAGGAAATTCTAAAAAATTGTGTAGACTCTAGCGATGGGTCCGTAAGTGACTGTGGAGGCCAATTCTAGATCCACACAGCTTCCCACAGCGAGGACACAGGTTACCAGATGGAAGATGGTCCTGTAAAGGATTCGTTTGACGTGCTTTTCGCTTAGCACGTTTCTCCCTTTCACCTTGCACTCGGGCTTCTTCAAAGTCCATGGAACCTTTGTGAAAGGCCAACCTCCATTTAGATCGTTCATGGGCCAGAGCTTCCCAGTTTTCGATGTTTATATTGCATTTTTTTAGATTAGTCTTAAGAACATCTTTAAACCTTTCATACTTGTACGCCGCCTTGGGAGGCCTTATGCCCTGAAAGGTGGCCAAGAAGTATTTTAAATGAGTAAATAAAATTGTAACTAGAAGCTCTAGGCCTCAATGGTACTTTATACTCAAATAAATTGTTGAGGCGAATTGCTGAGACGTTCTTAGTGGAAAGCCAGACTACAATACTGAACCTTTTATCACAACACTTCCCAGATCTATTACTCGCCAGTCAATCTCTGTCCATAGCAAGATACCGAGCACTAAACTATGGAGGGAGGAGGTCCCCCATCACTGGGTCTGCTCCAAAACCCTGCCACAATAGGAGCTAACCAGCACAACCACGGGGCTCCTAAGGTGTGGCCCTAGCGACAGTTCAGCTGGATGGTGAAGTGGTTGGTAAACTATGGGCTGCATGCAGGGCCGGCGCTACCGCTAGGCAAACTAGGCTGTTGCCTAGGGCGCGTAGCTGAAGAGGGCGCAGAAACGCTGCGCTCCTCTTCGCTGCCGGCGTGTTCCTGCCCCGCCCGCCTCGCCGACAAAGCCAGGTCAGTGCGGGGGGATTGCGCCCGGAGGTAGTGGTGGGGTGGGGCCGAGCCTGGGTGCCCCCCCGCCCCCCCACCCCGCTGCCACCGCCGGACCCCCACCACCTACCTTCTCTGCGCCGCTTCCGGAGCCCCACCCGCGCTCTGTTTGGGCGGGAGAAACCAGAGCAACAGGGCTTAAACAGCCCTGTTGCCCTGGTTTTCCCCGGCCAAAAACAGAGCGTGGGGGGCCCGTCGCGTCACTTCCTCTTCGGAGGGGCGGCGGCCAGGGCGGGGGGAAGGTAGGTGGTGGTGGGGCGGCGGCGGGGAGGTCCACCGGCGGCGGCGGTGGCGGCTGTGGTCCGGCGGCGGCGGGGGACGGGCTTTGCAGAGCAGGGCTGCTTTGCTCCGGAGCCCCCGCCCACGGCACGAGGGGGGGCGCTAAATATAATTTAGCCTAGGGCGCCAAACTGCCCTGCACCGGTCCTGGCTGCATGATTCCTGTTGCTCCCTCCTTCTCTCCCACACAACAGCCACAAAGAGGACCCCCAGGTAAGCGGGCACCCAGGTCACCTGTTGACAAAACACATATGTTGCTTTCCCTCTCTTAGGTTACGCTGAGAACATTTTAACCTTTATGCTCCTTTACAAAACCGGCAAATGTCGAGGCAAGCGTAATGGATTTTCTGGATCTATGGATAGGCTAGGAATTTTCCAGTAAAGTGATCTTCTTGTCACACCGGTTCAGCTCCTGGAGCTCTCTGGCTATTTATTGGTGCTTACTGTTGATGGGATTTAGAACTGGCATGGGTAGTCATCAGTGAGTATCCTGCTAGATGATTTTTTCTAGAGTCTAAAAGTCTAGACCAGGAGTGGGCAATTTGTGGCCCTCTAGAGGTTTTGGCCTACAGCTCCCATCAGCCCTCACCATTAGCTATGCTGGCTAGGGCTGATGGGAGTTATAGGCCAAAAAGTTTGAAGGGTCACTCCTGGTCTAGACTAACAGCAATCACCATGGGGATTTCCCAACTGCACCTGAATGTGTGGATTGTGGAGGACTCCAACTCAGAACGCCAGTCACTAGCAAACTGAATGTTCTGCTCTGTGTTGTGTCCACAGCCTAATTACCCACAGCACTGTCAAATCAGCAGAGTCATTCCTACTACATATCTTTTTTCTTTCTTTCTTTCTTTTTTAAATGAACAGAAATACTAGAAGACAGATAGGGCCGTGCATAGTTACTAGGGTCCAAATCTTCAAATTGCTACAAAGTTTACGCATTACAGCCCCGAATGGAGACTGCTTGAGATTGCACCACATGGCAGCTGTTACTGTAATGTGTAGGTCAAACTACACATTACTTGAAATGCTTTATCTTTCTTTTTTACTCAAAGGTAAGTGCAATGATAGCAATCTGGTCTAGTCCCTTTGCTTGGGGAATGGGGGGGGGCTTTTAGCCCTCTGCCCCTGCTCTGTTCCCCATCCCTGCCTGCAATTTACATTGCCAAAAAGTAATCTATTGAAACAAATTGCTTGCAAATGTAAATTGCAGGTGTTCCCCCCCCCCAGCCCTGATTGGGAACATAGTAGGGGTCAAAAGGTTACAGTAAAGCCCCCTATTCTACCACACTAGGACCCTACTGGTGTTGACTCCCCCCACACTTACTTTTGAGTAAAAAAGAAAAAAAAAGATGTAGCTCCCAGCTATGCCTTTAAAGTCATGTGCAGCTGGGCTCTGAGCTCTTAGGCCGGGGTGGGCAACTCGTGGCTCTCCAGATGTTTTGGCCTACAACTCCCATCATCCCTCACCATTGGCAATCCTGGCTAGGACTGGTGCAAGTTGTAGGCCCAAACATCTGCTGGCTAGGACTGGTGCAAGTTGTAGGCCCAAACATCTGAAAAGCCACAAGTTGCCCACCCCTGTGTTAGGTAGTCAGTTGATTTTTATTTTAGTTTTACCATGGTACCTGAAATATGGATGGAGAAGAATTTTGGAAATGGAAGGTGATTCACAAACTATTTCCTCCAGTTTGGAAATCCTCCAGCCTTTATAAACTAAACTAAAACCCTTCCAAATTTCAGTTTAGCTCATAATGACTTAATGCCAGCCCTCTCATCTGCCAGTTCCCCTCTCCCTTCCCCATACCTTTTCAAACTAGTCAATGATAAAGCTGTCTGTGATGCTGCATGAAAATCACTCATTCCACATGGCATCTGTAATGTGAAATTGTGTTCTCTCACCCGTCCTGAACAAGGTGAGCAGGAACTCCCACAATGTGGTTCAGTAGACCCATGTAGGTTTCCTGACTGCTGATTTGGGATAACTGAAGAATAGCAGGAGTTGGAATAATATTCTGCTGCCTAAGGCATCAGTTGCATGCACTTTTCTATGTTTCCTTGACACTAATGACTGATGGATGAGTATGCCTGTTTGACTTGGCTCTTAAATAAGTTGCTGTCTGGGTACATAGACGCATCATCACTGACTTTCCCTACCCTGCTGGGGTCTCTTCCAGTCTCTTTCCTTTGCCATAAAGGAAAAAGTGAAGCCTTGTATTAAAAAGCATACTGGCTGCATTAATATTTTTGGTGTGACTATAAAAAGAAAAGAAAAGAAAATCCCTCTCATTTTTCAGTTACAAAGATGAAACTGTCTTGTCAACCATGGCCGTTCCTTGTTAATACCCTTGTAATTTCAAATTTCACACATTTTTTTTGTGTGCGTACATTATGTCTCAATAAATTCTTGTCTTTTTGACCCATTATTCTTCAAACAAACAAACAAAGGGAAATGTAATGCAAGTGTTGATGGCGATAAAAGAAAAAGCTTCAGTGTGAAAGCTTTAAGCTGAAGGTGATATAAATATATAAATCAACATCATGGAGAAAATTTGTAACATAGAATCTGAAAGTAATATGTATTAAACAAACCTAAAAAGTATGAGATCAGGAACATGGGACCAAAGCCCCAAACTGTTCATCATAAAAAACAAAAAAACCAGTATACAATTTGAAAAACTCAGTCAATGTTAACATTTAGTCATTATTTATTTATTAACTACACGTATATACTGCTTCTCATTTGAAACAAATATCAAAGTGTTCTACAAAAGAGTAAAAACAAACAAAACATAACAAATAAACAACAAAGGTGACACACATAAGAGTATCATGAGACTGGTACAAAGATAGCTCATGGCTAGGGGAAAGGCAAAGCAAACAGATCAATTTTCAATAAATGCCTAAGGCACACCAGTGTTGAGGCCTAACATACTTCAGATGTGAGATCATTCCACAGGACGGGTGCCACTGCAGAGAAGGCCCCTCTCTGTGTCGTTGCCCAACAGGAATCAGTAGGTTGTGAGTTGTGACATGGACAACATAATTTACCTGTAGGAGCCAGTGGGAAAATTCAGTTAATGCTGACACACACTTGTTTATTTTACTTAGGCTGATCAGAGCAGCCTATACATGTTTTCAAGGTGGTGTTTTATCCAGGCAGTGACAAGGTCACACACCTTCAGCATCAGCGGTAGATTGGCACGATCTGTTAGCAATTAATATCTGAAAACATTGACCAAGAAATCTAAAGAACCATAAAGTGTCGGGTTAATGCCAAGCCTTCCTTCTTTCCATCGTTTATTTGCTCAAAAGTAAATTCCCTGTTTTTAATGGGACTTACTCTCTAGTAAGTCTGTTTAGGATTGTAGCCTGACTGAATGTACCTTTTCCAGCAAGGAGAAACTCAACAGGTAGCCCAACTCATTTCTGTGGGATTAGTTGAATTTGGAATTCTGCTATGTTTTGTTGAGTGTTAATTTTCAAGTGAAGCATCTCACAGTATGGTTATAAGCTTTTCATCTGCAGAATAACCCCTGCAATCAAAAATCAATACACACACACAATGGAAAAATCAGGTTGTTCCTGCCCACAGGTATATGCCGCATTGTGCTTTAAACAACTGTAGATTTGCTTTGATTCCAGGAGAATGGCTCATCTGCAGGGCTCAGTGTGTATTTATGCACATGGGTTAGGCTTGTTCTTTCATCTGTCACAGTTTCCTGTTTTTAAATATCCAGCTTTAAAATAGAAAAAACCTTGCTGTCCTGCATAGCTAGAAAGATACTTTATATACCAATGAAGAGTAGATTAAAACGGAAACTCTATAAATGGGCCCATAGCACACACGTCCACACACTGGGAGAAGACAAGATATCTGGTTTTAGAAAGAACATTTTATTGCACAGGGGGAAGGCAATTTAATTTTATTCTATATATTTTTATGCCTTTCTCTGAGCCTTATATGATTGGACTCATGGTAAGCAAAGGCACCTGGACAGATATGAAAAGCAATACCAAATCTCTTTCTGCAACAGCCTTAGGGTTGTTTTTCTATAAAGGTCTACAGTACCCAGGTTGGTACCTAACAGTGTGGTGAAAAGGTTCCCCTGAATATCATCCAAGCCCCACCTCTGCTTAGGAACTAAACATGAGAAAAACCCTATAGCACCCACCCAGACATTTCTGTCTTTCTACAGATTTAGATTTTTTGGACTTGTTCTCTTCTTTTGCCAATTCAACACCAAATGGTATCACTGATTTTATTCTGAATTTCCTCCATTTATACAAGGTCTAAATCCCTCACAGACTTTCATCTAAAGATGCACATCATGCCTCAGAACAGAATACCAGATGCGGAGGGATAAACAAGGGGAGGGTTACCTTAATGCCCTACTTGTAAGCTTCCCAGAAGCATCCCAAAGGCGGCTGCTACGGTTAGAAGAGAAAAATGGACTAGATGGACTCTTGCTCAAGTAAGGCAATTATTAACATTCTTACAAAGTGTGTGTGTGCACGCACATGTGCGCACGCATGTGTGCACACGCATCTGTACATCTGAAGGGGGTATGAGAGGCAAATACATACTTTCTTCACATAGGACTGACACCCTTCCCCCTTGATTTCCCCTCTTACATGTGTTTTAGGTTAGAAGAAAAGATACAGACAAAAACAAAGGGTGTATGTAAGTTCAAAGTTGAATGATACAGCATGTTTTCCATTATGTGTGCTGGCAAAGCCATATAAATATGGGTGTGCCATCCAGAACCCCTTCTTGTGTTGATGTAATGTGCATGCACACACAGCTCTACACTGAGCAGCGCATACTTACACTGTGGAATGTGCTATCCTGCAATGCAGTGCTGACTGCCATCTTGGATGGCTTTAAAAGGGGATTAGACAAATTCAGGGAGGATAAGGCAGTCAACAACTACTAGGCATGATGGCTATATGCCAGTGGGGGGGTGCTTATGGGCATTGGGCACTGGGGGGGGGGCAGAGCCCAGAGCATACCAGCATACGCAAATCATTCACACACACACACACACACACACACAAACACATCAGTCACCTTCTCTCTCTCTCTCTCTCTCTCTCTCTCACACACACACACACACACACACTTTCTATGCTGCACGGGGAGGAAGGGAGCCCCCTCCCCCACAGGAAAGAAGTCAAGCCATCTGGACAGGGAGAAAGGGGTTGCTTCTGACTCTCTTCCCCCATTCCTCTCCTCTCCAAAAATAATATCAGCCATGGGCAGGCGGGGGGGGGGGGGGAATCAGAGCATACCAGCCAGGTTCTGCTGCCTGCCTGTTCCTCTTCCACTCAGGGCTGGTGCTACCATTAGGCCAACTAGGCAGCTGCCTAGGGCGCATGGCTAAATGGGGCGCAGAAACCACACCAAATCAGAAGCCTCCCTGGTTTTTCCCCCTTCGCTTTGCTTCTTTCTCTCTCTCTCCGTGTGCTGGTCTCTTCTTCCGTTTTTGTTGTCCCCAGGCTTGCTTTCTCTTTCTTTCTTTCTTTCTTTCTTTCTTCCTTCCACCCTCCCCCTCCTCCTTTTCTTTCCCCGCTGCGGCTACTTCGGCTCTCTCCTTTTTTTCGCCGTCGTCCTGCTGCTGCCGCTGCCACTTGCCGCTGCCACTATGCCGCTCCTGTTTCTTTCGCAAGTGGGTCTCTTTAGCAAAGCTGCTTTCTCGTACAGCACATGGGGCGATAAGGGGAGGAAAAGAGGGGGGCGGTTAGGGAGGGAGGTGGCGGCAGCAGCGCTAGAGGAGGTGAGTGGGTGGGGGAGGGAGGGAGGGAGGGAGGGAGAAAGAGAGGGGGGGTAACCAGAGTGAACTCTCCCCAAGCTGAGGAGCCCCCACCCCTAGCCAGGGAGAATGATAAAAGGAGTGGGGGTGAGGGAGGAGGAGGAAGGGGGGGCTGGGGGAGCAAAAAGAATTAATAATAATTTTTTATTTAATAATAAATATCAGAAGCAAAAAATAAACCAGAATTTTGCATGCACGCGAAAGTAGAAATTAGAGAGGGTGGGGGGAAGAGGAGCTTGCAGGAGAGGAGATGGGGTGGAGGAGAGATAAATTTTGCACATACACACAAAAAAGAAGGTAAAGGGGGAGGGGAACAAAAAGAAGAGAGAGAGAGAGAACGAAAGAGAGAGAAGGGGTAAGAAAAGAAAAGGGGGGGGGAGAAAGAGGGAAGACAGACCAGAGGATACCAGTGATCAAATATGCTAAGGAGGAGGATAATGATTTATTATGATAATAAATTTTTTAGGTTTTGCCAATTAACTTTTATTTCATAATGGGTATAGGGCTGGAGGGAGGGAGGGCTCAAGTGGGAAGGGGGGCGCGCTAAATATCTGATCTTGCCTAGGGCACCAAACTGCCTTGCACCGGCCCTGCTTCCACTGATTTCTCTGAGACTGAGTTGCTTGCTCCTCAAGTGACTCATCACACTCAGGCAGAGGCAGGCAATAGTGATCTTCTGCTGCTGAGTGATCTGGGTCTGACTCCCAGGACAGTTTCTCTACTTCCTTCCTCCTGCCTGATGTCCTCCCATTGGCCAAGTTTGTCATGTGGTGTGGCTTCTCCACATTAGGCTTTTAACCCATTTTAACCCACCACTTTACCAAGGCTTCTTCTTCCGGATTCTTTGCAGGATTAAGATTGGCTCCTTTACACGGGGGGGGGGGGGTTCTTTCTCTGCTTTTCTATATGTTCCATTTACACATCCACAAGGTGGCACTGTGCTATAGGGGAATTGCAAAAATACACGACCAACTTGTAGTGTTTTATAGCATACTTGTGCCGTCCACCCCACTGCACAACAGACTCCCTGGCCGAGGTGCTGGAGGTGGTCTCTGAGGTGCGTGTGTTGTCCCCCAGGCTATTGGTGCTGGGAGACTTCAACGTGCATTCGGGGGCTGCCCTCACGGGGGCACCTCGGGACTTCATGGAGACCATGGCTTCCTGGGAGCTGCACCCTGTATTAACTGGACCTACCCATGTAGCCGGTCATGCACTGGACTTGGTTTTTGTTTCTGGAGAGGGGGGAAATGATCTGGAAATTGGGGGTATATCCACCACCCCCTTGTCATGGTCAGATCACTATCTGGTGGGGTTGGATTTCTCGATGCCACAACCCCTCTGCAGGGGTGAGGGACCTATTAGGATGGTCCGCCCCAGGCGTCTTATGGATCCGGATGGATTCCTGAACACGCTTGGGGAATTGGAGCACACAAACGGTATCTCGGTCGAGACCCTGGTGGACGACTGGAATGCTGCAATAACCAGGGCATTAGACCGAGTTGCCCCGAAGCGCCCTCTTCACTTAAACAGAGCTCACACGGTGCCATGGTTCACTCCATCGCTGCGAGCTCTGAAACAAGAGGTGAGAAGGCTAGAGCGCCGATGGCGTAATTCCCGCTCCGAAGACCATCGAACCCGGGTTATAGCTGCATCTTCAGCCTACCGGGTGGTGGTGAAGGCAGCAAAAAAGAATTTCTATGCTGCCTCCATTGCGTCTGTGGAGTGCTGCCCCGGGAGGCTGTTCCAAGTGGTGCGGAGTCTGGTCGGTCCAGTCGCTCTGGACCCACTGGAACAGTCTAAAGCCTCCTGTGAGGCTTTAGCGAAGCACTTCGCAGATAAAATCGATCGGATTAGGAGTGGGATATCGTGCGTCGTGGACACAGGGAGTGAGCGGGAGGAGGCCAACGGCAGACTAGTTTTGTGGGATCGGTTCCAGCTTCTTTCTTCTGATGAAGTGGACAAGGTGCTTTCATCCATGAGGCCGACCACCTGCTTGCTTGATCCTTGCCCGTCCTGGCTCATCATGAGCTGCAGGGGGAGACTGGGTGAGGGGATCAAGGCGGTGGTGAATGCCTCCCTCGAGGAGGGAGTGATGCCATCAGCCCTCAAGGAGGCAGTAATAAGACAGTTTCTAAAGAAGCCCTCCTTGGATCCCCAGGATTTAAACAACTTTCGCCCAGTCTCCAATTTACCATTTCTGGGCAAGGTGGTGGGTGCTCAGTTGAAGGCACACTTGGATGAAGCTGATTATTTAGATCCATGCCAGTCGGGCTTCAGGTCTGGACATGGGACGGAGACGGCCTTGGTCGCCTTGGTGGATGATATGAGGAGGGCTTTGGATAGGGGCGAATGCTCCTTTCTAGTCCTCCTCAATCTCTCAGCGACTTTTGATACCGTTGACCACGGTATCCTCCTGGACCGCCTGGAGGGGTTGGGCTTGGGAGGCACTGTATTGCAGTGGTTCCGGTCCTTCCTCTCTGGAAGGTACCAAAGGGTAGTTCTCGGGGAGGAGGCTTCGGACCCTCGGCTGCTCACTTGTGGAGTACCGCAGGGTTTCATCCTCTCCCCGATGTTATTCAACATCTACCTCAAGCCGCTGGGAGCTATCATCAGGAGGTTTGGGGTGCGGTGTCATCAGTATGCTCTACCTCTGTTTCACGTCCTCACCGAGGTTGGCCGTTGAGACCCTGTCCAAGTGCCTGGAGGCAGTGGGTGGCTGGATGGGAAGGAACATGCTGAAACTGAACCCCGACAAGACCGAGGTACTGCTGGTGGGGGACAAGGGGAAGTTAGGGGATGTTGACCTGGTGCTGAATGGGGTACATCTACCCCATTCAGCACCAGGTCTGCAGCCTGGGGGTCATTTTAGACTCCCAGCTGTCCATGGAGGCTCAGGTGGCAGCTGTGAGCTGGGCGGCGCTGTATCAACTCCATCTGATACGGCAGCTGCGCCCCTACCTTCCTAATCACCTGCTCCCATCAGTGGTTCATGCCTTGGTCTCCTCTCGCCTAGTCTACTGTAATGCGCTCTACGTGGGGTTACCCTTGAAGACGGTTCGGAAGCTACAGCTGGTACAGAACGCGGTGGCTCGCCTGGTTAAAGGCAGCCGCCGGCGGGATCACATCACTCCAGTGCTCAAGGAGCTGCACTGGCTACCAGTTGCTTGCCAAGCCGAATTCAAGGTGTTGGTTTTGACCTTTAAAACCCTATACGGCTCCAGTCCAGTCTATCTCAAGGAGCGTCTCCAGCAACACCAAGTGGGCCGCTCAACAAGATCTGCCACGGATGGCCTTCTCCTTGTCCCTTCAGCCAGAGCAGCTAGACTGGTGGGGACAAGGAAGAGGGTCTTTTCTGTGGCGGCCCCCGTACTGTGGAACTCTCTCCCGAGTGACCTCCGCCATGCCTCCTCTCTGCTGAGCTTCCGTCGCTCATTAAAAACCTGGTTGTTCAGGCGGGAATATGGGGTGGGTTAAGATTTTAAAATTTTTATATTGTTTTAAATGTATTTTATTGTTTTTATTCTGTGTACATCGACCAGGGTGGCCGGTTGCCAGCCAGATGGGCGATAAATAATAATAATAATAATAATAATAATAATAATAATAATAATTATTATTATTATTATTATTAATAATAATAATAATAATAATACTATCCCTTTAATAGCTCATTATCCTCATTCTTAAAAAAAGCCGCGGAAATGCTCAGAAAGCATGGGAGAGGCCCTGGAGGAGGAGGAGGAGGAGGAGGAGGACGACGTCATGTACAGCAGCTGCAAACTACCATAGGTGAAGAATCTCAAGAGCACAATGAATGCCTCGGGTAGTGAAGCCCATAATGACCAAGTCCAGGATGCTCTCAGCAGTGCCCATTACAACGTTCTGATGCAGGTGGGTCCCTCCTCTATTGATCTGAACATGCGCCGCTGCTGATAGTTTTGATGCTGCGAGGAGGATCATTTCCTGAGTACCATGCATGCACAATTTGCGAAGTGGAATGGTGGACAGCCAAGCCTGCTGACAAAGAGCTCTATAGACAGAACAAGCAAGTGGCAGCAGCCAGGACAATTGCACCGCACGAATGGATGGAATTTATATGGAGAGTAATGGAGGAGCCATGGGGGAGTTGCTAGGGGGTGCTGTGAGGGGCACAGGGCACTGCCCAGAGTGCACTATTACTAACACCATTAGTGCTATATGCTACCTCCAGTATCAGAGACAGGTTATGCCTCTGGGTTCCAGCTGCTGAGGAATGTGAGTGGGAGGGTGCAATTGCACTCATCATGTCATGTTTGTAAGTTACCAATAAACACCTCGCTGGCTGCCAGTGGGAACATAATACTGGACTAAGTAGGCCTTTGGTCTGATCCTGCACAGCTCTTCTTATGTTTGTATGCTTTTAATAATGGGGGGGAAAGGGATGACACTGATAGGGTTATGTGTTACAATGAACATTGAACGGCATCTGAATGCTAAAAAGCCCAGATGAATTTTGTGAATGGCTGAACACAGACATCTACTTCCCCCCACTTTTCAGATTCACAAGTGAATGCTTGCTGACAGTCATAATTAGGTGACTATCAACAGGTCCCTGGTGTTACACCTAGCGGATTTCCCAACATTTATAGAAATTTGCCTGAGATTATCAACATTTACATTTTAATGCTGACAGTCTCCAAATGTTCACTGTATTGATCTGACTTCAAGGGCTGAGGGCCTGGGGAGAGAAAGCAAAGAGGTGAGAACTGCTCAGAAGGTTAGTGTGGAAATGTCCAAAATTCCCCTGAAGGGATATTTTAACACACGAAAGTTAACATGACACCAAAGAGATAACAAAAATGCTAGATCAAAGAAATGTGAGCAGATGTGGTTTCTCATAAAATAATACATTCTAGGTCCTCAGACTTGACTTTGGCAAAAACTTTTGTTGTTGTTTTTATTATCCTTCCTTGTCTAATGCCATACATGGTCCTGAGCAGTCACATTTTTTATTCAGTTCATGTATTGTTCTTGCATCATTCAGTGGCAGCATAAGTAGGCTGAGAATATCATTCTGTCTTGGACTACAATTGATATTGGAACTACAGAGTAAGTCACATATGGTACAATGGGAACATTTTCTGCCCTGGCTGTAGGGTTTCTCTGTGAGAAGAGAGGACTGGCATGAGGCATCATGCCAGACAGACTGCCCATTTCCTAGTCTAACACTAATTGCATCACCAGAACTAAAGAAGGGGTTTCATAGATGGCCTGAAGGTACATATAGGGAGGATTATTTTTCCATCTAGCCCATTATTGTCTATTCCGACTGACAGTAGCTTTCCATGGACTCAGGCAAAGGTCACTCCCATCACCTGCTACCTGATCCTTCTAACTGGAGAAAGCAAGATTGAATCATATACAGGCCTGTGGCTCACGCTGGCTCAGCTTGTCTGAGCGTGGACGTGGAAAGCTAAGCAGGGTCAAGCCTGGCTGTTACTTGGATGGGAGACCCCTCCTCTAGTTTCCTGCATTGAGCAGAGGGTTGGACTCGATAGCCTTGAAGGCTCCTTCCAACTCTATGATCTATGAAATCTATGAATCTGGGACCTTCTGCATACAAGCCATGCGCTCTACCACCTAGCTATGACCCCTCTACAAGGAAGACCATGGCTTGGTGCAGAGCAGGGGTAGGCAACCTGCTGCCCTCCAGATGTGTCAGACTACAGCTCCCATCAGCACCAGCAAAGCATGATCAATGGTCAGGGATTATGGGAGTTTTAGTCCAAAAATCTGAAGGGCACCACATTGCCTGCCTCTGGTGCAGCATAATCACAGGATAAACACAGAGGCCTCTGGGGCAGCTTCTGCGTTCAGTGGAACCTATCAACTTCTTGATCCCAGGAAGACCAGGCCCTCTCTGGCCAATCTGCCAGAGGAATTTGGCTGCTGGGGGAATTACTTCATGTGCAGGGGATCTGGACCCTGGACAGCCCAGTCCTTCCAGGCTCCAAAGTCCCCCACTAGTGATGGATGACAAACTATGAAGCTGAGCTCTCAAAAACTATTTTCTATTATCTGTATGTGTTTTTGTTCTTCTAACACAGATTCAACTTAACGTAGCCTAACATATGACTAGGTGAGACAGAGAGGTACATTTTACCCTGGGGGGGGGGGATTAACTGTTCAGGCTTGCCAGTCTACTAAAAAGTTTGACCTGTTCAATGATAAGACTCCAGGCCTGTCACAACTTGCAAATGTGTGACTGAACTGATTATCAGATGCGTTGCATTGGTTTACTTAACCCTTTGCTTGCTCAGATGGACTTTGGTGACCAAAAAAAGGTGTAATATCATCCATTTCCATTCCTCACTGTTTCTGACTTGATAAACTATTATTCACATGTTATGATTGGATCTTGAACCTTCTTGGATGGGAATTATTCAATTGGCTTTGTTTTCATATATGCTTTCTTGTATGTAACACAGGCTCCTATAACCTTTACATTTCTTTCTCTATGAAGATATAACTGAAACTCCAAAACACTCTTCTGGCAACTGACACTGTGATGACTTGGTGATTGTTGGAGAATAGATTATTGATTGCTGTGGTGGAAAGATACACTGCTATTTCTAGAATAACCTTGTGTGTAATAGACAGTATCAGATCTTCTCTGTCACAGAAAACAAGCCAGAGCTCTGGTATTTCTCTCATTGGAAACACCACTATAATGGGATTTACTTATTAAGGCTTGTCCCTAATTTTACAGATTACAGGACCAAGCTGCAGTACCAGCAAGAGGAGCCTAGCCAATAGTTTTTGAGAAGCAACAGGAATGCGGCATCCCGTGTGTCCGGTGGGGAAGAGAGGTGTCTGCCATTTGTTGTTCTGTGGCAGTTCGCCCTCTTCCCCAGAAGCTTCTTCAATTTTTTTGGTTTGTAATTGTACCTGCGCACCTCTGCACCTCCACAGCTCTGAGCTGGCTGCTTTGGGGAATTGCGTGTCCGTGTTGTTGTTTTTTTAACAAATCCGCTGCTGTGCACATGTGCACCTCCGCATAAGCGGCGGATCAGAAACAAAGAACCCCTGCTTCTGAAATGGCCATTTCCCCTGCATGTGAAAGGCAGTACCCCCAGGATAACCGCCATGGAGTTTGAGAGGGGACAGGAGTGGGAGGCTTCCCCCCCCCCATGTTTAAACAGTTGCATTCATCCCCGTTGCCCGAGGAGTAGGGAGCTGTAAATTAGCCAGAAGGCATGTCTGCTCAGAAGTAAATCACATTCTCTCCAATGCCCTTACTCCCAAGTGTATCACGTTGCTTTAACAGGAGTGTTGCGCTCGGGAAGCTCAGAATGGGAGGAACACTTGTTTGGGAAATTGCATTTGGGTGGAGGGGCGCAGCGCGCTGATCCTGCTGGCTTCATCCTGACCCTGCAGGAGGGTGGCGGCGGCAGCAGCATCCTTCTCCTTCTTCTTTGTGAGGGGCTGGAAGAGCTTTTTCCTTTTTGTTTTTAAAGATCGCTCCTGTGCTCATTCGCACCTGCGCAGATATGATGAAGCAAAACAACAACAACAACCAAAACCCCTGTTCAAGGCAACATCCCTGTTCTACTGCTATGGAGTTAGGTGTGAGGTGGCAAACCAGGATGACTGCACTACTACATTTAACGAGTGCATGCCCTGTGAGGAGTGACTGTGGAACATGAATATAGCAGTACCGTTCTGCTAACTTGACGATATACAGTGGAATGTGCATCCCCCCTAAGAGACCACTTTACTAGCATAAAGGTTGCTGCAACCAACAGCCACCATTGACCAGAAAAATTACATACCAGGAAAGGAGAAGGAAGAGAAATGAGCTACTCAGGAAATGCATTCCATATTTGACCCAGAAATGCATTCCATATTTGAACCACTTCCGCCATGGTTTTACATCTTGTCAAGGGGAAACTTCCCACTGGTGTGGGAATTATATATCGAACAGATGGAAAGCTTTTTAATCTCAGCAGGCTGAAAGCAAAAAGTAAGGTAATTACAACCTCCGTTGTGGAACTTCAGTATGCTGATGATAATGTGGTCTCCGCACATTCAGAGGATGATCTCCAAACTATCCTAAATGCTTTTGCAGAAGCATATGAAAAACTTGGTCTCTCACTTAACATCCAAAAAACCAAAGTGCTTCATCAGCAAGTGCAAGCTAACCCTTCGGTGATGCCATCTATCCAGCTTGGCGGGACAATACTGGAAAATGTCGATCATTTTCTCTATCTTGGCAGCTATCTTTCTGTTACAGCTAACATCGACAGTGAAATCCAGCATCGGGATATTTGTAAGAAGACCAAAACACTGGTTTATGAAGCCATTGTATTACCAACTTTATTGTATGCCTGCGAAACATGGACTATCTATAAACGTCACTTCCAACTCCTTGAAAGGTTTCATCAACGTTGCCTCCGGAAAATCCTGCAAATTACTTGGGAAGATAGGCGAACAAATGTCAGTGTACTGGAAGAAGCAAAGACTACTAGCATTGAAAAAATGATCCTTCAACGCCAACTTCAGTGGACCGGTCATGTTGTTCGAATGCCTGACTGCCGTCTCCCAAAGCAGCTACTTTACTCCCAACTCAAGGATGGAAAGCGGAATATCGGTGGTCAATATAAGAGGTTTAAAGATGTTCATAAGGCTAATCTAAAAAAATGCAATATAAACATCAAAAACTGGGAAGCTCTGGCCCATGAACGATCTAAATGGAGGTTGGCCTTTCACAAAGGTTCCATGGACTTTGAAGAAGCCCGAGTGCAAGGTGAAAGGGAGAAACGTGCTAAGCGAAAAGCACGTCAAATGAATCCTTTACAGGACCATCTTCTATCTGGTAACCTGTGTCCTCACTGCGGGAAGCTGTGTGGATCTAGAATTGGCCTCCACAGTCACTTACGGACCCATCGCTAGAGTCTACACAATCTTCTTTAGAATTTCCCCCTTTTATCCCGGAAGACAATCTTACTCGGTCACGAGTGATCGCCTGACGATGATGATGATGATGACTTCCTACGTCAGTTCCTGCTGTATAAGCAAGCTCAGGTGGTCTTAGCACCCTGGAAGGAGCCTCAGCCCACAGATTTATGGAGGACCCACTCAGTCTCCCATTACCATGCAACTCAGCCTCTAATGATCCTGATGACTCAACGGAAGGACCACAAACAGGATTTTCTTAGCTTGGGGTAGGGGCATAGGTCTCAGCTTCTTCGGCACCAACTCATGCTGCTTCTGACTTCACTTGCGTGACACACAAGAGACTCTGGCCATCCTTTGCTTCCGGAAATAATCTGAACTGACTTTGACCTCGTAGGCCTCGTGTGAGATGGCAGCGCTTCCCTCTTCATTTTGCCTTGCCCTGCAAGGATCAGTACCAGGTCCAGCAAATTCTGCTTGTGGTCCTGCCACGGACCCTTCAGATGGGACCTGGGCCTCTGTCTAAAGTCTTGCTAGTGCAGGAGCTACTAGGATCAAACACGTATAAAACCTGCTGTAGGCCACAAATATGTGGGAAGTTATTAACTCTAAACCCGGCCTTATGCTCCAACTATTGAATGATAGCCATTTATGTGGCCAACGTTATGCACTTTATTCTGCTCCAGATCAGGAGAAGTGTGTCGGCTTCATCTCCATCCAAGTCAGATTATTTTATTTGGTGTGACTTACTTTTATTATGTATGTTTGACAACAAAAAAATGTTTAATCTTATAATTGACCAGATGTGTCAGACACTTTCTGGCTATTTAATGGTGTATAATTAAAGGCTTTATAATCGATTTCCCAGCTGGCCACTATCAGCTACTCTTCCTTTTACAGTGTTAGACATTAGTATTGGCAAGACTGATAATTAAAGTGCTCTACCATGTTGAAATGAAATGAATGGGCTTGCTTTGGTGGAGAGTTTGGGGAAATTGGGCTGTTAGTGGTTCCAATTTGCATTTTAATCATCTTGCCCTTCTATTTGGTTTTTCAGCGTTTGCTGGTGTACACAGGAGTATAGTGTCTAACAAAATTAGTGTCAAATTTCGTTTTGAACATCTGAAAATATTATTGTGGCTATTGTCAATTGTGCTGATACTCTGTATTGGTGGCTTCCATGTCCTAGATCCCTTAGTTGTTGACTGTAATTGAAACAGCTATCAATGTAGCCACCAGAGATGCTTTCAGACAACACAATAATAACTAGCCTTCCCTGCCAACACAAAGACTGGAGTCCTGTGGCTGAATTACTTTGAGTGCAGCTATGACTTTCCCATTGGCAACTATGAAACGGAAGCAAAAGCTTACTGTGACATCACCGTCCTTTCACTCTAGGCCCAGTCGCATAAACCCGTCTCAGGCTAAGCACAAACACCTAAATCCTGATGGGAGGGTCAAATGAAACCCTTCCCCTACCTATGAGGGAAAAGACCAATAAAGTTGATCAAGGATCTATTTTAAATGTATTCTAATGTGTGTATAAAGGTGTGTGTATCTAGGTTCAACAGTAATGTAGGTTAATAACGCCAAGCTGACACGTAGGATTTTGGTAGCAAAGAACATAAAAATAAGTTTATTTTCACTCCCAAAATCTTAGTTCCAGAAAAATACTTCAAACCTGCCTACCCCAACTACCAACAGACAAGACAAGACAAGACAGTGAGAGCCAGTGTGGCATAGTGGTTAGAGTGTTGGGACTGGGACTTGGGAGATCCGGGTTCTATTCCCCGCTCGGCCATGAAACTCACTGGGTGACTTTGGGCCAGTCACTGCCTCTCAGCCTAACCTACCTCACAGGGTTGTTGTGAGGATAAGATGGAGAGGAGGTGGAGGATTATGTAAACCGCCTTGGGTTCCTTGCAGGAAAAAGGCGGGGTATAAATATAATAATAAATAAATAAAATAAAGACTACAACAAGATCCAGCATAATAATAACTGACATCACTCAATCTTTCTTGCTGTTGTAATTCCACTTCTTTAATTCTCAATTTGTTGGGGATGACTTTTCCCCGCTTTTCCTTTATGCAGTTACCAGTTGCATGGTGTAGCTCGGTTTCTGTATATATATTAACAACTACTGGTAAATTGATTCATTACTTTATAGTTATTTGACTATTTAGGTATGGTTTATTATCACTAAGCTTTTGTATTTCGCTTTTCAGATTCCTAGTAGGAATTCAAATATCATGTTAATTTTATTCTAGTGAAGGCTGTAATGATTGTTTATCTTTATATTTTATCCCACTAAAGTGGACAAGGTTGGTCAAAATGTGTTTGGGATATCATCGGTATTGTGTATATAGGACAGCCTGGAATTTTGGAATTAGTATTGTGAATAGGTACAACTTATATATGTGATGTATTGACAGGCATTTTTGATTGCTAATCAACTGTTTTAATTTTGAGTGAGATATTAGTATTTATATTAAAAGGTTGGATATATATAATTTCCCTTTAACTTATTTTGTTGCAAGTGTTTAAGGACAGCACTGGTTCACTGGTGTTTGTTTAAGGGTAGTGGTGAATGCCTTTTTATGGCAAGGTGTGATTCTGTCTTGCCTAGAGAAGGCAGTGGTAAGTATTGGATAATTTCTGGCAAGTATCCAATATTCCATTCTTGGGCAAGGTGCTGGAGAATGACACTGAAGGGGCTCTTTGAAGTGATAACCACTTCACATAAATATATTGCTTTCTCATCACTTCATACCTGTGGACACTTTCTTGGGAGTAAGCCTCAATGAACACAGCAGGATTTGCATCTGGGTAAATGTGCCAAGACTCATGCTGTTAACCTGCAGCCATGTACAGTACACTCTCTCTCTCTCTCTCTCTCTCTCTCTCTCTCTCTCTCTCTCTCTCTGTGTGTGTGTGTGTGTGTGTGTGTGCAGCTCTGAAGTCAGTGGTACTAGAGTGCACATCTTTGTGTACACCTGCATTAAAAGAGAACCAGAGTTTTAAAGCAGCACAGTGGAAAACCGCTATTTTTAACACATGGCCCTGTTTCTGATTTCAATTTGATATAGACTCACTTGTGTCTTTTGCTTCTCTGTCTTCTGATTCCTATCTACATTGTGCTTCCAGACAGAATCTATTGTGCTGTAGCCAAACTTCATTATTTTCAAGAGGCCAACAGAAGTCTTCTAAAGGAAATATTAGATCTCATAATAGGAGTCATGGCACTCAACAGAAAATAATCACAGTATACCATGAAAAGTATTTTTGGGGATGGGAGGGGCTGTTGTTCAGTAGCAGAGCACCAGCTTTGCAGGCAAAAGATCCCAGGTTCAGTCCCTGGCATCACCAGGTAGGGCTGGGAAAGACTCCTTCCTGAAACCCTGGAGGGCCATGGCCAGTCAGTGTCACCAAGACTGGTCTTGGTGGTCTGACTTTGTATTAGGAAAATCTCTATGCTTGTGTTTTCTTGGGATCTATCTATCTATCTATCTATCTATCTATCTATCTATCCAAGGATGTTGGAGAAATCTGAAACAGATTCAAATCTAAAACTTTGGATTTCTATGAATTTGACCCATGGATTCTGCAGAAGACTAATATCTTCTGAGTCGTGAAGACTCCATGGATTTGTGGATCATTTTTTCCCCCTTTCTGGAATTGTACACAAATTTAGTTGTATGAAAATATGAAAGTTACTGGAAAATAGGCTAATATATATGCAATTAAAACACACACACACACACACACACACCATTCTATACATCTTTGATCTCTCTTCAGCCTCCACTGTGTAGCAGTCTTCTTTGTGTGTGTGCGCTCTGCTCATTGATTGTACACTGAGCTAAGAAGAATCCTCAGAATGTTACATGCCTGTCAAAGTTAAGTAAATTGCAGCTGACTTTTTGTGTACTTTTCTGAATAGGGAAAAATCTGATTCTGTCAATGAGCAGACAACGGAATGAAAGATGCACGACAATGGAATGAAAGATGCCTGACAATCTATAAAACATACATACATAGAATGGATTAAACAAAACCATACATCCCATATATATATATATATATATATTCTACCAAATGATTGAGGTGGGGGGAGATAACATCTGAGAGATTGTGATCAGGACAAAAGTAGCTCAGTTATTTATTTCTAGCTTAGCCATTGTTCTCAATATGACCTCTTAGATCAGAACCCTAAGCATATTATTATTCAAACAGAGATACAAATAACAAACAAAAGGTCAAAAGCAAAGGTCTGCTCATTATCCCCTTGTTCTGTATTGTAAATTACAGCATTTCAGTGTGACAAAAATAAATTACACATTCTTGCTGAAATAGTAACGCTATGTGGCATTTGCAGAGGAATTCTCAAACATCACGTAACCAGGGTGTAGGGGAACACAGTATAGAAAATGTGTTGAAGAAATGTTTTATTCTTTTTAATTTAAATCATTTTCAGACATGAACATTTTCCAAGAAAATAAGAATAACAAAATACTGCATAGAAAAGCATAAAGTGGGATCCAGTAAACACCTCCTGCTAGCGGAATGGCTTCCTTCCATCAATGGAATGGGGGGATTTCCCCTCCCTTCCCTCTGCATTGCCCCTTAAAAGTCCTATGCAATTTTTTTAAAAAAACCTTTTTTGAAAAAGGGTGATAGGATTTCATGGTAATTTGGATAGAAAGTATTCTTTTCTAATTCCTGTTGGGTTTGGTTCATATGAACAGTATAATATGGGAAATGTTTGTTTTTTAATGGTATTATAGGATTTTATGGTAATTTGGACAAAACACGTGCAGATTTACTCTTGCTTTAAGTCCCATTAATGGTGAAATCCTATCGATGCCTACTCAGAAGTAAGTCCTATTGTTTTCAATGGAGCTTACTCCTAGGTAAGCAGGTATAAGATTGCAGACTCAGTTTCCAGTGTACTATCAACTTCATCAAACCATCACTATTACTGGCTATTTTTCTTTAATTATCTCTTAAAATACTTAATTTAAATCTGTACCTTACAAGTTCATTTTAACTTTTTGTAGGAAAGCACAGAGGTTATTACATGATACTGTAGGGTTCTTAGTCCTTTAAGGCAAATCTGCACAGTTGAGTTTAACTTTTTCTGCTTAAATAATATATCCTCAAATGCAGGACTTAGTGTTTCAGCACAGCTTTCCTGGGCCTAGTCCTCACCAAGGTGGTGAACTTGTGTCCTGACTGTACCATTTCAGACTACAAGTGGCTGGGCATTCAAATGACTGAACATTCCTCTATACAAAAAATCATCTGCATATTGAAAACTTGGCATTTATTTGAAGAAAAGGGAACAGTGGGAAGTGTAAAAATGCACTAGTTTTGTACTATGCACAGATTTATGAAATGTGTCATGTCATGGTAGGTGACATCAGTGGATCTTTCCCCCCTTGAGTCATGAACAAGGTCCCCCCCCCTTCCAATAATTTGGCATAGGTTGTTGCCCACCTAGTCACATCCCTCTAACATTTCACAGATGAAAATAGGGACACACATGTGAATTTGTAAGAGGTATGGTTAAGCAACATGGAGGTGTGATCAAGAGGGCATGGCCAGGCAACATGAAGGTGTGGCCAAGGGTATGGCCAGGCAACCAAAGGGCATGGTCAAGTACAAAAGTTATTAGAGGAAACACACAAAACTGCAGTATTTTAAGCACAGAAATCTTTGAATTTATGTATTGCATTTAGGGAAGCCTGAGGGAAAATGAGAACCCAAATCAATAAATACAACTGTAACTCTCTGTGTGTGTGTGTGTGTGTGTGTGTGTGTACACACACACACACACACACACACACACCATTAACAATAAATACAACAGTATTATAAAAATAAACATTATTATAAAATAAATAAATAAATACAACATGGGTGAAAAGTCTTCATTACAAACAAACAGTCATGCAACCATTTATTTATTATATTTATATCCCACCTTTTTTCCTGCAAGGAACCCAAGGCGGCTTACACAATCCTCCTCCTCTCCATTTTATCCTCACAACAACCCTGTGAGGTAGGTTAGGCTGAGAGTCAGTGACTGGCCCAAAGTCACCCAGTGGGTTTCATGGCCAAGCGGGGACTAGAAACCAGATCTCCCTAGTCCCAGATTTGGATCTCAAAATTGAAAATTAAAAACTTTGACTAGTGCTGAACCCTCAGTATTTTTCTTTGCTCTCCTGTATCCTGTATCCAGGCCTTCAAACTTCACTCTACTGTTTGAAGTACTACTTTCTTTCTGATGCTAGATCTATATGTTCCTTTTCTGATCCTCCTTATGTTCTGCCTCTCCCTAAATTTCCCTGCAATACTAGGTTAAAGACAATAGTTATTAAGTGTTTATCCTTATCTTTTATTACATTGTCAGTATTTACCATGTTAAAATATTTGGCCCAACTACAAATTTTCTCTTGGTGCAGAAATGCATCCTTTAATTCAATGTGTTGGTAACTAAGGCTGAACATCTAGGCATGCCTATTTATTTATTTTATTTATATTTGTATCAACTTGGCTTCTCAATCACCAACCTGAAACAACTAATAACCCATAACAGATCACAGAGACACAAACGTGGAGATCAGAAGTCTCCCCAATCCCATGGCCCTGATCTGGATGGGCTGAATTTTAGCTGGAAGACAAAAGAAAACAGAAAAACACTTTAGCAGTAGCCACCCACCCGAGGATGCTCTAACTTTGTGATGTACGCGTACCTGTTGGGGTACTCGATTCCTCTTGCGGCGACAGTGAGGCTCCCGGCAGACTTTCCAGGGACCCGGAAGTGACACGATGGGTCTTGGCGCTGTGCCAGGAACTGACACGACAGGACCCCGGCACGTCAGTTCCTGGCACAGCACCGCGACCCGTCGCATCACTTACGGGTCCCCGGCACTGCGTTTTTCACGTAAATACCATAGAAAACCACAGAATTGTAGTTTGGAAAGAGTGATTAGAATTCTTTAATAGGAAACTGTAATCCCCTATCACAGAAATACAACAAGGGGATGGGGAATCAATGGTTATATCACTGGAATTCCTTATATTTGCATTGTTATTGTAGAGCTATGACCCTCTAGCTGCAATTTATACATTTGCCATTTGCTGTTGTTGTCCCATTGGTTTGGGACTAAAGTTGTCAGTGGGAGAGTAACTCTGAAGTATCCGATACATTGGAAAACCAGAGGAAAGATGTCATTCTAGCTTGCAAAACTTTGTATTCAGACAGTACAGACTACAAAGCTTCGCAAGCAAGAATTACATATTTTTCTTTGGACGAAGAGGAACTATTGGTTGCATGATTCTTGTGTCAAACAGACTACCTACACATTTCTATCTATGCAGGCAATTGCTGTATTGTTTTGTTGACCTGTGGTTCTAACTTAAGGCACGTTGTTCAATTAAAATCTTTGCAAGTTTCATTCCAGCCAAGCTCTGTGGGACCTGCACAGGCAGAGGTTCTGAGGAAACTGATTGCCATCTCCTTGACAATCAACCTTGCAAATTGATTAGAGCCCATAATTATTATTCAGGTCCCCAGCAGAGTAAGTTGACTCTTTTCCTACTAACACTCCCTTGAGTGACTACTCCTACAGGGCTAAACCAACCAGTTCATGGAGGATACACACCCTTAAACATTCTTACAGTATCTGTAAATTCCGGTCCAAAAACAGCCACAACTTTTGTTTTCATGACTACATAGTCTCCAACTGCCCCCAAAATGCCTGGACCATCCCAAATACCCTTTAGCCATAATGGCTTCCTCACTTTGTTATACAGAGTCCCAAATTCCCCTGCCTCCTGCAAGCTACTTTAAACTGCTCTTAAAGACGCCATGGGCAAAAGTGCAGCTAGGTTAAAACTTTTAGCTTAGCTGCAATTTTGCCCATGGCCCCTTTAAGATAGCTCTGCTTAGGCTGGAACAGCCACCCACAGTAAGCAATCACCACCACCATCATCATGGGTCAGGAGATCAAACTGGCTTCAGAGTGGTCAGAGCCCTTAGGGATCTCGATAGGCTCCATGGATCTCGATAGGCTTAGAATGTGCTTAGAGGCATCCTTTCCTTTAATTCTAAGTATAGTGTATGCCTTTTGCCCCTGACTTTGGTTGGTGGATCTTGGAGTTCGGGGGGGGGGGGACCAACCCAAAGTCAATCTAACAAGCCTGAAGTCTGCCCATCCCTGGTGTAGACAAACTCCCATGTTTCTTCTTTCCTATTTTTCTGCACATTACTCATTTTTGCTCTTGTATCTGTTGTGGAAATACATTTTCCATCTCTCTACACCAGGTGGACTAGATTCTATTTCTCTTCACCTTCCCCAGTATACCCTCATGCCAATGCAAAGCCATTCAGCATGGGCATAAGTTAAAATTGCACTTAATTAGGCTAATACATAATCAGGCTTAATGTTCCTATGCCTCATTATGTTCTCCTAGACATTCCTTTATAGATGAAAATTATTAAAATATTGACGTAAGTAGAATTACTCATCTGATGTTAAATGGGATGGCACAGCTAACTTAGTAAATTGGTGCCCCGTATAAGAACAATCACCACATCTTGGCCTTTCTTCATACATGTCATTCTTGCGATTACTCATAATTTTTGAATATCATAATGTGTCTCTTTATTCCATACTTTCCATTAATGACTTAATATTTATTTCATTGCACTTATCCAAAGAAAGCCTGCTAATGTGTCGATTTGATTTTAAAACGTGACTAACCTGAGGAGCAGCTTCTGATGCTTAAAAGGTGTTTCCATTTCCTGAAAGTATCTGACCAAGTTGCATGGTCAAGGTTACTGGCCAACGGCACGCAAAGTTATGCAATAATGGGCAACTGGCAGGATCCTCTGAAAACTGACAATGGGGGATGAAATGGGGAGAAACAGTCCCTCCCACACACACACACACATTCAAACATGTGTCAAGCTATCTCTGATCATTCCTGCAAATAAATGGATAAAGCCCTGTGGTGGATGTTTCTCTCAGAGAGCAATCCTATGGCCCCTGGATGGCATCTGAGGGGCCACAGGATGCTAAAGACCTCCTTCTCTGAGACCAGGCCAAACTACACATGCAGCTAATCATGCATAGTATAGCTCTGCATGATCGGTTTTCTTCCTCTCCTGCAAGCATACGTTGCCCGGATTCAGACTGGGGCCATGACACTCCAGGAGCAGGTTAAACCTTTTCCCACCCACCTCTATTTTGTCCCCCTGCCCCCATGGGTTAAAAAAAAGAGAGAAAAGTCTCAATTGAAATCAATGGAGTCTTCTTTTCTCCCCCCCCCCCCCCAGTGTGTGTGTGGTATTTTTGGACAAAAAATTGTGAGGGGGAAGGTTTAACCTCCCCTTCCTAGAGTGCCATGGTCCCAATGTGTATGGGGTCATGCGCATTTGCAGGAAAATAAGAAATACATCTAGTTTGGCCCAGAGCTCCAACCTTGGAGGAGTAGATACGATCATGGAGCTCTCGCTCACCCCCAGCTGCCCCAGAAAGCTCCATGGCAGCTCCTTTTTCTGGAGCATTTTGAGAGGTCACCTCAATCATGGTATTTTATACTTACAAGCCAGCTGCAAAGGACATTGGTCTGGGAGAGAGTGAGTGGCCCAATCCTACAATGGAGATTTCCCATTCCCACTTATGCAACTGAATATAGACTAGCGATGCTCAAGGATTTAGTTCAGTCTGCATTTTTTAAGCGAAATGACCTGAATTGTACTTCCTAGAGTAATAGGTGGATCAGAACACAGTTATCTTTCTATTTTCACACTTCTGAGTTTTGCAATATCAGCTCTCAGCTAAAAAAAAAAAAAAAAGGACCAAAATGCATATTTAATTGAAAATGCATACAAAAATACATATTTTAGGCAAAAATGTATACAAAAATGTGTAGTTTGTGGGGAAAAAATATACACTGGAAGTCATTTTTGTGGTTGTGTTGTTGTTTTTTAATTTGCAGTTTGATGTGGCATGCAGGCAGTAACCTATGCTGCCTGCATGCCATTGGGACCCACCTCTAAAATTGCACTTAATTAGGCTAATACATAATCAGGCTTAATGTTCCTATGCCTCATTATGTTCTCCTAGACATTCCTTTATAGATGAAAATTATTAAAATATTGACGTAAGTAGAATTACTCATCTGATGTTAAAATTGCACTTTTTTCTCATCTGATGTTAAAATTGCACCATGTTCAGTCAATCAAGTGGTCTTTGAAATAAAGCCCTCCATGGTGTCAGGCAGGAATTTTTTCCAGGTTTATAATCTGGAGTCTTCCATCTGGAAATACTAGGGATTGAGTAACGGTAAGCTAACAGTTCTGAAAGCATCAGAGACAAGCTGAAATACTCATTTCTGGAACAGGGCAGGGCAGTGGAACTCGAAGAAGGGAGCTCTGCTGACCTGCCCTGTTTTGGAAATGAGCATTTTAGCTTATTTCTGGGGTTGCTTTAAGAAGCGCTAGCTTCCTGTTGCACTAGTGGTGGGCAGGGATGGGGACTCGGACTCGAGGACTCGACTCAGTGAGTCGGACTGAGTCCCCCCTCTGACTCGACTCGGACTCGAGTCCCAATATTTTTAATGGGACTCGAGACTCGACTCGGGACTCGAGACCAAGGACTCATCGACATCCCTGGGCTGTGCCAGAAGGAGTGGAGAGGAGCGCAGTTCACCAGCAAAGAGCGCATGGAAGCGAGGTGTGCCGCTGCTCGGCCACTATGGACGGCTACCAGGAGTGCAGCCCCAACAGTGTGTCAAGATTTATTTTGATTGATGTGTTGCGTACTTGGGAGAGGCAGAAGAAGGACCTGAGATTACTCTGTGTGGCTGCTCTGAGTGTGTTTCTGGTTCCAGCAAGTTCATCACCAGTGGAGCGGGTGTTCAGTGAGGGTGAAATTTGGATGAGACCTCACCGTTCCAGAATGGGGGCCAAACATTTAGAAAAAATCGTGTTCCTCAAATGCAACATGGATAAGTTTTAGGAAGTACAGCAAGTTTAATTTTTAAAATCATTTTTCTAAAATGCAACCTTTCAGACATTTTGGGTTTGGCTGCCTCTGCCTGCCTGTCTGGGGTTCCCAGCCTCCTCTGCCTACCTGGTCTCTTCTTGACCAGTTCAACAGTTGAATTGTCCAAGACAAAGGCCTCTGCCTGCCTGCTTTGGGGTTCCCTGCCTCCTCTGCCTGCCTGGTTATTTTGGGTTTTGCTGCCTGGTCTGTTCTTGCCAAAATCAGTGGCAGAGTTTTGAAATAAAAAGGCACACTTGTGCCTAGAATTTATTTAAACCACACATCTGAAGTAGCCTTATTTTGTTGGGGAAAAAACCCATTGATTTTAATAGGGACTCGTGGAGTCAGCTTTGGGAGTGACTTGTGACTTGTGACTAGTGACTCGTGAGTCACCATTTTGGACCAACGACTCGGACTCGAGACTCGGGTCCAAAGACTCGTGACTCGACTCGTGACTCGAGACCAAGGACTCCTCAACATCCCTGGTGATGGGTCCTGGTGGTGCAACAGAATGCATGGAGGTGCAGCAGCAGTATTGGATACTACCCAGGATAGAATGGATTTATGAATGAACACATGAGAAACTGACAAGGACTGGAGGACTGATCTGCCAATTCCTAATGCAGACTATACATGGTTAGCCAAATGCTAGCATTGCAAGGACCCATTCCTAATTTGTGTGAGTTCCATTTACTATTCAGCATAGTAATATTGATTACTCCCATAACTCATCAGCTCTGCTAGTATTATCATGAAAAGAGACTTGTGAGTTTTATTGTAGAAATATACTTACCCACATTTGTTTTTCAGGTCCTTTAGTTCTCTTGGACTGTTAAGCAGTAGACTTTAAGGAAATTGCACAGTATTTGGATAAAAAAAATATTTTGCACCTTTTGTAAGTTTTGTAGGGGAATTAGGTTTTAATTATTAGTAGAAAAAATTGACTTGATTTTTTCCAACTAATTTTTAAAATTGAGTAATACTATCCCTTTCGCAATGTCATTATACTAATGAGATACATAGGAGAGAAGGCCTTACTTTCACTTATGTAGAAGGTACTTTTTTAGTTTACCAAAGTACTAAGGAATGTCCTTATAATCAGTTTACATGCAGTTGTAAATAAGCTTTAGATTTGAATAATCTGGAGTGAACTTTTGCCACTGATTTTGTGCTCACAAATTCACTCAGAATATCAATGAATGAAAAGAAAGTCCATATGGCAAAGAATGTGATTGTTAAAGAGTGTTAGCAGAGAATAAAAGAGGGGTAGAAAAACAAGAGTAAGTGGAAGGAAAATGAGGGAAACTGAAGATTGTGTGGTAAATGCAATGTGCATATGAAGCATATTGAATACAAATACAATACAATAAAATGAAACAATGAAATTCCTTCCCTCCCCCCCCCCCCCTGTGTAGGCCCTGGTTGCAGTTCATATGAACATTCTGTTTTGACGTAGGAGAGATTTGCATATCCGCTCTTGATTGGGCCCCTGTGGTGGCAGTTCATAGGAACCTTCTATTTGGATGTAGGAGTGAGTTGCATAACTGCTCCTGAATGGCCCCTGCGAGTATTCCAAGAGATGCTATTAGCTCTCTTCTATTTTGGGCCGTACAGGCGCAGCGAGGGTTTTTCAGATATTTGAACCTGCCAGTCTTTGTCCTTGGGTGATGTTGAGTATGCGTGCCAAGTTTGGGGTGGATCCGTCCAACCATGTAGGAGCCTATGCATCTGCGACGCACGTGAGCCGAGCGGACATATGGACATACGGACATACGGACGGATGGACGAACTTTCACATTTATATAGTAGATTTATGTATTTAGCTTAACAAGTACATTGCATTTTCTCTCCTACAAATTTCTCGTGCCTCTTTTTTTCACCTAAACGGAGAGCACCAGCAGCTTGCAACTAACCTGTTAGAATATATAAACAACCAACATGGTCCATAACAAACAATGGTGCAGTTGCCCATGTTCAGTCAATCAAGTGGTCTTTGAAATAAAGCCCTCCATGGTGTCAGGCAGGAATTTTTTCCAGGTTTATAATCTGGAGTCTTCCATCTGGAAATACTAGGGATTGAGTCTGGGATCGCATGCATGCAGAGTGCACCATCTACTGTTGACTTATTTGTCCTTCCAAATTTCTTTGGAACGATTTCTACACCACTCCATGGCAAATATATATTGCCCTAAATCAGCCACTTATCTCAGCATTTATTTCATTCATTTTATTATCATTACATTTATATCCTGCCTTTTCCCTCTTGGAAGGAACCCAAGGTGGCTTACATGATCCTCCTGCTCTTCATTTTATAGTCACAACAACCCTGTGAGGTAGGTTAGGCTGAGAGTCAGTGACTGGCCCAAAGCCACCCAGTGAGCTTCATGGCTGAATGGGGACTAGAACCCAGATCTCCCAAGTCCCAGTCCAACCCTCTAACCACTATGCCACACTCTTCTGATTTTGACCTGATAGAGTAAATAGTATGACTGCATCAAGCCGACTCTTCTGAAACCAATCTTCTTTGTATCTTTAATGTGGTTCATGATACATAAAGGAACATGAGAAGAACAAAATACTTTCATGTTACAACTCTGGAGCAAGCTTCAAATAAGGATCAAAGGAATATGAGGTGAGGGGAAAACAAATTCATGAAAGATAAAGCTATCGGTGGCTATTAATCCCAATGGCTATATATTAACTGAAATATCAGAGGCAATATGCCTCTCAATACCAGTTGCTGGGATGGTGCTGTTGAGTTTATGCCCTGCTGTGGGCTTCCCATAGACATCTGCTTGTCACTGCTGCGGATACAGAATGCTGGACTAAGTAGGCCTTTGCTCTGATCCAGCATGGCTTGTCTTATGTTCTTATGAGACAGCACAGTCACTACCTGTTGTACCTTCATGTCTTCTGCTAGTGTTGAATCCCTCTGTATCCCTGTTATTATTTCTCTACTTTTTTTTTTACTCTTTTCTAGGCAACATGGTCCTTGCTTAGTTGCTTGCCTACAATTTTCCATGAAAGCTCCATCCTTGTTAAAGCAGTGTGAAATTTCACCCTTATACCAAGTATTCTGTTCTCGCTATCCCAATATTGGAACTGAAATTTCCAGAATGACCCTTTTATATTACCTTAATTTTACTGTGGATCGATATTTTAGGCTTCTCCTATGGAACAGTCAAACTAACAAGAGACAATTTTACAGGGGTTTATGTATGACTGGTTTTGAAAACTAAATAGCATGGGAAGCATTAGTCTGAGCTGCCACACTTAAAACAAACAAACAAATAAATCCCTCACATAAAATGTCATGGACATGAAACATTCTGTTTTTGGTGGATCTATCAATCACCAATGTTGATTTGATATTGACTGTAAATCATAGCAATCAGGAAAAAGCAGTCATTTGAATTTGATAATATTTATTTGTAAAATATTTCCCCCATTACTAAATTACTCTTGGTAAACCTGGATTAGTTGTTGCCATACCCTAAGAAACAAATCTTAGTAGAAGGTAATGATGTCTTTCATGCAAAAAAATAAAAAAAATAAAAATACCCGCAATGAAAAAATTCTTTTAAAACTACTGATAGACAGCTTCTTCCACTCATGGAAGGGCTCTTCCTAATTTAGCAGAAGAGCTTTGCACAGTGCTCAAATTATGGATAAGTGGGAGGGGACCCTTAATAAAAAAAGCCACAAGCTCCAATCCCCGATTCCCCCTGATTTTAGCCAAATTAATGCTGCCAGCACCCAGGGCCTTCTAAAAACAGTTGCTAATAGGATCATCACACAGGGTAAGGGCGAAGGTCTCTCTCTGCCCCTCTATTATTTGAGTACCACCACTGCATTAAAAGAAAAAAGACTCCAAGTGCAGATGAGTTCCCCTGTTTGTGCAACCTCTTGTGAAAGACTTGTGTACAAGTTCATTGGTTGTATGAGAATTTCGAAAGTGCTGTTCAGCAAGCGAGAATATGCTTTGTTCAGCTGTTCGCGATTGTTCGTGATAGTTCTCCCTTTGTCTAGTTGTTCATCTCAAGATTCGCGAGTGAGCGGGGAAGGTGAACAGCTCGTGAGCCGTATGTGAACGCAAAAACCCCAGAAATTTGCATCCCTACGGACTTCAGCTGTTTGCAATCGTTCATGATAGTTCTCCCTTTGTCTAGTTGTTCATCTCAAGGTTCGCGAGTGTGCGGGGAAGGTGAACAGCTCGTGAGCTGTATGTGAACGCAAAAAAACCAGAAATGTGCATCCCTAGCAGACCCTCTTCTGGCCTGTTAAGAGTTCCCCCTGTTTATGCAAGCTCTTGTGTGAAAGACCTGTACACAAGTTCACTACATCCTTATTTCCCTTATTCACTATGTCTTATACTGTAACACAACAACCCCTGATACATAGCTAAGCAACATGGTACCCATGGGCACCAATGTGCTCCCAGACACTTTTCGTTGTGCCCACCAAAGTGCCCTATCCCTCCCATTGTTTTTAATTAACCCATTTTCTTACCAGCAGCTGGGATTGCTGTGAAATAGTTTTCTGTTGGTGCTGAAAACAGTGGCTTCAAAGGAGTTGTTCAGCGTCTTGGGGCTCAGACCCCACCTCTGCCTTGTACTCAGTCTTTTGGCAGGTTACTTGTTCTTTGCAGTGCCTCCCATGGCAGCCATTTTGTGGTGGTGCCCAGGACAGTTTCTCAAATTGCCAAATGTACCCACAGCCCCAAAAGGTTGCCTACCACACCGCCCTGATACATTGGAACAGCACAGGTGCATTTTCTCCTTCGGCTCACAGTTCTTTGGACACAAGCCAATATGCATTCATTATCTTTTTCTTAATGCAAATTCCTGATAGCTACCGGTGTGTGTGTGTGTGGGGGGGGGAATGAAAAGGAGTCTTACCTCGTTAAATATAGAACATGATATTATTTGGAGGTCTATTTGTTTAACATCTTACACTTCACATGGAATATTTCCTTTTCATTTGTTGTGAGTCTTTCAAACAGAGTAATGTTTATTCTGGGAAAACTAACACTTTAAAATGCAAAATCACTTGTAACATTCTGGTTGAACGTTCTGTGTTGAAATATATCCCTCTGTCTTTGGATGCTTGTACACAAGAACACGTGAAGAGTCCTGTTGGATCAGGATCAGACCAATGTCCATCTAGCCTTGCATCCTGTTTCCAACAATGGCCAGCCAAAGGCACCCCGGCTTCTCCCTCATATGTCTACTCAACATCTCGCAATGCGCGGCACACCCACCCTATGAACTTTGAGGTTCCATTTAGCTATAATGGTGAATAGCCATTGATAGACCTGTACTCCATGAATCATTCTGTCTAAGCTTTAAAGCAATTTAAGCCAGTGGTCGTCATCCCATCTTGTGGCTGTAAATTCCATAGATTAATTATGCAGCATGGAAAATAGTACCTTTCTCCTTTGTTCATTCTGAACCTACTGCCGATCAATTTCAAGAGGTAACCCTTCTCCCTAGCAAAATCTCTTTTTCTTTGCATAACATTTATAGTTGCATAAACTTGTATCATGTCCCCTTCCTTGTTGTTTTTCTTCTAGGATGTTGTAACACATTCTGTGTGGGGCTGCTGGGCTGCTGTTGAAAAGCATTAAACACATTTGAATTGGTGCAAAACACCACTGACAGGTTGTTGGCTGGGGGTAGGTGTTCTGGTCATATCACTCCCATCTTGCACTGGTTACCTGTTAGTTTCTGGGCTCAGCTAGAGATGCTGTTTTAACCTTTAAAGCCATACATGGCTTGCAAGCTGGGTACCTTAAGGACTGCCTTGTTCGATATGTTCCTTGCCACTTGCTCTGTTCGAAATCTGAGGCCATGTTCCAGGTGCCACTGCTGAATGAGAATTAGCAGCCAAACACTAAGAACAGGCCTTTTCAGTAGTGGCTCCCACTTTGTGGAATGCCCTCTTGAGAGAGGTTCACCAGGTTCTGTTACTTTATTCTTCTATGGGTTGGCAACTTCAGAGGGTCCAGGGGCCATTTTCACACACCCCAGACCCTCCCCCCCCCATGGGCCACACTCCTGCTGCCATGCCACTCAGGAGTGGCCAAAAGAAAAAATGGCCATTTGCCACTGATTTTCAGTGCTACAGAAGGCTAAAATAGCCAAATTTAGAATAATTTAGAATAGAATATAATAATAAATTTAGAATAATTTAGAATAGAATATAATAATAAAAGAGCCAGTGTGGCATAGTGGTGAGAGTGTTGGACTGGGACTCGGGAGATCCGGGTTCTAGTCCCCGCTCTGCCATGAAACTCACTGGGTGACTTTGGGCCAGTCACTGACTCTCAGCCTAACCTACCTCACAGGGTTGTTGTGAGGATAAAATGGCGAAGAGGAGGAGGATTCTGTAAGCCACCTTGGGTTCCTTGCAGGAAAAAAAGCGGGGTATAAATATAATAAATAAATAAATAAATTCAATCAAATAATAGTTTAATCAAATCAGTCTAAAAGGTTGGTGACACAGGACTTCTCTTTGTAGATGCTAATTTATCTTCTGTGAGGCTTGTTTCTCTGTGCTTAACAATTCTAGCTTTAATATGACATATTATTGAAGCTTTAATATGATAGATCATAAATCAGCCCAGTCTCAAGATTTGCTGCATGGACTTGTAGGTGCTTAGACTATGGTATACCAGCAGTACCATATCATACAATGTCAGCAAGAAATAATAAAGATCTTGGGGCTTCGCTATATTGGCTGATCATACGATACGGTAGTTACAAGTCAACAATATTAGGGGAGAGATCTGCAGTGTATGGTTTGGCTTGCTTTCATGAGCCGTTTGGAGCTATTCTCTGCAATGTTTTGTTGTTGCTGTGACACACTGTAATAAGCCTTGACCAAAACAATTCATCTGAAACTCATCCTTTATGGAAATGTTGGTGCTACAATTAAACACATGTTGAATTCAGCACTTCTAAAATTATGTCAATGCATAATTGACATAACAAAGGGGGGAAGGAAGCATATATAATAATAGCAACAAATGCAAAGCAAAGATGCTTTTCCATTCCTGGAAGGAGAACTTCCATGAATACAGGGGCCTTTGATTCAGTGGAAGCCTCCAGTCACAGAAGGGGGGCAGGTAATTTATGCCTATTTTCTTTCCTTCCTGCACCTCCTTAGGCCACCTCCAGTGTTGTTCCAGAGTGTTCCCACAACTCCACGGAGCAGATTTTCAGGGACCATAGATGGTAGGGGGAATCTGCAAAAAATAACTTCTCTCTCCTTCCATTAACATGTGCTGTGAGTGGCTTTTTTTTGTTGTTGTTCCATTAGAAGAACTGTGCTAACTGGAGTTTGGATCCAATCCATGGTGTGCAGTCTCAACTGGTGTATTTTAGGGTGAATAGTTGTAACAGAGGGAGGCACCGCACATAAGAAAAATGGGCATGATTGTCTGGAAGCTTGTAGTGATATATGGACACTTTGCAGGCATATTTCATGTTCTTGAAATGTGCCAGACACAGAACTGAGCTCCATGTTTATTTGTAGAATGGCTACAGCAAAAGCAATGGCAATGAAAATTTCCACATTCTTCCCTGCCAAGGAATCTCAGTTGTTGACACAAAAAGAGCTACCTCTAGGAAATTCAGTTTCCATGTCCATCACATTCTTGGCCTATCAACTTAGATTACTAACAAGAGTGTCAGTGTCAATTACGATGGTTATTTGGTAATGTGGACATCTGTCTGCTACAAACTGGACAGACTGCCAGTTTATTACATGTACCCTGACAGTTGTCTGCAGCACTGAATTGGGGCATAAGCCAGCTATAGTTAAGCAAGTTTATGTTCCATTTAGTTCAATGGAAGAACATTAAGCATTTGTTTAACATTCTAATTGCAGTCAGTGGGATTTCAATGTGCTTAGCTTTGAATGGATTGCACCCCTTTTATCTCTATTGATTTGTGCTGAGTTCAGAAGCAGAGATGCAAAGGTGAAAGACTCTATATTCCAAATTAGTAGACAATGCAGTTCCTTCCATCTCTTTGGCCGCTCCCATTTTTATTTTGGATTTTTAAAAAATAGCATTCATTAGAAATCAATTTAGCTGTCCTTTCCAGTCTTGTAGGTCAGTGATAACAATGACAAATGTCATGTGGATTAATTTCAACTGAGAGCTAGAATGGTTCATGTCTCATCTTTATTGAAAAACTGAACTTTACAGTTGCAAGACAGCAAAGCCTGCTGTTTGGCAACATTATTAATGAAGAAACATAGTGAGGTTTGCCAATGACAGTGATTTGGTAGGGCTTCATCCTGCCAGGTGCTGAGGATACTGGCTCCAATCCAGCACAACAGTAAGCAGGCAATTTTGTACAGATGACATGGAGGAGATGCTCCAAGTGCATCAATTACACAGCACCTATATAAACCCTAATCCAATGAGAAGACAATTTATAAGAAGAAGAAAATGTTTGAAATTATGGGGCGGGGGATGGGGAGTCTGAAACTACTGTGCTCTTGCATTGCTCTCATTAATTTCAACAGGCTTTGCAACCCACTTTCTGGTGGATTGTGCTCCATGTGCAAAACAAAAGGGTGTCAAGATAAGACACAAACCAAACAAATCAGTGAACCCAGGAATAAATATAATACAAAAAAGCAAAAGTGTGCACTCAGAATAAAAAAATCTATGAATTTAATCCAAATGTAAGTGCAATATATATTCACCCCAAAACGCACATGTGTGCTATCCTGCACACAAATTGTATAAGGTATAGTACCAAGCATATACAAAGTGAATACAAATTGTCTCTACATAACAATAAACAATGATTGGTGGACTTGAACTACACACTACTTAATACAATGGGTTGTGGAGACCACCAAACATAGTAAATTCAGGGTGTCAGTATACAGCAGTAATAAGCAGTAAGTTGTGTCACAGTATCTCTGTACAGCAATAATAAAGTATCATTATCACAGTATTTGTATACTACAATAATAAACTATAATAGGTTGTCTTCTAAATACTCTTGAAGTAACCTCTGCACAACAACAGTAAACAATTGTAAATTGTATAAGATGAAAACTCCGGATTATTATTTTGTTTCTGTACTTCTTCAGAATGATAGATCTATGTAAACTGCAGTCAAACTTGGTTCTTTTAATTACCATGCTCTGAAAACTTGAAAATACATTAAAGACTAACAAATTTATTCTAGCATAAGCTCTTGTAGACACTGTCCGTGCAAATTTATGCCAGAATAAATGTGTCTTTAAGGTTCCACAAGACTCTATGTTGTTTTTGCTGCAAGACATTTTTGGGGGTGCAGACTTTATTTTCCCCTTTTGACAGCTGCTGCTATGCAGCTGGCCCACTTCAGTTCAGTATTTGGGCTTCATCTGAAGTGGATGCAGAAATCTACGAAGTAGTAAAAAGGGACTGGATAAGTACACTGAAATCGAACATACCTCAGGTTTAATTGAAACTGCCGAGAGAATCCCCTTTACCTCCTAAACAATTATACCATTCTTATTTCAGTTTGAATATCTAGCTTGCAGCTTGGTTTTCCTGCCTACAAAATCCATCTCTTGATGTTGCATCTGCCATGTTACATTGCATTTCTTAATGTGCTCACCGAGCACATTAATGTGATAGGATAAAACATAACAGGATGCTTCATAGGCAATTACATTTACTGCACATTCATTCTTAATAGTTGTGATGAGGCATTTTGCCAAAGCATAGGCTGTCCCTACATTTGTTAAATTTAGTGCATTGTACCATTTCTTCCTGTTGAAGTGCATGGATGATTTTCAGTTGAAGGGTCCTTCAGCATCTTACTCTTAATGGGGATATTAATGTAGGAGGAAGATTGCTCATTTGTCGCTATTCAAGTGATATGCATAGTAGGTTTTGCTTATGATCATTTCTTTGTTACCAAGTTATCACAGGACAGATTGATAGGAAATGAACAGTGATCAAAAACACTACACTGAATTGCTCCCAAAAGAGTATTTTGAAAGGTAAGGACCAATTTCCTAGTGTCAATTTTATGACAAAATAATCACAGCTATGCAATATATTGCAGCTTATCTACATTGGGTTGGAACCAGAGGTACCCTTCCATGAGCAGAAAGGCTTTTTCTCACTTACCACAAGATCCTTGCATGAAAAACAACAACATAAATGCTTTTCTGTTTGTGTGATGTATTGCTCAGCCTCTTGTCTTGAGATGCGTGCTTGCACAAGACATTGCACAATATCTTGCACAAGGTCTTTCACACTGCCACACAACATCTTCCACTAGCTCTTCACAATAGTTCACAGCACAGTGCGTCCTGTTTACAATGGCAAAAGGAAAGAGCTCCAAGGATTTCGCCAGAGTCAGTTCCAAAGGCAAGGTCAGTAGGCAGCCTGGCTCCAAGGTCCAAACACAGGAAGGTCCAGGGAAGAGCAAAGGCAAGGTCAGCAGGCTGTCCAAAAATAGGATGATCCAGAGAAAAAGATTGTCAGAGGAAAGGCACTGAGCTGGTACTCAGACATTGTTGCAGCAGCTAGTGTCTGGAACTGAAGGCCTTTAGAGCCCCACCCAGAGCACAGCTGCAGGCCATCAGTCCCACCTGAGGAATGGTCTACTCATGAGCAGGGGCCTGCTCACAAGTATACCATTACTCATGAGGAGTCCATATTCCTCAGGGAGGCACTTCTGTGTCTGGCAGCTGGCCGAGCCTGAATTTTTAGGTGCCTGCACTCCCTGGGGCTAGGTGACTGTTCAGCGTCTGCCTCCAAGTCCAAGAGGGGGCTAAGTATGTATTGATGTGTCTTGAGGGGAAGGTACAGTGATCATCTCCCCCAAGAGCCCAGGATCCCCCTGATCTGCCTCAAGGTCCTCAGCACAGGCAGCTCTCCTGTGATGTTTGGCTCTGGGGACTCCTGGTCATCCTCCTCCAGAGAGGGCATGACACAGTAGATTTCATAGATCATAGAGTTGGAAGGGGCCTACAAGGCTATCGAGTCCAACCCCCTGCTCAGTGCAGGAAACTAGAGAAGGGGTCTCCCATCCAAGTGATAACCAGGCCTGACCCTGCTTAGCTTTCCACACTCAGGCAAGCTGAGCCACCATAAGCCACAATACACTGCCAGAATTTCTTCTCTTCAAGTATCTCTGGATCCAACACAGATCTTCTTCTATTTTTAAATTAAATTATGCTGAATTGTCAGACATTTGTCCTCTTTTTGTTGTTTAATGTAGAATATTTTTTTCAAGGGCTGCCAGTCCTGGATCCTGGACTAGTAGCCCATGGGCCTGCATTCAAGAGTGTCAATGCTTAGAAAGTACTGGAATGTGCCACTTGACACAAGTCAGTTAATGCCTTCCTTTCCTTTCCTTTCCTTTCCTTATCTCTGTCTCTCTCTTCTCTCTTCTATCTCTTTATCTTCCCCTCCTTTCTATTAAACTCCTCCCCCCTCTTTTCCTTTTCCATAAGAATCAAATTGTAACAAGCATTTTGCAAATGAAAACACAAAATATTAAATTTTGCAAATGAAGCTGGGCGGGGTGGGCTGTAAGTGGTGGTGGGGAGAAAATGGGACCATGGGCCCTACTTTACAGAGGACAGCCCTCTATTTGAAGGCACCCTGTGTCCAGTTCAAGTCCAATGTAAAGATCAAGACCCATAAGAAGGGAGAACCCAGGGGCCTTTGAGCTGCCCATCAGCTTCAGTTGCCCATTATCATGGACAGCAGCCTAAGTGGGCAGGCACATGTCACGTGCCATTTGGTCATAGTCTTCCCCACTATGACGAGAAGCATTGCATTTCCATTTAGATTGTAGTAACTGGGTAGTATCCTATGGACCCCACCACTAGCACAACAGAAGCGAGTGCTTCCCAAAGCAATAAAAAATGAGCCAAAACACTAGTTTCCAGATTGGAACAGGTCAGTGAAGCTAGCAGATGGGAGCTCCATTGACTTGTCCTGTTCCAGAAATGAGTCTTTCGGGTCTAGGAAGTGCTGGCCTCTTGTTGCACTAGTGGTGGGTCCCTGCTGGAGCAAACAAAAAATGGAGGCGTAACAGTGGTACTGAATACTGCCCATTATTTCTGCATTTGGATGTATACATGCAGTTTTAAAAGCACTCCACTGGCTGCCAATCAGTTTCCGGGTGAAGTATAAAGTGTTGGTTATTACCTTTAAAGCCCTACATGGTTTGGGTCCAGGCTACCTACGGGATCGCCTTCTCCCATACAATCCACCCCGCACACTCAGGTCCTCTGGGAAGAATTTACTTCAGTCAGCCAAAAACTAGGCTGACGGGTACTACCCAGAGGACCTTTTCTTCTGCTGCTCCCAGATTATGGAATGGCCTGCCGGGAGGAGATTCGTCAGCTCACCAGTCTTTTGGAATTTAAAAAAGCCATAAAGACTGATCTCTTCCGGCAGGCCTATCCGGCGGAATTTTAGGTTGCCTTTAAGATGTTTTTACGATGTTTTAATGATGTTTTAATGATGTTTTAATGATGTTTTAATAGTATGTATTGTGTATTTTATTTTTGTTGTTCCCCGCCTCGATCTAGACGGAGAGGCGGGTAAGAAATAAAATTTATTATTATTATTATTATTGTATGCAAATCTGTGTTCTTTTTTTTGGTGAAGCGCAAGTGGCAACCCTAATATAAAACAACAACACCCCCTCATACAGGAAACTAGAGATCAGGAAGAAGCGTTTTTTCCTGACATGCTAATGTTCTGTGTGGAGGAACCTTTTGTCATGGAGGAGCATTCTATCTTGCGAGCTCCGCCTGCTCAGACTGCTCCCATGCAGTCTGAAGTGGTACAGCCCAGGTACAGGTTTACTTCCTGAGTGAGAGCTAGGCCAATGGATTGGGAATCAGGTGCCATGAATGGGGTCTCTAAGCCTGACCTTTAATGTTCATTCATTAAACAGAGCTAATTAAGCAGCCTTTTCTCTTATTGACTCACTTGAATCTTTCACAGAACAGTTCCAGCAACATTTAAAAGCACCATTTGCAGAGTTATCTGCTGTTTGCTACATGACACCTTATCTTTGTTTAACTTCTTTTCCACATGGTTCGCTAAAGTAGTGTTCCTAAAAGAGAGTGCTTCTGGGTATGATACTGCAGTGTCTGAAATGATACTTTCCCCAAACAAAACAGTGATACAATTGAAAATCAGTACAATTGTAGCAAGACAATATATTTCTCTTGTCACCTCCAGTTAGGACATCAGTAGGCATTGCAATTCTGAGCTCTAAAAGTTCTGTATTATAGAAACTTTTAGTTATTTTGGTTTTATATGCAGTTTAAGACCTGGGGGCTCAAATTTATCCCAGTCTAAGCCTGTGTTAGAGTCTTTCCACATGTTCATTTTTGGTACATTTTAACACATTTGTTGCAGTTGCACTGACACTACGAATCTTCTCTCAAGGCTATGCTTCTGTTGTAAGAATATTATATTTTTTGGTACTCAAGGAAGGCATAATATATTGTATGGATATATTGGGGAAGAGGTTAGCATGTCACTATGATTTCAGGAGAGCTTGGAGATTTGGAGTGGGTAATTTTGTGTTGTGGTTTAGGGAGGGGTATTGTTTAGCACAGTGGTTCCCAACCTTGGGTCCCCAGATGTTGCTGGACTACAGCTCCCAGCATCCCTTGCCATTAGCCATGCTGGGTGGGTATGCTGGGAGCTGTAGGCCAGCAACATCTGAGGACCCAAGGTTGGGAACCACTGGTTTAGCGGGTGAGATTTCTCTTTCCCCCCATGCCTCCTGTGGGGGGGGGGGTTTGCGCAGGGAGTGGAGGATGAGACCAGTATGGGGCGATTTGCACGCTCCAATCACAGGGCATGGGGTAAATTTTTGCCCTCCAATTATCGGCACACGGGGTGGGGCCCTGAGGCAATATTTATGCACAATGGACCCCACCACCTACTGCCTCTTTCGTTTGCAGCTCCCTCCCTCCACTCTGGATAAAGCAGTGTAGGCTCCTCTGGTCACCTTTTCCAGGGCTGAGTAGGAACTTTGGCTCATTGCCTTAATTGGCTCAGGGCAGTGTGCGTGTTTTCGCCTACTCTACACTGTGGACTTGGTGGTGGGTTTTTTGTTTTGGGTTATCTTTACTTAATTCTGTTGCATTTGGTGTTAGGTAAGTGCAGAGAATAGGCAGTGGGGTTAGGGTTTCGGTGTGCATCCCATGGCACCTTTGAAGGTGATTGGCGATAACCCGAGGCTCCCCGATGTTGATGTCTTATAGGATATAGGGCCGCCTTTGGGGTCTACCCTTCTCACCCACATCAGTTGTCCTGTGGCACCGTGGGGCGGTGACACTGGGTAGATCCCCCAGCACCAAGTGTGTGTAATTCGAGGGTGGCAAGTCACAGCGCCACCCTTGGGTTTGATATGTTTTTGCCCTGATATGCTTCACTGGCCTTTGGGCTGGTTTTAGTTAATCCTGCACTTCTCCCTTCGCAGATCTTTGAATTTAATAAATGTGGCCATGATTCGAAACCATGATTACTGTCTGTCTCATCTCTTCATTTCCCCTCTTCCCTGCACAAATGAAAAAAGTTCTTTGCTAATGGGGAGTGAGTGGTTAACCTCGACATTACATAATCTCAATTGGTTTTGTAATCCGTTATCACTGTGAAAATGAAGGAGGAGCAATGTAAAGAGAAGGCAGTGCTCAGAGGTGAGAGCAGAGGTGGTACTAGGTACTGAAAAGATCCAGGCCTCAGGCCCACAGGACCAAAAAAAAAATGCACAAATTTGCATATGCTATTTCACATATGCTCTCAAGTCTTTGTGTGTGCATGTCTTTAAAGGACCCTGTCTCCTAAGGACACCCCTGTTTGTAAAAAGGGATGTATGGATAGGGGAGAGGGGAGGGCATTTGATTTCAGAAAAATACCTCAGGCAGAAATATTCTGGGGGGCGGGGCAGCAGGAGCTGAAGCACATGTGGGCAAAAAGCCAGCTAATCCAGGGGATCAGAGGGAACAGAGATCATCAGGGCCCCTGTAGCTTTATTTCAGCACATGCCCATGGACAGCAGGGTGGTGGGGTAGATGGCCTCCCAGAGATTCAGGGCTCCAAATGAAAGATTTGGGGCTCCAGCCCTAGTGGGCCACCCCTTAACACCACCTCTGGGTGAGAGTCATATCATTTCTAATTCCTCCCCATCCACCCACACCCCAGCTCAGGAAAAGTAGGATTCACTTTTGATGCAAAGCACCCCATTTTTTAATTGGTTGACTAGCTAAAACATCACTCTTTTCATGTCTTGAACGCTGACCAGGTTTATGTTACCAAGAGGTGGGCTTGATACTACAGGTAAGCCAGTACTGACTCAGTTGGTTTTAAATGGATATTTAGTAGTGCTGTGCCAAAAATTTCTTCCCCATTTCTTCTTTTTACCATTCTCGTTCAATTTGATAGAAAACAAATTGCTTTGGGGGGGGGGAATTCAAAGGCAAAGAATTTTCTTGAGAAATTTTCATGGGTTGGGTTCAAGGTTCTTGTGCTTACCTTACTGATGAGGTGGAGGAAGAATATACATGAGTGTCCTGTCTTTAGTTGTAAAGTCATTTCTTCTGCAGCCTTAGCCTCCTCCACTTTCCCCACACTTCAATTAAAGCCCAGGGAAAGACATCACGAGATAATTCCTCCTGTAGGGCCTTTTCAGATCAGGAAGTGTAGGCAGCTTGGGCAGAAGATGCAGAGCAATGGAGAGATGTGTAACAGAACGAAAGAAAACCCACCCCCCACATACAGCACCCTCAGCCACCTTGCAGTGACTGGGTAAGCTCATAAACACCACCAAAAGAAATTATAAAATGCTCTGAGAATGAGGCAGAAAAGTGGAAGCCTCTTTCATGAGGGAAGAAAACCTTCAGGAAATTGGAGGACAGATTTCGGCATGGCACTAGTTTCACCTCTTCCCTGGAGCTGGACACAATACTCCCCCCACTCCCCACATGCACACACACCTGTATTGTGGAGGATGCAAAATGGAATTGAGGCTGTGGCAGCAGAAACAATTAAAAAAGAAAAACTTAGGGGAAAAAAGCAAAAAGCTGCACTGCAACTCCTGCCAGTGGTGTGCCCTATGTGTGAGAAACTTGGAGAAATTCTCCTCTACTTGGAGAAATTTGGTAAAATTGCCCCCTATAATTTCTCTGCTCAAAAAAATAGGGTGGTGAATTTTGAGAGGCCATTTGCACACAACTCGAATATCAACCAAAGATTGCATACATTTGCAAATAGAATGGTCCTGGAAGTCTCTGGAAGCTGCTGGAAGTAGCTTCCTTCTATTATCATGGCCTTCATCTTTATCAGTTAATTGGAGCCTTTCTGCTACAACTAACTTTACCCTTCTTAGACAACATCATATTATTTCTGCCAATTAGCTGCAACATCTGGTAAAAACTGTGTGAGAAAAATAGATTTCTGTCACGATGGATGTTTTTCAGAAGAACGCTGAAGCTTAGTTCAGACTATTCTGGTTGACAGACTGATGATAGTTCACAAAAGTTTAAGTAAAACAATATGCAACCATATAATTTCAAAATTATTATTAATGGTATACTACTGACAATAGCCACAGATGATTTAAAAAAAAAAAAAATCTTGTATAGCTATTTCCCAATGTGACTTTGGACTCATATTTCTTGAATAGCAATCCTTGATACCACATGGTATGCTCAAGAACATCTTGTGATTAGTGATGGATGAACTCCTACTGGCTCAAATTAAAATCAACCCGGTATTTATGAGCCTTCTTGGAGAATTCTCAGAAAATGTTCAGCTGTCACCCAGGAATTCCCTCCTGGTTCTTAACGTTGGCACATCTGTGCTAAAGGTGTTGCATGCAGGAGGCACAGTATCATATTGCCATGCTGGAATCGTAGTTTTGTTTCACATGCTGTGAGTGCCCACCACATAACACCATCCATAGCAAAGAGATGCCTGGGAATTCAAATGCTCTGCCTCCCGAGACAAATGCATCTGGCAAAAAGAGGAATTGGAGACAACAACCAAGACATTGCTTGCAACAAAACCAAGGGCTACAATTCGAGAACTTTTTCCACAGGCACCTACCAAAGTGGTTTGGTCAGCCTCTCATTTTACATGCCAGGTTGGAGATGAAGTTGTGGGAGAAATTATGTTTAATTTTTAATACATCTTAGCATTATGAGCTGGACAAATTCATATTCCAAGCTAGTTCATTAGAACTTTGGCAACATTTTTACTTGCAATGTGGAAGCTCCTGTCCAAAGAAAATCTTTCAGAATGTCCCACTGGGTGTATCCAAGTCATTACATACACCTAAGTAGTTCTTTAATTACAACCACTATTTATGACCTTGCATTAGAATCAGGATTCATACATTGAATTGTGTAGGTGGAGACAGACCATGTAGTAGCCACTTAAGAAACTATCTTAGCAGTTGTTAGCACATGGGAGGAAATCATGCACAGCTACTACCAGCCATGCAGTGTTAACATCTCTCATGCTGTCCTGGATTTTCACTGGCTATGTGAGAAGAGCACCAGATCATATAATCAAGCTGAATATCTTTTTTCTTTTCTTTCACTCCCTCCTCCCTCCCTCCTTTTTTTGGGGGGGGGTTGTTTTGCTGCAAGAGTAGTTGGTGTCTTAGTCCCAAGACTGAGCAACAAAAAGAGATACTTGGTAAGGTAATTTTGAGCTATAATCTAGCAAAATGTAACCACTTTTAAGTCAATATGACATGGGTAAATGTGTGCTTTCATTCAAATTAATGGGATTTAACTTTGACTAGATCATACTTCAGATTTGTTGGTGATACCATATCCTAATTATACACAGTTTTTAAAATGCAAAAGTATTATATATGTGCCCTATTTCCATAGGAACCTAGCATCAACATGTCTATTTCTATTAAATTGTTTTCAGCTGTTTAGATAAATTTGTAGGCTTTACTTATTATTGTTATGAACCTATTTTATTGTAAATGTTCATGCTTGATAAACCTGATTATTTCTGACAAACAAAAATATTTTAAATAACAATGTAGCTCACAATATATTCATGAGTAGTTTCCTGGAGATTTACAAATGTACATGTACAAACAAAAGAGCCAATTTAGATAAAAAATGCATTTCAGTCTATTGGACTGCAAAAGCCAATTTTTCATGACTCTGTCAAAATTTCACATCATGGAGGTGAAACATATTCCCCCCCTCCAATTTTATTGAATTAGCTTGGAGGCCTCAGAGGCAGGAAAGATGGAAATGTTTTAAACAATGCTTAGAAAATAAATTTATTCATTTACCAGTGAAGTGTAGCATCTAACATTTTGCCAAACCATTCCATTGGTGGGAAGAAAAAAAACAAAAACAACCACTCTTAAAATAAAAGTTCCACTAGCAACAGAAAGTTAATGGAAAGAATGGTAGACCCAACTGAAAATTGTTCTTTAAAGGTTTCATTTTTAACTAGAAGGTCATGAATCCATCACTTGATTGGGTTGGGGTTTTTTTTTTTTAATGTCCAGGTTCTAATCACGAAGCATATTTTGGCATATCGAAATGGCTAGTGAGAAGATTTTCACACTATCAAACAAATACTGCCATAGTTCCTTCCAAGCAGTCATTTAGACTGCATACAAATGTGTGCAGAGACAGTTTTGCTGGTTTGTAAACAAATATATCATTGCAAGGTTAAACCCCCCTGTGAAGGATGCTGATTGGCTGGAGCTCATAGCGTCAAAACTCCCCCTGAGTAACTTTGCAACCCTTTAAAAAACATTCCTTGGAGTACTGGGATGGGCAACTTGTGGCCCTCCAGATGTTTTGGCCTACAACTCCCGTGAACCCTCATCAATGACTATGCTGGCTAGGGCTGATGAGAGTTGTAGGTCAAAACATCTGGAGGGCCATATGTTGCCCACCCCAGGTTATAGTGGGGGATGAACAATAAACACACACACACACACACAGAGAGAGAGTGGTCCATAAGAAAAATAAATAAAGGTAGGTAGCTCAATTGATGCCTGAGGTGAGGTATAAAACTGTCATCTGAATCACTGGGTTCATACCACAGGTGGACAATTTGTGACATCTCTTTTTATCTTACATCTGTGTTTACTCTTAGGTATAACAGTTCTATAGGACTCTTTCATCTGTGTCCTATAGGTATCTTTCACCCCAGTCTCTCCTGTCCACTTACTGGTGTACCATTATTTGGTTTGTTTGTAGCCATCATGGCTAGTAGCCATTGACAGCCCTATTCTCATGAATTTGTCTAATTCCCTTTGAAAGCCATTTGTGCTGGCGAACATCACAGCTTGTGGTAGCAAAATTCTGTAGTTTAACTATCTGCACTGTATAGATAGTTTAACTATCTGCACTGTACTTCCTTTTGCCTGTCCTAAATCTCCCACCACTCATCTTCATGGAATGACACCAGGTTCTAGTATTATGTGAGAGGGAGAAAAACTTCCCCCTATCACTTTCTCCACACCATGCATAGTTTGATATACTTCTATCCTGTTTCCCCTCACTCATTCACCTTTTTTCTGAGCTAAAGAGCTCCAACCAAACACTGCAACCTGATCATTTTTGTAGTCCTTTTCTGCACCTTTTCCAGCTCTCCAATATCCTTTTTGTAGTGTGGTGACCAGAACTGTCCACAGTATTCCAAGTGTGGTTGCACCATAGATTTGTATAAATTACAATATTGGCAGTTTTATTTTTTATCCCTTTCCTAATGACATTTGGGAAGTGTGTACACTGATGAATAACAATAACTGAGTTCCAATCAGCACTTTCATCCAGGAAATTTAGATCAGGTCTGTTTATATAGGAATTCTCAGAGGTGGAACTGAGCAAGCATCCCTAGGTGAACAGTTTTCACATTTGCAAATAACCACCTGACATTATGACCTGCTAAACTCTTGTAACACAAAGTTAGACACATCAAGGAACATACATATACCTGTGTTATTCAGTTTTTACTTTATGATTTGAAAACAAACATACTGAGTCATGGGCAGCGTGACCCAATGTGGCTACCTGTAACCCTCCCAAGTCAGAGGATTATGGGCATCCTATTGAGGGCTGGAGGAGCACGGGGGCAAGGATTTCCTCCATGCTTCCCTCTCCCTCCAAAACACTTAGATGGCTGATTTTGGCCATCTAAGTGTTTTACAGCCAGCTCGCGAGGAGAGGAGCTGGAGGCACTGCCAGGATTCCTCATAGGATGGTGGTGCCCTGCTCCTCCCCTCCCTGCCCCCCAGAATGCCCCCCCCCCGGCACCAGCTCAGAAGTTGGTCTTCCATCTTCAGAGCCGCAGCTGGCACAAAAAGAACCGTGCTGGCTGCGAGAGCGGAGGGAGGGCCCTCCAAGGTTGGAATTCAAGCTGTGACCTCGGAACGCATTTCTGAGGTCAGAGCTGGGACTCTGACCTGTCCTATGGCTATCTAGACAGTGTCTAGCAGCCATGGGATTGTGCCCTAACTTGTTTTCTCTGAAATGAAAATCTGAAGCACTCCATATTAAAATTAGGATTGTTTTTCTTTTAACTTTCCAAATCCATTCATTACATTTCTTCATGAAATGGAGGTTTTATTTTTTTATTAAAACTAACCTAGAAGTGTGTTTTAAGAAACTGACTACTCATGTAAGTTCTTAATGAATTCTTATAATCCCTTAATTAAGCTTATAAATCATACCAAACCATTTGAGTCTTTACATTGCTGCTTCAGAACCATGTGCTTATTGATCTAAAAATTCAAACTGTGTCGGTGATTTTCATGCTGCTTAACTGGTGCCATTTATTGCTTCTTTGCCATTTTAAAAGCACAAAAAAATAGCTCCCTGCGGCACTGTCCAAAGACATTTTGCTGCCTAAAGTGAAGCCCAAACGGTGCCCCCTGCCCCAGATGAGGGCCAGCACTAGCTACAGCAGCATCCATACACCAAATTGTCCCTTCTTGTATGCCCTGCTCATGGTGCATTCTGCTGCATGGAAAGGCCACCATGTCTCTGTGTGCACTGTGCAGCTAATCTGCAGAAGTCTTCGTATAAGGCCATTGTGCATATGCACCTCCTTGTGGAGTGCTTGATCCCAGAGTGGCTAGGTTCACATAACACATGTTGTTGAACCATGGGTTGTTGTGTTATATGAACCCAGCCATGCTAACAAACCATGGTTTGTTAACCACAAACAACCCATGAAGAGAATCAATGGTTTTGATAGAGATACGTCCGTCTCCAATGTGAATACAAGGTTGTTTATTCAGATACAGTGCACACCGGAGAACCAGTTCAGAAGAAATCCAAAACCAGCTCCACCTGGGTGCTTTCCCACATTTCTTTTTATACACTCTCAAAGCAGTTACATATTTGCACATGTTTACAGAAGGCCAGCGTTCAGTCCTCCACAAAGCCCTCCCCAACATCTTTATACTATCTGCGGTTTGACATAACATGCCTTAACTTATACTAAGTTGTTTACTTTTACGTATTTTAATGTTAGTTTCTTAACTCTAACCACAGGAGGCGGCTGATAGCAAGTAGGTCGCTTAGAATATGGGCAGCCTTCTTAGAAGTGGCCTAACCGCACAGAAGTGGGTAGACTTCTAAAATGGGGAGCAAACCACAGCAAAGTAGGGCAGACTGTCTAGTGGAAATTTCCACTCTATCAGTTTGTTGTTGGGCTGTGAACTGTGGGTTGTTCATGGTTAACAAACCATGTTTTTTTTTTTTAGTGGGGCTGGGTTCATACAACACAACTACCCACAGTTCAACAACAACCCACAATTCAAGGACAACCCATACTCAACCTTGAGTAAGGGTTGTTGTGCTGTGTGAACCTAGCCAGTAAATAATGTTCGCGGTGAGGAGGGGGGAGACTTCTACCAACTATAAGCATCATCCTGGTAAGTGTCTGAACTGGGCTGGTTAGAGCAGTTTTACTGCAGTTTGTATTCCCTTGAAAACATATAGACACATCTATTGCATTCATGTAAGAGGAGGCTAGTAGCTTAGATTTCATAGATCATAGAGTTGGAAGGAGCCTACAAGGCTATCGAGTCCAACCCCCTGCTCAATGCAGGAAACTAGAGGAGGGGTCTCCCATCCAAGTAATAACCAGGCCTGACCCTGCTTAGCTTTCCACGCTCAGACAAGCTGAGCCAGCGTAAGCCACAGGCCTGTGTTAGTTGTTATATCAGCATCTTATGGGTACTAGAATTTCTGATGTAGGCCAAAGTTTGCCACCAGACATCTTAAGGAAATGTTTGTTAAGAAGTACAAAAGTTAGGAAGATTTGCCCAGGATCTTTCCTGAGAGCTTGAGAACAGGATGTTCTTAATTAATCACAAGAACACCTCAAGAGTGTTTTTCCTCTCTTACAACTCCAGACACACTTTAACACAGTACGTAATGGAGGCGAATCTGGTGCAGTTGCAGTAATTTAAGATGGCAGATATGAACACGGCCTTTGAATATTAAAAAAAAAACCACAGACACATTTCAAAAGGCTAGACATTATGATTTCAAATCAGGCCAGATCCCAGTGGAGGATTCATGGTGTCCTTAAAGCCTTTGAGAGGTCCACCCCTTTCTTTCCCTCCACCAGAAACCTGCAGCCAGCAGCATTTCCAAATATGGTGTTGCTGGGGAGCAAAAGGTATCAGCATGAGTCAATGTGTGTCCCCAGGCAAACTCCTATTTCAAAAGAGGTAAAAGAGATTAAAGCATTCATCTCTACAGAGGTGATTCCTTTGTTGGACTCCAGAGAATAAAGCTTCAGTGTAAACCTCAAGGCAACAGCAAGCAGGAATTTAACCCCACCCATTAGCATTACATCCACCTACAATGTTTGAACATTCGAAGGATGTTATTTCTCCCCCACACTTTTACATTTCTAAATCAAAAGCATCCAAGCTAATTTACAGGAAACTGATCAAACAAACAAAAAGGTGCCTGTTTTTGACTTCACTATCTGTTAGTGCCCCTGAATTTAATGAAGGTATGAGAAGCGGGCTGAATGAGTTAATGTGGTATACTTCTATATTTTTACATACTGTAATGGAGAGCCAGCAAGAAACTTGCCTAGAGAAACTTGCCTATATCAATTCTGTCGAGCAATCTGACACAATATAAAAAAAATATGTGAAGAGAAAGCTTGTGGCCATCTGTATATATTTCCAGGGAGCTGACCCTGCGGCTGGGTTAAGTAGGCATGCAAGGTAGGGGATTATATTCCAGAGCAGATGATCAAGCTCACTCAGCAAGTAGGGAAACAAAATATCAATACCATCCACATGCAGAGACCCTCATCAGTCATGTTTTGCCCTCTTGCTTGACATCTAAAATGATTCCATAGACTTTATGGGAGTTTTCTTCCATTTTCTATACAGGGCAAACAAGGAAAAAAATAATAATTTTACACTTCAAACACTTCTATTCTCTCCACTAGTATTCCACAGAACTCCTCAAGTTGCTACTTATTATCAAAATCCTTTTTGACTTCCTTCTCATGGGGGAAGAATGGTAGCTCCGAGGCAGAGCCCTTCAAATCAGTAATTTAAGATAGCAGATATGAATGCAGCCTTTCAATATTAAAAAAAACAGAACACAACACTTTTACATGCAGAAGGTCCCAGGTCCAATCTCCATGCTGGGGCATCTCCAGGTAGGAGTGGGAAAGTCTTTTGTCTGAAAACTTGGAGAGCTGCTGCTCAGTCAGTGTAGACAAGATTGAGCTAGATGGAGCTCCTTCCCGTATTGGTTTTACCACAGTTTCTAGGAGGTGTGTCTCTGAAATGGAAGCATCCACAGTATGGACTTCTCCCCTGAGACCCAGTTGGAGCAGGGGTCGTTCTACTCTGACATTGCTTTCACCACGCAGTAAGGAGCTGCAATTAGAACTGAGCCAAAAGTGTGGATTTTTTTTAACTCTCAAGTTGAAATTTGTGGAAAGACGAAAAGAGGTGATTTCATGTATGAGTGTGCGTGAGAATTGCCCAAAAGGCTTTTTTGGGGGGGGGCTTACTAGTGGGTGGCATTAAAAAAAATTTTTGGGCGCCATCACCTTTTTAGTGATTGTGGTGGTAAAACTCCTCTGGGAAGCTGTTTTCAAGTGGCTTCAATGTTCCCCAGCATGCTCTAGATCAGAGGTGGACAATTTGTGGCCCTCTAGATGCTTACAACTCCCAAAAGCTTACAACTCCCAAGATCCCTCACCACTGGCTATGCTAGCTAGGGCTGAGGTGAGTTGTAGGCCAAAACATTTGGAGGGCCACAACTTGCCCACCATTGCTTTAGATGAAGCATCATTCTAAGGAATGCTGGGGGGAAATGGTGGCACCACTGGCAGATATGAACACTGTCCCACATCTGGGCATTCTACGGGGAAGTGTTGGCCACCACGAAAAAAGGTAGCCACCAAATGTGGATCCTTATGTTGCCAAAACATCCACACACTAGAGGCTGGTATCAGTATACTCATGGGGAATTCCAATATTTGCAGTGTGGCGTAGTGGTTAGAGGGATGGACTGGGACTTGGGAGATCCGGATTCGAGTCCCTGCTTGGCCATGAAAATCACTGGGTGACTTTGGGCCAGTCACTGACTCTCAGCCTAACCTACCTCACAGGGTTGTTGTGAGGATAAAATGGAGAGGAGGAGGAGGATTATGTAAGCCACCTTGGGTTCCTTGCAGGAAAAAAAGGCGAGGTATAAATATAATAAATAAATTAATAAATTAATAAAAGTACCCAAAAAACTTTAGGAAAGCAATCCTAAGGGGGAACCCACAAAGCAACTGGGGGGGATGGGAGTATTCTTCAAGAAGGTATGGATGTCTGCCTGTCTGGCACCCTGAACAGGAGCATTCCATCCTGCAACATTTTGTTGCAGATCCCACTAGTATGCTGTTAGTGGCTTTGGTTTCCTTGTCAAGATAAAGCAGATACTCTTTAAACAAACAAATAGAATGTTGTACTTCAATTGACAGTCCTTGGAAAATGAGGTATTTGATTAGAATGAGCAAGCGTCAGCCATTATCCTGTTCCTGTGAACATATGAAAGTTTAACTAGGTCCACCAGTCATCATCTCCACCAGTATGGCTCCATTCTTGAAATACTATCCTCTACCTCAGTGGGATGATTAAATGGATTATCAGATGGATGTTTACTAGTCGCTGCACAAAGCAGGAAGTTTTAAGAAATCATTTAAGCATCACTTTATATAGCACCCTGAGATACTTAACATAATTTATGATTGGGGGAAAAGCAGGCTTGAATCCTAAAGTCATTCTTCCATTCACATGAAGGGGATGGGGAAGATTTCTGCCTACTCTCCTCTGTGAGTTTTTCTATACGAAGCTGTTAGTCTGATTTATCTACTTTTGGTTTTGTCACAGAATTGTGATCCAAGCTCTACACCAGGGCTCTCCAACCTTGGGTCCCCAGATGTTGCTGGCCTACATCTCCCAGTATACTCGGCCAGCATGGCTAATGGCAAGGGATTCTGGGAGCTGTAGGCCAGCAACATCTGGGGACCCAAGGTTGGAGAGCCCTGCTCTACACAAACAGCTTTTCCTTTCCTGCTTTTTCATTACATAACCTCTAGGTAACACTGTGGTATAGCAGAACAATGCAATTGCACAAGTAGGAAAAATCATTTTCTTTTGCTTTCACAAATAATACTCCATTTCCCCAACTTTAAAAAACCCACGAAAGTGCTCTTTAAAAACAGAAACAAAACTTTAGGGTCATGATGTTGTCTAAAGAACCCATAAACAACTGTGAATAAGGAATGATGAGCGCACAATAAATGCCTTGTTTGGAAAAGCTCTGTATCTGCAGCCCCCTGCACCATATCCCATATCATTTCCCAAGGGTATGCCAAATCCCAGCTCTAGTTTTTTGGGCACATAAGGGTCTGCAGAGGGAAGGGGGAGGCAAGAAAGTCCCATCCCTTGAACATGAACTTGTGGAGAAAGCCAGAGCACACACAGTGAGCAGACCTTTGCCCAGTTTTTGCCCTTTAGCTGACACCCCGCATTTCCCCCCACCTTTTTGCATAATCCCCGCCTGGGGGGGTAAACGACACAGTCCGAACCAACCAGTTGTACATGACCACCCCGGCATAGCCACATCTGCATACTCTCAATGGGAGCAATCACACTACCCTCAGGGTTGGGCCGGAACGCCAAGAGGTGAGAGGCAGTCTCAAAGAGCTGCCAAGTACCCCAGATCACCCCGGAGATGCCTGCCCAAAAGGTGCCATCACCCTGCAGGGCACAATGGGCCACCTGATTGTCAGGGGTGGGGTAGGGGGCCGAGGGAGGATTGAAAACCAAGTACGCAAGGATCAGGTGGTTGTTGGAAACTTGGTGCAGGCTTGCACGGACCCGGTCCACGACTCCGGTCAGGACCCAGCACGATCCAGCCCCGGGCACAACGCCATTCAAGCCGCTACGGAAGATCAGTGAGTCAGATTCTCTAATGTAAGGTAACTTCTGTATTCGAGCAAAGCCTACCTTGTAAGCCAATTGAATACTTCCGCTCTGCTATCTATATTGACTGCTATGTTTATACTGTGAAATTCCTGCAGTCTATTAGTTCCACTCCATTAAACTCTCTTGAAATTGACCAGATTGCAGCTTCCTTGTGTTTCTAGGGGATTCCGTGTCAATATCACTCGCGGCTAGAAATAAAGTCTTAGAAAGCCGCATACAGGGCACGACCTCGATGCCGGTTAACCCTTAAGGTGCCGAACTTGCGCAACGGACCAGGCTTGGTCTGCCACAGAACTCTATCCTGTTCATGGAAGGAAAGTTAGGATCCAAGTCATTGTCCATAGTGTATTGTTTTATTTTTTGTATTTATTATATTTATATGCTCAGGCTCCAAGCTTTTGCTTGCAGAGAGTGGGGACAGAAGGAGCTGATGGTGGACAAAGGAGATGACTAATAATAAAGATCTTGACCCATAGAAACAGTTCTTTGTCTGGTCTGCAGAATGAATTTGCTTTTCACAGAATAAAGACTGTAATCCTAGTCCCTCTTACCTGGGAGTAAGTCCCACTGAACTCAATGGGATTGGTTCTGAGTAGGCATGTATAGGACTGCACTACTGGTGTCTTTTCAACTAGCTGAGCATCCAACATCTCTTTTCCTTTTACAATCTGGACCCTCACTTCCTATGAACAGGAAGGCAGAATAGAAATGCACTCCTGGGTGCAGGAACACACACCCCCATACCTGTGCCAAATAACATACATCCACTCATTCCAGTCTCCTTGTGGCTAATGCCTCAGTAGGCAGTTCATGATCAGCAAATTAGAGCACTATTTTGCTACAGATGAACTTTCCTCTCTGAAAAGCACCTGATTTGGCACATGCTACTGTAAGAACTTCAGCTGTTTTGCGACCTAGTTACGATGAATGTGTGAAAGTGGACTACTCAAACACTTGGGATCAAATGTGGTGTGTCTAGTTGAGTTTCTGCTAGTCTCTTTAAATCACTGAGACTGAAGTCTGTGTAACTGGCGGAACATGGTTTCTCTTCTCTATGCTTCTCTCCGAAAGGCTCTTCTTTGTGCCATTTTAAACCACTGTTAACTGCTATAGAAAGAACAAACATGTGTAATCTCTTCTTTTTCCCCTCAGAAAAAAAAAAAGATTGTCTTAAATAGAGGTTAAAAAGATCATCCAGTATGGTTAAAGCTTTATCCTGTTACTTATTCTCTATTCCTAAATGTTCTTCCCTACAGGGTAAAAAACTATTAGATAACAATAAAGCTTTTCTGATATTTTCAGAACTGACCCTAATCTTACACCACCAGCGTACCAATGGGAAGGAAAGAAAGCCTTGAGTGGCAAACCTACAGTGGAGGCATTGTGGTTGGGCTCTTAACAAAATGTTCTCATCTGTTAGCCTCCACGGGATGTTACCAGCTCACAATGCAATACAATGGACAAATCAAAGCACAGCTTTCTTGCAACTGGACTTCTAATGTGCCACTTGTTTAATGGGGAATATATATGATGGGGAGCTATCATTAAGTTGTGTAGCTTGGAGCGCCACAATAACTTACTTTTGCAGTGGGAAATTAAGGCCCATGCTGGTTAAATACCCAAAAAAAACCTCACCAAAAAACTGAGCAAAAGATCCCACTGGACTGACTGACTACGCTTCTATATCTGCTGTATATTTTCTGATTCAAATTAAACACAGTCAGAACGGGGAGACAGAATAATAGAAAAGTACCATTTTAAGGCATCAAGGGGTTAGCTAAGAAAATAGGGATGCAAACATAGGAGCACTACAGGATGTCCTCTCCAACCTAACTTGTAGATACAGGGACAGTGCTGGCTTTCAGTTTTGGGGAGCCCAAGGTACTGATGTGCTCAGTGCCCCTCTCTCAGAGTGGGCCCACCTCCTCCTCGCTACTGTCACTGTTGCCAGTGTGCTTGCTCTGTCACTCTGGGCTGTGTCTGCACAACCACCCAATGGGAGAACACATAGCAAGTGAAGCTGCTTATTTTTCTTATTAAAATGGGGAGGGGGGATTGGAGTTTTGTGAGATTCTCCAGTCAGGCTGCACCAGGGAGCAAGAAGGTTATAGAGCATGTGTGGTGCCCAAGCTGCTTCCATCTTATCAACTGTAAGAGGAGGGATTCCTGAACACAAACCAATAAGCAGCAAAATACATGATGTATTTCAGAGCCACCTTGCAGGAATGGAAATTAATGTGTTTTGGTGGTTCCACTCATTCCAGAAAATGGTATTACTGTCCTACCCATTCAGCAGGGCTGGTGGAATGGACCAGTTCTCCCTCAGCTCAGCCTGCTGGAACGGCTGCTGGTACTGATGACCATTGAGGGAGGAGGAGCTTTTTCAGCAGTATCAGTTTTTTCTACTTAAAGTAGACCCATTGAAATGAGTGGGACTTAAGTTAGACTAACTTTTGATGCAACCCAGGATGAGGAATTGCAGTAGTACCTGAGATACAAGAATTGATGGTAAATGTTGTCTCTAGGATATTTTAGCAATTTTGAATTGAATTTCCTATAAATGTATTGAGAGTGCACGTGAAGGCACTTGCTCTGTTTCAGTGAACCAGGCAGCCTGCTCTTCTTGCAAGAATTAATTTTCACATGCACTGGCATATATGTAATTTGGATTCGCCGGATCGTCACCTTGAAGTGGTGAGTGGGCTTGCGTGTTCCGATGAATCCTGTGAGCAATGCCGTCGGGAGCTATGTACTCCCAGTAGGGTCACCCATGGCGGTAAGGTCCGGGGAGAGGAACCAGACAAAGAACGATCCAAAACATAAAGTCCTCAACGGCAGAACAGGCGGAAGATAATTAAACCTAAATTACAACGGCTGTGAAGGCGGATGAAGGCTGCAGCAGAGAATGGTTTTCCAATCGTCAGGGTAACCGTGCCATTGGATCTCTGCCGTACTCTGTCAAGTTTGTGTGGTGATTCGTTGTGCACCGATCTCCCCACATAAAACAGTTTCACGCACAGGCGTCTTCCAACCCAACCCATCCAACCCAACCCAACCCAACCAAACAAACAAAAAAAAAGTCCCATGGCGACTGGCGAATGGCAACGGGGGCAGGACTGTGAATCTGGAAGCCCCTAGTCATGGACCAGCACATGGGTGGTGGATGCAGACTCAGTCGCCCTGTTCAAGGAACGAGGTAGTCGAGCAGCTCGGCAGCTGTATCCATGACTGAGCAGCCCTATTTAGGATCCACTCTGCTCACCCCGTATGGGGAGGGGGCTAGAAAAGGTGCCCTAAATATACCTCTTTCTCCCCTGACTGGATTACCGCGTCCAGTGGGGTCACCATTTTAGCGGTCGAAAAAGACATTTGAATTTTGGAACATGGAATATACGGACATTGCTGGATAACATAGATAGTGAACGCCCTGAGCGTAGGACTGCTATTATTGCAAGGGAGCTGAGACGGTTTAAAATTGACATAGCAGCACTTCAAGAAACTCGAAGGGCAGGAGAGGGACAGCTGAAAGAAGAAAAAGGAGGTTATACCTTCTTCTGGAAAGGACTACCTGAGCAGGACCGACGAATACATGGTGTAGGCTTTGCCATCAAAAATGAACTAGTGAACTCTTTGTCAGAAGTTCCTACTGGCATTAACGAACGCCTGATAACTCTTCGATTAAAGCTCGCCAATAACCAACAGGTAACTATTTTGAGCGCTTATGCACCAACATTAGATGCTGATGATGACATCAAGGAAAGTTTTTACAGCCAGTTGGACACTCTCTTGTCAGAGATACCTAAGGAGGATAAAATTATCCTCCTGGGCGATTTTAACGCAAGAGTCGGGCGTGACTTTGATTTATGGCCAGAAACTATTGGAAAAGACGGAGTTGGTAATAGCAACCCGAACGGACTCTTACTTTTGTCTATATGTGCAGAGCATAATCTCACTATCACAAACACGCTCTTTCGACAAAAGAATAAGTTTAAAACATCATGGCAGCACCCACGGTCAAAGCACTGGCATCTTCTGGATTATGTAATTGTCCGTGTTAGAGATCGCCGCGATGTACTTCTTACTAGGGCCATGGTGAGTGCCGACGACTGCTGGACAGACCACCGACTAATCCGGTCCACAATGGTTATCAACATTGCTCCACAACGTAGGCTTCAAGGAAGGAAACCAAGGCGTAAAATGAACATCCAAGTCCTTCAAGAAGGACGAAGCAAACTCGTCTTCAATCACTTCTTAAGGAACATCTACCTACGGAACCTCCTGACAACATTGAGGACCATTGGTCTAAGCTGAAAACCTCCATTACTGCAGCTTGTGAACAAACTATTGGATATGAAACTAAGAAACATCAGGATTGGTTTGATGAAAATGACAATGAGATTAAATATATAATTGACCAAAAAAGGAAAGCCTTCCAAATATGGCAAAATGATATTAACTGCGCTGCCAAGAAAAAAACCTACGCTAGCGCAAAGGCTGAGGTCCAAAGAAGAACAAGAGAACTTAAGAACGCTTGGTGGAAAAAGAAAGCTGAAGAAATTCAACAACTTGCAGAATCTCATGATGCACGGGGCTTTTTTAAGGCCACAAGGGCCATTTATGGACCAAAAACCTATGGTACAAACCCTTTACAATCAAAAGATGGCACCAAACTCTTAAAAGACAAAGAGTCTATTGCACTGCGTTGGAAAGAGCATTATTATGACCTTTTAAATCGTAAATCTAAGGTGGATAATGAGATTTTTTCGCAAATCCCGCAAAAACAAATTAAAGAGGAACTTGCAATACTCCCCACTTTGGATGAAGTAAAAAAAGCCATTAATCAAATGAAGAACAACAAAGCTAGTGGACCAGATGGGATTCCTGCTGAAATCTTTAAAGAAGGGGGCCCCGAACTTGTACAACATCTTCATAAACTCATCGAAAAAATCTGGATAAGAGAAGAGATCCCAGAAGACTTCAGGGATGCCATAATTATCACCCTCTTTAAGAAGGGTGATAGAACAGACTGTGGAAACTATCGGGGCATTTCTCTCTTAGCAACCACAGGTAAAATATTTGCTAGGATTCTCGCAAACCGTCTTCTATCTATTTCAGAAGAGATCCTCCCTGAAACTCAATATGGTTTCCGCCCCTCTAGAGGGACAGTAGACATGATTTTTACTGCACGTCAGCTCCAAGAAAAATGCCGGGAGCAAAATCAACCCCTTTATATGGCATTTATCGATTTGGCTAAGGCCTTTGATACTGTAGATCGTACAGCTCTCTGGACTATCCTTATGAAAATTGGATGCCCCAATAAATTTGTTAATATCTTGCGACTTCTCCATGACAACATGACGGCAACGGTCTTGGACAACAACGGCTCTCATGGTGCTCCATTTAAAGTGGGATCAGGTGTTAAACAGGGATGTGTTATCGCCCCAACATTATTTGCCATTTTCATCGCCATGGTTTTACATCTTGTCAAGGGGAAACTTCCCACCGGTGTGGGAATTATATATCGAACAGATGGAAAGCTTTTTAATCTCAGCAGGCTGAAAGCAAAAAGTAAGGTAATTACAACCTCCGTTGTGGAACTTCAGTATGCTGATGATAATGTGGTCTCCGCACATTCAGAGGATGATCTCCAAACTATCCTAAATGCTTTTGCAGAAGCATACGAAAAACTTGGTCTCTCACTTAACATCAAAAAAACCAAAGTGCTTCATCAGCAAGTGCAAGCCAATCCTTTGGTGATGCCATCTATCCAGCTTGGCGGGACACTACTGGAAAATGTCGATCATTTTCTCTATCTTGGCAGCTATCTTTCTGTTACAGCTAACATCGACAGTGAAATCCAGCATTGTCTGAGCTCCGCAAGTGCCGCTTTTTCTCGAATGAAACATAGAGTGTTCGAGGATCGGGATATTTGTAAGAAGACCAAAACACTGGTTTATGAAGCCATTGTATTACCAACTTTATTGTATGCCTGCGAAACATGGACTATCTATAAACGTCACTTCCACCTCCTTGAAAGGTTTCATCAACGTTGCCTCCGGAAAATCCTGCAAATTACTTGGGAAGATAGGCGAACAAATGTCAGTGTACTGGAAGAAGCAAAGACTACTAGCATTGAAAAAATGATCCTTCAACGCCAACTTCAGTGGACCGGTCATGTTGTTCGAATGCCTGACTGCCGTCTCCCAAAGCAGTTACTTTACTCCCAACTCAAGGATGGAAAGCGGAATATCGGTGGTCAATATAAGAGGTTTAAAGATGTTCATAAGGCTAATCTAAAAAAATGCAATATAAACATCGAAAACTGGGAAGCTCTGGCCCATGAACGATTTAAATGGAGGTTGGCCTTTCACAAAGGTTCCATGGACTTTGAAGAAGCCCGAGTGCAAGGTGAAAGGGAGAAACGTGCTAAGCGAAAAGCACGTCAAATGAATCCTTTACAGGACCATCTTCTATCTGGTAACCTGTGTCCTCACTGTGGGAAGCTGTGTGGATCTAGAATTGGCCTCCACAGTCACTTACGGACCCATCGCTAGAGTCTACACAATCTTCTTTAGAATTTCCTCCTTTTATCCCGGAAGACAATCTTACTCGGTCACGAGTGATCGCCTGATGATGAATTTGGAAAAGGTAAGAGAGACTCTCAGGAACGGGTGGAGTAATGACCAGGAAAGATGTGTCATGTACATGCACACACACACACACACACACACACACGCGTGTGTGTTTACACAGACACACCATTTTTTATTAAGACCCTCTCAGGACTCATTCAATGTTGCAACAATACCCAGTCTCTCTGTAGTCTGTTATCAAAATTCAAATTGCTGGGTAATAGGGTATCATTCTACTTTGCATGATACCACATTGTGATCCTCACTGTCTGAGAGAGACCCTGAGATATATGTCATATATTAGGAAAATCTGCAAATAAAGGAAATGGTTTCCTTAGCAACAGGGACTCTCTGTGAAAGAATAGATCATTGTCTTTCTCCTTACTATTTATACCTTTTCTATGTGGTGGTGGCCAGGTGCCTGCGATGCAATTAAGCCCTTTTAGAACATATCCTCAAAACCCTTATGCTAGCAATGTGCAAAGGAAAGAAGATGGGCTTCATATCAAAGTCCCTACAAAATGACTCCAGCAAACTTTAAATAATTAACCAAAAATTTACATTGCACATTTCCACTGCTTCCTTGGAGATTCTACATTTGAATTATTTAAGAAGATTTTTAATTTTTTTAAAAAAAGACATATATTCACAAGCCTCATTCTGAGGTGGTTCAGTCAAATTTAATTTCTGCAAATTTCCACCTGCATCTGATTTTAGAAGACAATACATAATGGAAAAAAATGGAAAAACCTCTAACTAAAATGTGTACAGGTGATGATAATCAGTAAAAAAAAAAAAAAATGATTGGAGGAAGATTAGTATCAGCGGTACCAGGGGAAGTCTGGAATATATTGAAGTGACATACATTTTCAGCAATTAATAACTCCCATGCCATTGCCTAGTGTGTGAAGAAGTGAAACACCTCACTTCTGGGGTGAAGACTATTAACCCAATTCTATGTAGCCGTCCACTGGCCTAAGGCACCAGAGTTACAACTGAATGACTCAGATGGAGTCAACCAACACACATTAAGATACCGGTAAGTTTATTAAAATGATTTAAAAGGGAATTTAGGGAATAAAAAAGGAAGGGGAAAACAAAAGAGGATACAAGTAAAACAAGTTACCACCACAGACTCCTTTGGTACATGCTAAACAAGAAAAACAACAAAGTCTAATGTTACCTAGCCTAATTATTTACCCAAGCCAAGGGGATCTTGTTCCAGTGCAGCCCCCAAAGACTCATCGCCAGGGACCTCTCTCTTCGCCAAGACAGGAGATGTCAACCTTTCAGTCCTTATCCCCCTTTCCCAGCAACAGGGCAGATTCTAATTGTCCAATCCCAAAGTACTCCATCATACAGGCCTGTGGCTTATGCTGGCTCAGCTTGTCTGAGTGTGGAAAGCTAAGCAGGGTCAAGCCTGGTGATTACTTGGATGGGAGACCCCTTCTCTAGTTTCCTGCATTGAGCAGGGGGTTGGTCTCGATGGCCTTGTAGGCTCCTTCCAACTCTATGAAATCTATGAAAATCTCAAGCCAGGACATCGCCTGACATTCCCCCAGGGCCCCAGCTGAAAGCTATTACCACCAGAATATCCTGCCAACTTGAAAAGCCTTGAGGTTGGAAGTTCAGAACCGCCCAACTCAGCCTGATAAGGAAGCCTACAGACTGCATTTTTACACCTTTCTCCAATTGAGAGGCCCAGAGAGGGAAAGCGAGCCTCACTCCAGGGCCGACTTCTTCACAAGTGTTTCTAAAACTACATAGTTGTATACTGTAGTTGGAGAGTTGCCAGGCTACTAATTTTGCATTTAAATTTCAGCAGATAGTAAAATATGAGGGACAGGGCATAGGGCCTTTCCTTCCTCCCTCCTTCCCTCCCTCCCTCCCAGATACAACCGTGGGAGTGGCTTTGTTATTTTACAAACCTGATGAAAACTGGGTCCAAAGCAATGTATGAGCACCTTCCATTCTTGCATGCAACTTCCCCCGCCCCCCACTTGAGCTATGTTTTCAGAAGTTGGCTTCCTCTTCCCAGAATCTCCAAACTGCTCTTTGAATTCCTCCAAGTTCAAATAGGTTAGGCATAAGACCTTTTCAAAGGGGAAAATGTTAGGCCATGAGTGCTATTTCTTCTCTCAGACTTCCCCTTTGAAGAGCTCTTGAACTTAATTGGCTAACTTGGAGGAGTTCAAAAGAACATGATGGGAGTTCTCTGAGAGGATTTTGCTTTTTGAAAATGTGGTGTGTGTGGGGTGAAGTATCTCAGGTGTAGACGCGCGATATGCCCCTTTGGATTCCAGCCATTACATGGGAGTAAGTTCTACTGAAGCAATTTTGTTTTCCTGCTCAGTTCAGAAAAACTCAGTTCTGACCATTTGCTCTTTTCTTCTTTTGCAAAAGTGACTTTTGTATCAACCTTCCTTCTGTAAAGACCTCTATTACCAGAAAGGACTTGAAAACACAAGTCAATTTTCTCAACTTTCACCATGTACTTCATCTCCCATCTGCTCTAGAATGTTTGGAACATGATGAAAACTTCCCTGGCTTAATTTGGCTTAATTTATTTTGCGATCATCGAGTGGCTCCATTATTATTCCATATTGCCGTGGACCAAAAAAAGAAAAAAATAAGGAAAAATGTTCCATTTTCATGCCTTCCTGACTCCCTTTGATAAACAGTGAAACACAAATGTTAGTTCCCATAATACCAGCACCATCTGTGACTACATAACCTTCATGATCCTCCTGCAGAATTTGTATCATCTCTCACTTACCGCTTGATGCTGTATGGAAAAGGAAAACCTTTCATCTCTTGCTGTTGGATCTTTTGCTGTGATGACTGTGAGTAATCTAAGAAAAACAGGCTGAGCAATGTGTAGGATCAAATGGTTCTTAAGGCCATCCACTTATTTTATGCCAGGAGGCAAACGTCCTATAATCAATTACAAAAAGTGTTATTCTCGAGCTCCCCTTACTACCTCTAGTGGTGGGAAGTCCAGGAGCAACACTACAGTTGTTTCCTTTGATGAAAGAACACTAGAGAGGTATGGTATCTTTGTTATTTTTGTTGTTGTTCTATTTACAGAGCATATTGGAAACAACAGACTCATATAGCAAGCAGCAAAACTGCTAATATTGCATCAAATTCCCAAAGAGAGCAACTGTTTGGAAACCTCCTGTCCTACGTGGTGCTTCCAGACCAGCAGAATTCCAACTCTGAAACTCCAAACCAGAGTCATGAGTGTTTATTAAACACATGCTCACTTATTCAGCAATTAAGCCAGGGTGGAGACTGTCTTCTAATACCCAACATAGCACACAGAAAGGGGAAGGAAACTGGGTTGTGTGTTTCCTGGAAGTGATCTGTGTTGGGGGAAATTATTATAAAGCAGAAGAACATGGGAAATAAGGCAGGGTTAACACTCTCCATTTAGGCAGGGGAGGGAAGGTTAACACTCTCCCAACCTCCATCTTATAGTCAAACCAGAGTGCACGTTTAATAAATGTGTGTGCATCTGGTTTCGCCTTTCCTCCCATTTCAACCAGGAAACTTCAGCAACACAATTTCTCCTGGCACCATCCCACCCCAGATGAAATGTTTGTGACCTTGCCAATTTAGGGGAGAGAAATTTCCAGTCCTTTGTTCCCAGTTAGGGAACATCAACCAGTCATCCTCCATGACCTGTAGGAAGCAATCTACTTAACAAAGGATATAGTCATCCAGCAGATGTAAGAATCCTGTTTAACTGACTAGGATATGTTTGAAATCCACTGAAGGGCCATTATTAAAAGAAAGCAGGGCCGGTGCTACCATTAGGCTAACTAGGCAGCTGCCTAGGGCGCAGGGCTAAAGGGGGCGCCAGATATAGAGAGGGAGGGCTCAAGTGGGAAGGGGGGGTGCTAAATATCTGATCTTGCCTAGGGCACCAAACTGCCTTGCACCGGCCCTGAAAGAAAGAAGTAAATACTTCAAAAGTAAATACTTCCTAAACCTAAATTGGTGATTGGAGCTTCTGGTAACCATTCCTCTTCCTGCCTGGATGCTAATAAGGAATCTTCACATAACTATGATGTCCTGGTGATGAGAACGTGTGTTGGACATGTGTGACATGTGACCTTGCTCTTTATTTCTGTATTTATTTCAGTCTTTCTAAAAGCTGGGATCATGTGATATATTTGGGACACTGTAGGGGACTGCTGGGGCTTGCCTCAAAGCTCTGTGCCCCTCCCCCAGCAGCAGGAGGCAAGCTAAGATGGCGCCATGCAGCAGTGTTCCAAATTCATAATGCAGGTGGCCCCTGCATGCCCACTCACCAGCCTGGCTACACAGAGCTGCCACAGTTGGGGCTAGTATTGGAAGAGTGGGTGGAGTTGGGCAGAGATAAGCAGCCCAATAACAGGCTGAAAAGAAGAGACCTGGGGAGGGAGGGAAGGAAGGAGAGCAAAAGGAGAAGAGGTGCAGAGATCAAGGAGGAAGGAGAAGGAATGTGGGGAAGAGGCCTGGAGCCAGTGTTAGAAAGGGAGAGAGGTACAAGAGGCAGGAGGAAAGGAGGAGGAAGATGGGGGAGTAGACTGGATACAAAGAAGGAAGGAGAAGGGAAGTGACAGAGAAGGCCAGGTGGAGGCAGCAGGAGATTTGGACAGAAGCAGAAGGGAAAGCAGGAAGTGGGGTAAACGCCTGGAAGACTCCACAGCAGTGACCCCTTAGAAAGCACAAGCACCTTGGACTCTACTTGATGAATATTCCTGGGAGGAGGAAGTAGGGAGGGATCATCGTAAGGTCTGTGTGTGTGTGTGTGGGGGGGATTGTACAGTCCTTCCTAAATCAGGCTACCCCCTTATCTGTTTGGCAGTAGGGAAGAAAGAAGGGGCCACTCAAACCGCAGGCAACTTTCCTCTCTTATTGGAGTCCCAAGAGTCAGCCCCATCCCTAAGCTTGGCTAAAAGAGGGTAGAGGCACTGGCAGGCAGGAAGAGGTTGGCTCCTAGACAACAAACATGAAGGGAAGTTCTTGGAGAAAGAGCTAGCCTCTTACTCTCAGATGTGGTCTATGCCATGGATACAGGTGAACCAGAAGGGCCCACAACTGAGACATAGAGGAGGAGCCAAAAATAGACAAAATATGGGCTTCAGCAAGTGCAGTAATAAAAGGTTAAAGTACTGTAATTCAGATAGGACCAATAAAGATTTGCTTTAAAGACTTCCCTGTGGTTGCGTCTTGTGTGGAACCCATGGATCAAGCTGGCTTTGAAGCCCCTATCCCAGACAGCCCAGGCACAGACACTTACAAGCAAAATCGAAAAATGTGTTTTTGCAGATCCACATTAGTGTTGTGTATTGCCTTCATATTCTGTCTTCTGTTGCCAATTACACATCATGTTTGTGACTCAGAACTACAGTACAGTTCTGAGTCACACTAACTGGGAAGTTAGCTTAATTGTGCAACAGGTCATCCATCCAGTTGCCATTTTTTTCAAGATTCGATTATAGTATTCTCAAATCGATCATAATCGCCACATCTCCAGGACAGGCTGATAAAGGCTGAGTTGTGCTTAATTCACATTTTTTGTATCATCATCAATTGATTCATTTTTACCAAATCTGCAGTGGCATGATAAAAGTGGTAAAGCAAGTACAGGACCATTGTGCCATAGGTCTGACACATATTCTCATCATGCCAATGTGGTCATGCCAATTGGTTTTCTCTGAAGGACAATGTATGCACAGCTACTCTTGTGCACCTAATGGCATATGCTTCAGTAACTTATTTGTAAAGTCCACAATAAACTGTATATTCAAATACTGGTACCATTACATAAAATTAAAGCAAAGCAGAGCCAGGCATCTTTCTTGTTTTGATTGGAGAAGATTGGCATCAAATATTTTAGAAATATTTCTGGTCTTGTTTTTTTTTACCTCTTCCTTCATGTTTCAACTTGTAATTGGGAGAGCTGATGTTGATGACACGTTAATCTCTTTATCCTGTCTCTGTGTATCTTTCTGAGATAAATCAGAAGACATTGATTTTAAGCTCTTGCTGTAATATAAAATAAAAGAATGTATCAGGACATACAAAATATGTTGACAGTATTGCTTTGTTCAATGTATTTAATTGAAAGCCATTATCTATTGGGTTTCATCTATTTTTGTACATTGACTCTTGGACAATAGAAAGAGTAGAGTTATTCTTTCAAATGTGGAAACTCCAAATGGCTATGGAACCCTACCATTAAGTGTGACATTTTACTTATATAGTCTTGTATGTTATCTTCTATCTGTTAGTCTGGAAAGATGCTGAACTATTCAAGCTGTCACTGATTATTCCTTTGTTCTATTTTGTATCTATCAGCAGCAGTAGTGATCTACTCAATATGTCTCCATCTTATATGGCAGGAACCATTTATTGATGTATAGACCCAAGGGGTATATATTCCAGCTCCACAGACCGATGAGCACATTCTTTAGCTGTGTTCATATGTAATCCCCTCAGATTTCCAGAAGAATTACGATATCCAAGAGCAGTTGCCAGTTGCCCAAAACAGTAGGTTGTACAAAGTTGGCTACTGGAAAATTTATCCAGCCGGTGACTGGGTCATTTAATTCAGTGGATAAGTTCATTAAATAATACAAGAGATCTCTACTAATAAGCTGGGACTGTCCACTGATTAAAGAATATTGGGCTGTAACAGTATACACACTTACCTGGGAGTAAGTCCCACTGAGATTAGTGGTGCTTACTTTTGAGTAGACATGTATAGGATTGCACTGTAAAGAGAGCCAGTGTGGCATAGTGGTCAGAGTGTTGGACTGGGACTTGAGAGATCCGGGTTCTAGTCCCTGCTCGGCCATGAAACTCACTGGGTGACTTTGGGCCAGTCACGGACTCTCAGCCTAACCTACCTCACAGGGTTGTTGTGAGGATAAAACGGAGAGGAGGAGGAGGATTATGTAAGCCGCCTTGGGTTCCTTTCAGGAAAAAAGGCAGGGTATAAATATAATAAATAAAATAAATAAATAAAATAAAGTAATTGTTTGCCTTTTATCTGATTTATTAATTCATGCATTAAATATACTACTCAATAAAAGTGTCTTTTTGAGATAGCAAAGGAAGTTTGAGTACTTACAACTGTATTTTTAAAACTACACCTGTAGTTTTAGTGTTGTGCTATTACTGCACATGGTGCTTCACAGAATAAAGTATGCCCACTCCCAAAAGATCCCTGCCCTGAGAAGCTTAAAAATAAAAATATAAATGTTGCCAGTGAGGATAACAAAGACAACCAAGTGATGTGTGGGGGGAGAGAAAGGAATTGGATAGGGCTGGAAAAGACTCTTGCCTGAAACCCTAGAGAACTTCTGCCATACAGTGCAGATGATATCAAACTAGATGGACCATTGGTCTGACTCAGTATGAGGCAGTTTCCTGTGTTCCTCTGAGATGTCAGGTTAACAAGGGGTGAATATGATCAGCTGTTCTGTCAGCATAAGAACTGACCCCCTTAAGTATCCCTAAATGAAGTATTTATTATGCATTTGTTTAGAATATTTATGCCCCACTTTTCAACAAAATGTTCTCAAAGAAGTCAACATAAAATTGGGTACAGTTAAATACACCCTAAAATATCTGTTATTCTGATGCTTTCACTACAATTAGTCTTCTACTCACTTCTTTGAACAAGACATTCCTTGGGTCTTGCAGGCCTCACTGGGCAGATGGAACCAACCAACCAGCATCTTCTGGCTCTTAGAATTCTGAGTGGAGGAAACTGTTAGAGGTGCTGGGGGAACGGTGAGATTAAAAAGCCCTCTTATATTGCTGTTATTGCAATGGCTGGATGTGCGTTACTGTTAACGCAAGGAGGGTCAATAGTTACTGTTACTGTTAACGCAAGGAGGGTCAACCAAGGAGGGTCAATAGTATCACCTGGGCAACTACTATCAACTTTTATTGTATAAAAGTATATATCTTTGCACTTAAAAATAGGGGTGTATTTTTTCAAGGTGTCACTCCAATTTTTTTTAAAGAGCTCAGTTCTCCTGTAACATTAAGTGGCTATGTTATCAAAAGTGCTCAGTGCTTCTTAACTTGGCACTCAATTAAACATCCTTTTAAAAGCTGGGTCCATTGAAAACTTGGACACTTTCTCTAACCTTCTGGCTCTAACAACTCCAAAAGTGCTAAGATTATTCATATGATTTTAGTCACACATGAATAAATACTAAGATTATTTTAGAAGCAAAATCAACTTCTGGCCTGTGTCCATGATACATGGCACAGTACCATGTCAGCAGGGTTGCTGCAGAACCGGTGGATGTCTCGATAATCATTGGGAGAAGTTGCCCCATCTTGCCATGTTCAAGGCAATAATGATCACTACACATCATCCAAAATGACATTGCCACTTATTTATTTATGCTGATCTTCCTGTGCCTGTATAGTAAATGGAGTATTCCTGCTAAAACTAAAATTGTATTATATCATCTGACATCTTAAAAGTCTCCTGTAAGAAGTTATATTTTGAAAGTTCATGGCATGCATTTCTTCACTTGGGAATCAAGTGAAAATGTGGAGTTTAGCGGACAGAGCATACAGATTTAAAAAATTAACATTTCTTTTCATCTTCTGTTTGTGTTTAGCAATGTCAGACTTGAAAAGAACAGAAGATCATCTAGAGCAGGGGCAAGAAACAAGGTGTCATCCAGATGTTTTGGACTACAACTCTCGTAGTGGTGGGGCCGAGCCTGGAGTAGGCTGGAGGCCGTGAGCGGCGGCAGTCCGATCTCGCTCTTCAGAGCGGCACGGAGCGTTCTCCACGCCGCTCGCGCCGCTTGAGCCGCCACTGGAGAAACCCCCCGCGCACGCCCCCCGCCAGACCCCCCCACCCCCCGCTGCCGCCAGGACCCCCCCGCCGCCTACCTGGTCCTGTGCGCAGCCGCCAGAGCCACTGCTCCGGCGTGCTGGACCCCCGCCCGCGCTCTGTTTTGGCAGGAGGAACCAGGACAACAGGGCTTAAACAGCCCTGTTGCCCTGGTTTTCCCCGCCAAAAACAGAGTGCGGGGGTCCAGCACGACAGAGCAGGGTCCCATCGCATCACTTCCTATGCACCGGAAGTGACGTGACAGGACCCATCAGACTGGCAAGGAAGGCTCTCCGCTCTGCGGAGGGCCCAGATAAGCCCGCGGTGGTGGCAGAGATCCCGCGCGGACATGAGCAGGCCCAGTTTGGGCCTCACTTGTGTCTGCCAGGCTACTCGGCTACACCCCTAACTCAGCTCCAGGGATTTCTGAATGAAATGGATTATCTAGGTCCATTTCAATCTGGCTTCAGGCCTGGTTATGGGACAGAGACTGCTTTGGTCACCTTGGTGGACGATCTATACCAGGAACTGGACAGGGGGAGTGTGTCCCTGTTGGTTCTGCTGGACCTTTCAGCAGTTTTTGATACCATCAACCATGGTATCCTTCTGATGCATCTGAGGTGGAACTGGGAGCCACTGTTATACAGGTCCTCAGGTCCTTCTTGGAGGGGCAATCTCAGAAGGTGGTGCTGACACCATGGCTGTTGGCTTGTGGTGTCCTTCAGGGTTCCATCTTATACCCCATGCTATTTAACATATACATGAAACTGCTGCAAGAGATTGTTGGGAGTTTGGCATTCGGTGCTACTAGTATGCTGAATAATGACACCCAACTCTATCTCTCCTTTCCACCTAAACCCAAGGAAGCTGTTCTGCCTCTAAATCGGTGCCTGATGTCAGTAATGGACTGAATGAGGACAAACAAATTGAAGCTTAATCCAGACAAGACAGAGGTGCTTTTGGTCAGTTGAAAGGCAGATCAGGGAATAGGGATTCAACCTGGGCGGGATGGGATTACACTCCCCCTAAAGACTCAGGCTCGCAGTTTGGGTGTACTCCTGGATTCAGGCCTGAACCAGGATGCCCAGGTCTCGGTGATGGCCACCAGGAATGCATTTGCACAACTGAGTCTAGTGTGCCAACTGCACCCATTCCTAGAGATGTCTCTGCCCATGGTCACACATGTCTTAGTTATATCCCACTTGGACCACTGTAACAGGCTCTATGTGGGGTTGCCATTGAAAACTGTTCAGAAACTTCAGCTGGTCCAGAATGCTGCAGCCAGACTGTTGACTGGTTACAGGGAAATTGATGTGTGTGGAGCTCGAAAGGGTGTGTGTGTTAGAAGCTTGGTGAACTCACTGGGCTCGACCCTCCCGAGTTCTACTCGACTTACCTTTCCCTGGCTCGGCTCGTGTCTTCACGAGCTGAGACGGGGAAAGCTACTTCTGGGTTCCAGGTTCCACATTTTCTACATGGAAAACAGCATAATATACATCGTTTACAAAGAAAATGGCGTAGTATTCATTAAAAATGGCTGCAATTTACCCAAATTGCAGCCATTTTTAATGTATACTACGCCATTTTCTACGTAAACGGCATAGTGCCTGGGACCCAGAAGTCTGGTGAATGCCAGAAATAACATTATCGCATCTTCTCTAAATTATGACAATCTTATTTATTTATTTATTATTTATATTTATTTATCGCCCATCTGGCCGGCAACCGGCAACCCTGGGCGATGTACACAGATGAAAACACAAGATAAAAACAGGATAAAATGCATTTAAAACAATATAAATTTTAAAATCATTAGCCCAACCCATATTCCCGCCTGAATAGCCAAGTTTTTAATGAGCGGTGGAAGCTCAGCACAGAGCTGAGGTCACATGGCGGAGGTCACTCGGGAGAGAGTTCCACAGTACGGGGGCCACCACAGAAAAGCCCCTCTTCCTAGTCCCCACCAGTCTAGCTGCTCTGGCTGAAGGGACAAGGAGAAGGCTGTCTGTGGCAGATCTTGCTGAGCGGCCTACTTGGTGTTGCTGGAGATGCTCCTTGAAATAGACTGGACCGGAGCCGTACAGGGTTTTAAAGGTCAAAACCAACACCTTGAATTCGGCTCAGCAAGCAACTGGTAGCCAGTGTAGCTCCTTGAGCACTGGCGTGATGTGATCCAGCCGGCGGCTGCCTTTAACCAGGCGAGCCGCTGCATTCTGTACCAGCTGCAGCTTCCGAACCATCTTCAAGGGTAACCCCACATAGAGCGCATTACAGTAGTCTAGGCGAGAGGAGCAAGGCATGAACCACTGATGGGAGCAGGTGATTAGGAAGGTAGGGGCGCAGCTGCCGTATCAGATAGAGTTGATACAGCGCCGCCCGGCTCACAGCTGCCACCTGAGCCTCCATGGACAGCTGGGAGTCTAGAATGACTCCCAAGCTGCGGACCTGGTCCTTCAGGGGTAGATCCATTCAGCACCAGGTCAGCATCCCCTAACCTCCCCTTGTCCCCCACCTCGGTCTTGTCGGGGTTCAGCTTCAGCATGTTCCTTCCCATCCAGCCAGCCACTGACTCCAGGCACTTGGACAGGGTCTCAACGGCCAACCTCGGTGAGGACTCACTTGAAAGAGAGGTAGAGCTGCGTGTCATCCGCATACTGATGACACCACACCCCAAACCTCCTGAAGATAGCTCCCAGCGGCTTTAGGTAGATGTTGAATAACATTGGGGAGAGGATGGAACCCTGCGGCACTCCACAAGTGAGCGACCGAGGGTCCGAAGCCTCCTCCCCAAGAACTACCCTCTGGTACCTTCCAGAGAGGAAGGACTGGAACCACTGCAACACAGTGCCTCCCACGCCCAACCCCTCCAGGCGGTCCAGGAGGATACCATGGTCAACGGTATTAAAAGCCGCTGAGAGATCGAGGAGGACTAGAAAGGAGCATTTGCCCCTATCCAGAGCCCTCCTCATATCATCCACCAAGGCGACCAAGGCCGTCTCCGTCCCATGTCCACGCCTGAAGCCCGACTGGCATGGATCTAAATAATCGGCTTCATCCAAGTGTGCCTTCAGCTGAGCACCCACCACCCGCTCGATCACCTTGTTCAGAAATGGTAAATTGGAGACTGGGCGGAACTTGTTTAGATCCTGGGGATCCAAGGAGGGCTTCTTTAGAAGCGGTCTTATTACTGCCTCCTTGAGGGCTGATGGCATCACTCCCTCCTCAAGGGAGGCATTCACCACCGCCTTGATCCCCTCACCCAGTCTCTCCCTACAGCTCATGATGAGCTAGGACGGGCAAGGATCAAGCAAGCAGGTGGTCGACCTCACGGATGAAAGCACCTTGTCCACTTCATCAGAAGGAAGAAGCTGGAACCGATCCCACAAAACCGGTCTGCCATTGGCCTCCTCCCGCTCACTCCCTGTGTCCATGACGCACGATATCCCACTCCTAATCCAATCAATTTTATCTGTGAAGTGCTTCGCTAAAGCCTCACAGGAGGCTTTAGACTGTTCCATTGAGTCCGGAGCGGCTGGACTGACCAGACTCCGGACCACTTGGAACAGCCTCCTGGGGCAGCACTCCGCAGACGCAATGGAGGCAGCATCTTATGCCAAATACAAGTGTGTGTGTGTGTGTGTGAGAGAGAGAGAGAGAGAGAGAGAGAGTGTGTGTGTGTGTGTGTGTGAGAGAGAGAGAGAGAGAGAGAGAGAGAGAGAGAGACTGAGGGTGGGGGGGTGAGAGAATCTGAAGCATAATTTCAGATTGCAGTAGTTGCGGACAACATCTAGACCAGGGCTCTCCAACCTTGGGTCCCCAGATGTTGCTGGCTAATGGCAAGGGATTCTGGGAGATGTAGTCCAGCAACATCTGGGGACCCAAGGTTGGAGAGTCCTCTAAACAGTCCAAATGCAGAACCAGTTTGTAGGCCATACAGAGCAGTTTTCCTGCAGTGTGATCTTCTGTGATTGGAAAAGCTGTTGCTGTTGATGTGTGTGCATGTATATGTGAGTGACAGTCTCTCTCTACCTACCTACCTAAATGGCATTCCTGTCAAAAATGCTTACATTATTCTGCAGATGATCCTCTAGTCCATGTCATATATAATATTCTTCTGGTTAATATTACATTGGCAGATAAAAAATTACTCCACAGAAACCTGGTGTGTCAAAATTTAGTAAGTACCTCAAAATGGCATCTGCACAGTGAGCTGAGTCTGAACTAGGATACCAACTCCGAGCATTAAGTGTGTCTCCATTAGTGTTAGAATCCCAGCCCTAAAAATGTGTTAAACATCTAGACATAAATACATGTCCGTAATACCTCTTCTCAGTTTTGGAATGACAATTTTGTCAGAGAGTGTGGTTTGAAGTCCAGAGGTCATAATTGTTTGTCAAATTCCTAGGTGCTGATAATAGAGGCATTTTACATTCCAAATATCAAAAGAGCTTTCAAAATATATTGTTGATTAACAGCCTTAATAATCTGGACAATATTTGTTTTATGATCTTCAGCTTTCCAATCTCTATGTGATAAGCAAGTTAGTCTGGGAGAAAAAAACCTATATACAAATAAAATATAACATTTAAAGCCCTAAACGGCTGAAGGATCGTCTCCTCCCATATGTACCTGCCCAGACACTAAGATCTGCATCAGCGGTCCTTCTCCGAGAGCCCCTGCCAAAGGAAATGAGGCAGGTGGCTACCAGGAGGAGGGCCTTTTCTGCTGTGGCACCCCGGTTATGGAATGAGCTCCCCAAAGAGGTTCACCTCTTTGTATTCTTTCCGGCACCAGGTGAAGACCTTTCTGTTCTCCCAGGCATTTTAATCATTTTAATCATCTTAATCATTTTAATCTTGTAATTGTTTTTAATTCCGTTATTGTAACTGCTGCTGCTAGCTCTGTTGTTCGTTTTTAATCTGTGGTTTTAAATTTTATATTTTATATTGTATTTTATGATTTTAACTGTTGTAAACTGCCCAGAGAGCTTCGGCTATTGGGCGTTATAAAAATGTATTAAATAAATAAATATAAATAAAAGACCACTGGGTGCTCCTTGTTTATATGAAAAAGAAGGCCGTATGATGGCAATTTAATTATCAATCTGAATAGCTACTATTTATACTTGTTTTGCAGTGGAAGGCTATAAAAACTCTGGGAGAGAGAAATATAGATGGATTTAATCCCAGTTTTTTTTCCTTTTTTTAAATCACTTTAACTGAAATATGTTCCACCTAATTCAATGCAATTAAGATTGTAACCTCAAAGGTATCACAGGTTTCAATTAGCAATTTCCTGTCATTTAACTTCTTAAGTAAATTCAATCATTGTGATCCAGAAAATATTATGTTTCCATCAAAATAGTATTGCATCATTCTAATTTTTTTTTACAAGTACTTTTTCTAATAGCACCAGATACCAAAAGACTTTTAAAAGGCATGAGACATGAGTGAGGGGTTTGTTTGTTTGTTTAGTGAAGCTACAGGTCCAAAAGATTTGCTGCCTGAGGTGGAACAGCAAATGGAGTCCCCCTCAAGTTAAGGTGGATAGTGCCTAAGGATAGCTAAGTTATTTAGGCACCTGAGGCAGAAAATCCCACAAGTACCTCTCCCCCCTCCCTGGCAGTAAATTATACTAATCAAGATTTACTGCCTTTACATGACACCCCAAATCAGCTGTCTGAGGGCCAAAACAGGAATTACTTTAAATGCGTGTCTAGCAACTTTGTCTTCTTTTCATTTTTACTCTAGAGTAGGTACAGGGGCCCGAATCGAGAGCTTAAAAGCCCCCTATCCCTACCCCTATGCTAGGGTCCCAACTGAGATCAGGGCCCCTGTGCCTACTCTAGAGCAGGGATGTTGAAGAGTCCTTGGTCCCGAGTCCCGAGTCGAGTCCCGAGTCTTTGGACCCGAGTCTAGAGTCGAGTCTAGAGTCCGAGGTCCAAAATGGTGACTCGAGTCGAGTCCCGAGTCCCTCCCAAAGCGGCGGCCCATGGAGGGAGCAGGAGGGTCTCCGCGAGAGGAAGAAGAGCTGCCCTTCCTCCCGTGGAGACCCTCCTGCTCCCTCCGTGGGCCGCTGCCGCTGCCGCCCTCACCTCCACCTCCGCCGCCCTCACCTCGCCACCGCCGCCGCCCTCACCGCTGCCGCCGCCCTCGCCTCTGCCACCGCCGCCGTCGCCCTCGCCTCCGCCTCCACCTCCGCCGCCCTCACCTCCACCTCCGCCGCCGCCGCTGCACTCGCCGCCGCCCTCGCTTCTGCTGCCGCCGCCGCCGCCACCGCCGCCCTCACCTCCTCCTCCTCCTCCGCCGCCGCTGCCCTCGCCGCCACCCTCGCTTCTGCTGCCGCCGCCGCCGCCCTCACCTCCTCCTCCGCCTCCTCCTCCGCCGCCGCCGCCGTCCTCGTCGCCGTAGCACACAGCACGCCGTAGTACACAGCACGCCGCCGTCCTCGTCGCCATCGCCGTAGCACACAGCACGCCGCCAGCGGCGTCGCTCTGTTTTTGGCGGGGTTGCTGTGGTTCAAAAACAGAGCGCCGTCGCTAGCGGCGTGACGCGGCATGTCACGTCACGCCACCAGCGCCGTCGCTCTGTTTTTGAACCACAGCAACCCCGCCAAAAACAGAGCGACGCCGCTGGCGGCGTGACGCGGCGTGCTGTGTGCTACGGCGATGGCGACGAGGGCGGCGGCGGCGGCGGAGGAGGAGGAGGAGGAGGAGGAGGTGGAGGAGGTGAGGGCGGCGGAGGCGAGAGCGGAGGCGAGGGCGGAGGCGGAGGAGTCCTTGGGCTCGAGTCCCGAGTCGAGTCCCGAGTCCCACATAAATTATTGGGACTCGAGTGGGACTCGAGTCAGAGGGGGGACTCAGTCGGACTCACGAGTCGAGTCCCCGAGTCCGAGTCCCCATCCCTGCTCTAGAGTAAAAATGAGAAAAGAAAAAGAGAAAAACGTAGCAATGAAGAGCCCAAGTTACTACAGGGATTGTGTGGCAGTACCAGATTTGAGGAAGCACATTTAATAGTGTTTGGGGTGCATTCCTGCCCTTTGATGAGCATCTTCTGTCTCAAGCTAAAGGGCAACATAATTTCATTCCTTCTCATGATCTGAAGCTTTAAGGTATACAGAATAAAGACCCTAAGAAATCCACATGAGGGACAATTTGTGAGAGAAAACCAATCAAGTTGATACATTGATTCAAGTAGTAGAAAACAGGATAATAATGTCAAAATAGAAGCAAAGGAAAAGGTTTAAAGGAAATGAAGGTTTTTATAAATACTTGTTTGGTCCCCATCACGCATAAAAAATAACCAGGTCAATCAGGCCTGGCCATTTTTATTTCAATTGGCATTATTATTTTATCCCTGGGGTGGGGTGGTCAGGATAGCAGGGGGAATATATACATTTATTTATGTTGCTGCAAAGCAGAGGCATATCTTTTCTAAGCATTGATCTTGTGTTGAATATTCTCTTTGTTTGAAATGTTTTGAGGCCCACGATGACAGGCCTCACATGTTGATCTTAGAAATGTCACTTCGTTATCAAGGATGCATCTTTTATACTGAGCATCAACAGGGTATTTTTAGATGATGGAACTCTTTGTGGAGAAATTAACCCAAGCCAAGTTTTCGCAGGTGCTTTGTCTGCGCTGGCATTTGAACAAACCATTAGCTGGGGTGTGGAGGGAGCTGGAAGCGTCCTTGGCTGTCTAAAGCATGATGGCCTGCTACAATGCTGGGCACAGAAGAAGCATGTGGTGGTGCCAAATTGAGCTTGTGAACGTTCTTCATGCCTGCCCAGGCCACAACAAAATGCTACTTAGAAACAGTGGTCAACTATTAGAGTTACACAGGCTTTTCCTATAAATGGAAGAAATGAGTTCTGAATATTCAGAGGAAAACAGATGAAAAAAGGATGGCTTTGGGAAGCAAAAGGTAAACATAGAGAAGCAAGGGGTATAGAAAATAACTATACCAGTTTTTAATTAGGCTACTGCTAGACATAATAGTAACATATATTCAGTAAGACTGCAATGCCTGGGAGTAGAATTCAATGGGACTTACCTCTCATTGCTATAAATCTTCCATTTGAGAAAAGGCTAAAGTGTTTAAGAGCACAATCCTATGCATATTTAGACAGAAAAAAAGTCCCACAACTCCCAGCATTCCCCAGCCAGCCCCATGCTGGCTGGGGAGTGCTGGGAGTTGTAGGATTTTTTTCTGTCTAAACATGCTTAAAGGGTTTTTTTTAGACTAGAAAAAAAGAAAAGAAAGCTGAGGGAATACATGACAGAGTTTATACAATTATGAATAGTGAGGAGAGAGTGGATAGAGTGGTTGTAAGCTGGAACTGTTTAGTGTTAAATCGTATTATTGCTTATTTATTTAATACATTTCTGCCATGGCACCTAAGGTGGTTTATAATTTTTGAATATTGAAACAAAGACATATTACTAAAAAAGAGGATAACCCACATTTCAACAACAACCAATGGTTCAATGACAACTCACATTCCATCCATACTCAAGCCTTCAGTATGGGTTATCATGTTCAAAGAATCCTGGCAACCTCGAACATTGCTTGTTCACCCATCCCAAGATTTTATTATATTAAGTGGTATACTAGTATTACTAAGAAATAAATAAACAACAGAGTGAACTTTCTCCATCATACTAGTAGAACTTGGGGTCACCTACACAATGAAATGGATTGACAAGAGTTTCAGAATAGATAGAAGAAAGAGTTTCCAGGTCCAGTTTAAAGTGCTGGTGATTATTTCCTTTGAAGCCTTATGACTTGGAACCAGGTTATTTGAAGGACTTCCTGTACTTGTACGGTATGTATCTGCCTGGGCACTAATACTGGCCATGGAGGCCCTGCTCATGTCCCAGTTGAGAAGATCTATTTCCTGGCGTGCCTGCATACATTATATGTTGGCAAAGGCATGTTTACTTCCATGTGTACATGCAGCACATGTGGCCAATCCCAATGTACTGGTGTATATGTATAATATATGTGGTGGTAAATGCACTTTTGTTGCATGTTAATATTAATATGCTTTAACCTTCCATGTAAGGCATTTGTGCGGACATGTTAGTAATATATGGCATGATACAGCCAAAGATAAGCACTGTTAAGTTCCATTGAGACTTAAGCAAGAAGGTCCTTGAAACTGAAATAATAGGACTTAAAAGTATTTCACTTTTACTGGTTTGTGGTGTTTGCTCTTCAGATTCAAGGACAGACACCACAATCAAGAACTAAGAGCAGAACTCCCTGTAATTTAAAGAGAAGGTGTTTAGCATCTAGATGTCAGAAAGATAATGTTCTTTTTTTAAAAAAAGAAAATGGCTAATTGACTGACATAGCTCTCAGGAGAACATTGTTGCTGGCAAGATATAAACATGTATGTCACTGACTCTACATGTTGCATTGAGATTACACCAAATTTAAAACATGCAGAGAGCTTCAAATTCCTCATGTCCTTCCCATCTCCTTGTAGTAGTTTGACCTTGACAGCATTTTAAAATATAAGCAGTATTCTGATCTGCTTGACTGACTTTGTGCTGCATTTTTGTTTATGAATAATAGCCTATTCTTCTCTCCTTGTACCAAAACATAGCAATAAAACCAGTGGTGTTTTATCTACTGCTGTTCCTCAATAAGTGATTTCCCCATTGTGCTATCATAGGACCGCAATTGTCACTCTTAAGTTTCAATCAATATAAATCTTTCAGATTCTAGTCCCTCATGTGTTAAATACAAAAGGGCCTAAAAAGATGGTTTTGATCACAGCTGGCTTGACTGCACAAGAATTCCAAGTGGTCTCTTAGGGGAGCATATTTCCATTATTTTATTTTAATTCTGCCTTTCCTGTATGCCTTTGCAGAATGGTGTCTCCAATATGTAATAACATTGTTTGTTTGTTTGTTTGTTTATAGCATGTATACCCCACTCTTTAGCCAAAAAGGCTTCCAGATAGAGGCTTACAAGATAAGTACAGTAATACCTTGGATTGCAAGTAACTTGGTTTGAGAGCATTTTGCAAGACAGGCAAACTTTTAAATATTTATTTAATTTTTTTTTTTACTTGATATACAAGCGACATCTTGCAATACAAGTACTTTAGTATGGCTTAAATTAAAAATCTCTGTACAAATTTTTTTGGGGGGATTTTGTTTTGATATAAGAGTGTTTTGGATTACAAGCACGTTTCCGGAACGAATTATGCTCTCAATCCAAGGCATGACTGTAGCAGGCCTGCTCTTAGACATACAATCTAAATTTAAGCCTATTTGAAAAGATGGTAATGGTGACAGTTTACTCCTTCTTCCTCTCCTGCTCCCTGGGCAGTTGGTTCTCATGGCATCTGTGAAGGACAGGAGGGACCCAGGAAGAAAAGAAAGAAGACTAAAGGAAATGACTCACATGGCACTGAGCCTTCAGTCTGAGGTGCGAGGGAAATGGCTGCCATGCTTCATAGAGGTGCAGCCAATAATCCCTCGTGATTAAACTCTAGGCTAGTTAGTGATGGGGGAACTTACCCAGAGCGAATTTGTTATTTACTCTGAAAGTAATGAATTCATCTGTGTGAGATTGGATGAGAGTTCTCCTTTTATATGAAATCACGTTCCATTTATACGAGCTTTTGTGCATGCGTAATATCAAGGTGCATGTTGGGAGCTGTAGTTTGGAATCACATAGTGCGGCATGACATCATGCATCACCATGTTATGTGCCCCCTTTCTGATTGGTTCTTTTCACATGGCCTGCCTGCGTGATGATGTCATGTGATGTTTAGGCACTGTCACCAATTGACCCACGGAGTCCTCCTCCTTGGAGCCAGAGCTGCGGCAGCAATGACAGAAGCAACTAATGAGACTGCTTCAAGTAAGGTTTTGTGGGGTATTGATGGTACAATGACTGAAGAGGTAGGTGGGGGAGAATCTGTGTTCTTCTTTACTGGTACGCTCTAAAGCTTGCAATCAATTCCAAACTTAATGGTGCATTCTTAATACATTGATCCAGGCTCACTACAAAGGTGTGAGCAGAACAACGAGCTGGCTAATTATGAAATTCGATGGCATCCGTGCTAGGATACTAACCCTATTGAGATGTTCCCAAACTGGGTACAGTAAACATGAGGATGGAGAGTGCACCAGCCTGACCGCCTCATGTTCATCACCCTCTACTCATGGAGGCTGACTTTCTGAAGAGGAAAGCCTCCTCTTTCCATGGAAGCTCTTCATGTACATCTGTGTTCTGGATCACATGGAGAGCCTCCGTGGATTCAAGAGGCTCTCCCCTTCAGAAAGTCACCCTCCATGAGTAGAGGGGGCAACAAACATGATAACGGGGGAAGCAGAGCTAGTAGACTGCCTCTCCTCATGTGTTTACTATACCCAGTTTATGAATTCTTGTATAGGGCTAAAGTTTCACTGAAGCAAAGCTTGCCAGGCTATTGGGATGGCCCCAACCCACATCCCCTTGGAGCTGGCTGGCAATGAGTTGTAGGCTGACTGAGCCACCCTTCACCATCAGTTACCGCAGGGGGCTCACCAGGGTAAAAATCCTAAGCTGCTTGGGTTCCCACACTATCTTGCAATTGAGACAAGTCAATAAATCTAATCAGCCAAATTAAACCCATCACCCACAACAAAGCAGTAAACAGCAGGTGAAAAGGGGGCGTTGCCACAGCCAATCAGGAAATTCCTACCCAGCCCCCTACACCCGATGACTAGCTAAACCCTTACTGCAGCACTGGGTGAATGGAAGGGCTGCCACAAAGCGAGGTGTACTGGAAGGTGTGGCTGGCTTTAATAGCAGCCAGCAGCTGTCTCCTCATTGGGCAGGACCCACCACATGGGGCCAGCCCTTCACATGGTTGTGTTGGGTCGGGCAAAGTTGCCCCAGCTGTAGTGTCAGGGTTGTTGTGATTCTTTGCAAGTTGCCAGACACAAGTGCTGAAACTTGATTCTGTCTTCATGGCTCTTGACAAATGTCCCAAAGGGGAAAGTAATCCAATTCAAAGTTTTATAGTTATATATCACTCAATGCAACAAATAATTGCATCAGGTTTTGAAACCCATTCTGTGCCGCGTGAGGGGCAAAAGAAGCAAATTGATTCTGGTTGTCAAATAATAAACAACTGGGAGAGCTTGAGGATGCCATATGAAGCCATCCCCCCCACCAAATGTCAATTGGTGAAATTTTTAAAACAAAACTGTAATTAATGTTACAATGTCAAGAAAAGGGCCGTGGGCTGTCAAGAAAATGCTGTTCACTACAAGTTGTAATTGATTACAATAACACCACACATAACAGCTTATTGACTCTTTTACTGACTTGAGATAAAGAGTGTTATGGAGGCTTAAAGAAACAATGGCTAGATGACCTCAACATACTAAAGTGCACATTATTCTTCATGCACAGACTATCACTGTCTTAAGGATTTACTCCTTTTAAAAGATGTGATTTGTATTCATTCAGCGTGGCATTTTCTATTTGGCGAAATGAGGTATGCCTGCAAGGTACTATTTCTCTTGCAAAGAAAACATTATCAGAACAATGCTGCTAAAGTTCCTAGAGGCATTAAAAGAGCCCACTATAAAGCTGAAATTCAAATTGTTCCCAATGTATAGAAATACCTGTATGGACAAGTCCGATTTCCTTCCATAACAACGATAACAAGCAGGCTCAATCCTGCAATAATGTCATGGGATAAGGGAGGCATCAATAAATAATAATACTCATTTGCAATTGCAAAGCCTTCACATTATCAATGGTGTTTCTTTTCTCTGCCTCTTCTTGTTCCTACAACTCAGATTTTCTACTAAGGGTGGCGTGGTAAAGCCCCAAGAGTAGGAGCAACCATCTCTAGAAAACCAATGTGCCAAATCAGTTGTGATGGTGCAACAAGGGTGGGGAACCTCAGGACTGGAGGCCAACTCTGGCCCTTCTGCAGTTCCAATCCGGCCCTCTGGGGTTCCTCAGATTGCCATGCCCCACCCCCCTGGCCCCACCCCCTTTCCCCTAACCACCGATCATTTAGTACTTTCCTAGCTTTTGTGCAGTTTCTCCCCATTCTAAAAGGTTGAAATAGCTCTCCTAAGGCTTAGTTACTGGCAATAAGGGATTTAAGCTACAATAGGCTTAAAGTCAGTGTGGTGTAGTGGTTAAGAGTGCTGGACTGGGACTCGGGGGTTCCGGGTTCTAGTCCCAACTCAGCCATGATGCTTACTGGGTGACTTTGGGCCAGTCACTGACTCTTGTGGCCTAGCCTACCTCACAGGGTTGTTGCGAGGATAAAAAGGAGAGGAGGAGGAGGATTATGTAAACCGCCTTGGGTTCCTTGCAGGAAAAAGGCTGGATATAAATATAATAAGTAAATAAATAAATAAAATATGCTGGGTGGTTTTTGTTGTTGTTGTTTGTTTTGGTATTTTGGCCCCATCTCTTTTGCTTGTAGCCCTGCCCACCACTAGAATGTGGTGCCTGAGAGCTTCTCTGAAGTTGAATTTGGCACTTGGGCTGAAAGAGGTCCCTCACCCCTGTGGTACAATGTACTGGAGCAGTTTTTGATAATGGCTGTCATGAATTTCAAGAAGACCACCCATAAGAAGCCATTTTCATTGTTTATACTGAACAATACGTGGGCATCTCCAGTACCACTTCCCCCACCCCAAAAAATGTTTAGGTTTATCAAGATGGCTGGTCAACAATAGAATTTGTACTCCAAGAGAATCCTGAGTCCAACCTCAACTGCTACTGACATGGTAAGTTGGAACTATCTCTGGCAGACACAGGCACAGACACATATTCTGGTTCAGATCATGGTCAAACAGCTTCCATTGGGATCACAGGTTTCTGGCATTTTAACAATGCACATACAAGAGCCAATACGTGATGCCAGGCTTCATTGCATTCTACATAGTTACGTGCTTTTTGAAATGGGGAGAAGCATGATAAAAGGACAGCATTCTCCTGGACATCCCACCCACATTGTTCCCTGCCCGACAGGACTGATAAACTTCCCCACTTTCTTCCCATAGCTGCTTCTTTCTGGCTGACGCCTACCAGCTCCCAGAAAACTGGCAATTCCTAAAGAGAACTTAAAGCCAAAAGACATTCCCCTAACTTTGGCACTGTCAGATTAATTCACCGTGAACATGGCTTTGGATTCACACCCCGGAATGAAGACACAGGCCAAGGATTTGGGGCTGAAGGCCACACCTTTATTAAAAGTAAGTTGAGGAAATGCAACGCATTTAAGGAAATGCATTAACTAACTAAACTAAACTAAATCTATGTGGGCCTTTTATTTTAAGTGTAGATGGTCAGGTGAAACTCCGCCCATCTCTACTGTGGGTGACGCTACCCTGGCTCCAAGCACCAGATCAGCTGTTGAGCTGTTCCACAGTGATCAATACCTGTTCACCAAGAAGGCAAGCCAAGGTGGGGCCCTTCCTGCTCCCTCCCACCCCAATTGGCTAGCATTCAGCAGAATAAAGCCTCCAGGGCCCCAAGGGCTCCCTTCCGCACCCAATCTCCTCAAGTCAGTTGGCAGGAAGGGGTAGTCAGGTGCAATGACCCTTCACCCTGAAAGTGCCTCCAGGGTAGCCTGTTAAGTAACCCCTCCCTGTCCAATTATCTCCCAGATGTGGACAGAAAGAGCCAATCAGACAAATTGTCATCCATCACCCATCAAGAATGCAACAGTATGGAGCGGGTGAAAAAAGGGCAATCCCAGAAACCCATTACAAGAAGCCACACCCAATCCTGCTCACTCCAAAAGGCAACGAGCTAATCCCATATGGTGTAGGGATGGGTGGCTGGGATGCCGTAGCTCAGGGGCTGAGCACATACGTTGCATGCAGAAGGTCCCAGTTTCAATCTCTGGTATCTTCGGGGGGAGAGGATGTCTTGCCTGAAACCCTGGCGAGTTGCTGCTGGTCATTGTCGATAATACTGGACTGGAGAGATCAATGGTCCAATTCAGCACAAGACTTCCTATGGAGTTTGAAGAGATCGAGGAAGGGGTGAATCTGCCTTATGAAGTTTCAGGCAGGCTCCCCCCTCTATTGGCCAGCAAAAGCGCACTAGCCATTGCATCTCATGATGCTTTATTCTGGCAAAGGGTTGTGGGGCAAAGCTGTCCCCAGTGGAAGCCAGAGGAGCATGCTTCTCATTCAAAGGAGGATCACAAATAGCTCTGGCCTTCCACTGAACCTTAGGCCTCTGTTACTTGGGAATTATGACCCATCCTCCATATTTTGCCCCCCCCTTCATCCCTAGCCCCATCCAGAATGTCAATTTATGTCTAAAATGAGTGGCTTTGATTTTGCATTCCTAAACTGTGCAGTGCCATACAGATACCTGTGCTACGCTTTCCTTCCTAAATATTTTTTCTCCCTCTCAGACCTTTCCATTTTACATTCTGTCTGAGTACTTGGAAAGGTCAATTGGTGGATGTTGCAAGCACGTGAATACCTACTTGATTCTCGTAAGAAAGAGATATCACAAAAGAACCCAAACAGTCATTAACTTACACTAAGATAAGAAGAAAAACCTCCATAGAAGTTCTAATTACTATTTAATATCTGAATTACTTTGACAGAGGTGCTTTACCAGTTTGTCGCAAAACCGAAACGAACTATAACAAGCTTAGGAGATCAACTAATTAATGAGGTTTAGGTCAGGAATTGATAGCAATTTCATTCTTCATCAGGAAGCCAAAGAGATAAAATGGCATACATCAGATGATTTCTTTGCCATCAGTTTTTTATACAAATCCCTTACCATTTTTTAAAGTGTGGAAACTGTAATTTTATATACATACCTATTGCCAAGAAAAAGGATTCCCTATACCAGAAATCCATTAAGTCGCATAATAATTGTGATGGGATCAAGAAACTGAAAAACTATTACAATCTTCCTTGGAAATTCTTCTTTGATTCCTCCATGTTCAGAAGTTAAGTGGCTGAGGCCACTGTAAGAGGGCCTTTTCACTGGTGGCACCTTGCCTCTGGAACTCTCTCCCCAGGGAGGCTCATTGGCATTGACTTTGATATCTTTCTGGCACCAGACAAAGACCTTTTTATTCACTGAGGGTTTTTTTTAGCTACTGTGTTAGTAAGCACAGTTTTTAACCTGGCTGTTACCCCTGTCCATTTAATTTTTTTTACCTGTATATTATAATGAATTTGGTTGTTTTAAAATTGCATGCTAGCTGCTTTTAGAGATTTTGCCTGACATTTTAAAATAAACAAATGAGTGAGTGAAAAGTGAATACATATTGAATACAAAGATAATATTAAAGAAGTCCTTTATACAATCTTACAGTGCTTACATTTATTTATTTTATTTTATTCAGATAATACAATTATGTATGGGGACCTTGTCAGAATGTTGTACTTCCTGTTGGAAAGAACTGTAGCCTAAGTTTGCAATGGCAAAAATCAACAGGACTTTTCTATGGCTTATCAATGTTGACTATAATTGTTGTTGCTTAAAACTTTAATAAAATATAGTTAAATGTGTTGCAGAGGAGCTCAGACATGCTGGTGCTCCATACACATGTAGTTGTGCTTTGTATGACACCTTGGCTCAAGAATCCATTTTGTTCCAGAAGAAGTCCCAGAGTTGTAGGCATGGAAATCTGCCAGGGATGACAATAATGCCTTGGATGGTTGCAGTGGCGACACAGTGCTTGCATAAGTGCTTGCTTCATTGATTACATTAAAGGGAATTGCTCCCATGTAACTATGGAAATATGCACCCACCTACCTGACTTCTAAGTCACCAACCAGCCTGCTAACCCCCATGTGTACCTTAAATTGGCCTGTCCAGAGCCTTGGTGAGAAATATCTCCAGTAAACAACAAGGACAACAGAACATATCCCTTGAGAGAAATGTGAGGCCCAAGTAAGCCTGATTGTCACCCCCCCCCCATTCTGCTATTTAGCTTACACATCCAATATCCAGGACTTCAGTGGCTCTTGCATCCCCTACTTTGGGGTCTGTGGCAGGGATGAGCAACCCAGTGCCCTCCAACTCCCATCAGCCCCAGTCAGCATGACCAGTAGTCAGGGATGATGGGAGGCACTAGGTGGCCTGTCTCTGTTCTACAGGAATTAACTGTGGATCTCCTTAAGCTCTCTTCATAAGGTCTGAAACCAGGTAGGCTGAATGCATGGGGCTGGAGCAGGATCACATCTCCATTTCTACTCCTGGGCTAAATGTGTTCAAAAGCTGTGTGTGTGTGTGTGTGTCCATAGCCTATCCACATACAACTTACACATGCATAGAGTCCCTCCTTGCAATCAGAAATCCCTCCAAAAAAGCAGTAACTTCACGAAAAGGTCTTTGGTGAAGGAAGTGAGTCAAGTGACTGAGGAGGTGTTCAGACTAGGCAATGGAAATTCAGTGTCCAGGAACTGCCCCCTTCTCAGACTAACTTACATATTTCTTTTAGATGTGACACAATCATCACAAGATTATTTTACTTTTCTGGCTTCATATAGTAAATATTTCTTATGGAAGTGCCCCAATATGGTGGAGACTGTTCGTTTTCTCCCATGTTGTAAATGCCAGCTGCCATCATGCAGAGGTGCAGGTATAAGAAATAATAATATTCACCATATAAAGTTTACAGGGTAAAATGATCTCAGAAGCTTCTTTCACATGCTTTGAGAAGATTATTTTTATTTAGTCTGGCATTGAGTGGGTGGGACTAAATTGGTTGGGGTGGGGGTTTAGTGTTTATCATGTTAATTTTACTGACGTGTCTTAAAATGTATTATTACATATCCTCAGTCTTCAGAAAGGAACAGGATAATGAATGTGAAAATGAGAAACCTAATTAGATGTATTACCTGTGTAAGAGTACGGAATGTAAGAATAAGAATTCTCACCCTCCAGTTAATTAATTGGAATATGTCTTCAAGAGGATCAACACTTACTTATGCCTTCATTATAAACATTTATTTAGCTGGATTTGAAAGAAAAGATTTCAGAATACAGACCTAGGCACTTGAATTCATTGCAAACTAAAAGCTTTCGTGAGGAAAAGAGTTTATTTAAGTGATGCAGGGGTGTGTGTGTGGGGGGGGATTAACACTTCAATAATACAAAAGTGATCCTTACTCCACTAAGGGCACAATCCTATGTCCCCTGACCTTGTCTGGGCGGACATAGGATTTGGCCTGGAAGGCGTTGTCACCTAGGAAATCTTGTCCAAGGTTGCAGAACCTCGGAGCACCCCGCCCACCTCGGAGCTAGCTGGTGCGGTTCTTTCCACACTGGAAGGAAACTGCATGGAAATGAGCACGGAAGACTATGTTCAGTTCCCCTGTAGGGGGGGGGTGTTCCTGGGGGTGAGGAGGGGAGGAGTAAGGCTCCACCAGATTCTGAGGAATCCAGGGGGTGCCTCAGCCTCTCCTCCTCATGAGGAGTCTAGATGTTTTTGAGGGCAAGCAATGCGTAGCGGATATCCTATCCCATGCACTCCTCCAGCCTTCAGTAGGATGCTCGTAATCCTCCATTGCGTTGCCCATTTATAATCCATTTTTTAAAAAATGGGAACTGCCATTTTTTTTAACCCACAATGCTTCTGAAATGACGTTACATCCCGACAAAGCAATCATTTCCTAGGTATTGGGGAGGGACATGCTGGCCCGTTGGCATGCTGATTTGGAGTTCTATCGCCGCAAGTGACGGCAGCCCAATTTGGTACAGAAAGAACGTACATGCATGGCGCTCCACGACTTCTTGGTAAGCTCTCTTTGGCGGCCGAAACTTTTAAGACTTTCTCTGGGCTTCAGAGAACTTCCCTCCCACGTGCTCTGGGGCTTCCCAAGATACCTAAGCAGTGTGGGAAGGAGCCACATGCAACATCAGTGCTGTCAATCCCATGCTGTCAGAATCATGTAAGGAGGGGCCCTTAAATGCAAAGACACTCATTTCAGATGTGGATATGAGAGAGGTTTTCATCAACGTGGTCCACTTCAAAAATCAGATTCTGCTTTTTTGATATTAGCTGCCTATGTAACAAGTCACATTAAAGTAAATGAGAAATAAAATTATACACATGCTACTGCTGTCTCTAGGCTTTGTGTTGTAAATTCTGAGAGACAGTTCAGCATCTTTTATTTGGTCTGCAAAACTCCCTACACACTGGGGAGTTCTATAATTCATTGGTAATCAAAATATTGAGCTTTAGTGATACATTAAAAATGACTTTACATGTAAAGGACTGCAGGGAAATAATTATATCAGTAAATTGCAGTCAATAGCAATTGCAGTCAATAGCAAATAGATTTAGTTTCAGTATAAAGATGTTGTTGTCATGTTGGTCCCAGAATAAAACATGTACAAAATAGGTTTCGCAATAACTTTTATGAGATCAGCTTCTTTTGGGGGTATTTCTATGCAGCTTCTCAAGTTAAAGAATTGAGTGTAACTTGAAAGCTTACATTCTCTTTGAAATCAATGGAACTTAAGTTGCACCGTGTGTACAAGCTGTTCATACATACATTGGCTCTTCTTTGCAGCCGGTAGGGATGTCTGAGGAATTTGATTTTTCAGATTCTTATATGACACGGGACAAGATTGACAACTCTCAGACTAATGTGTGGATTGGAACTTGGCTATCCATTGGATCTTGCATGTCTCCAAATGTTGTGATGTAGTCCTCTGCAGTTTAAATATGTCACAATACTCATTTAAATACTTACTTTGAAATATGTATTAAAATAATATTTTGAGCAATTGTTTTTTAAGCTTAATGTGGAAATGGAAAGGAACAAAATTATGGGTAATAACATGTGAAAGTACACGGACCAGAAATAGACAGATTTGCTTATCCCAATTCACAGGTTTGGGTGAATGCTTGAAAGTGGAGGGCAGGACCAGCAGCTGTGATTATACTTCCCCCCTCTTATGCATTCATTTATAACCAGATGAATATGTGAACAGTTTGCTTGTTATTGTTACTGTATGTCAGGAAGGGAAATTGTGGTAAGACACAAGAACAAGTGAAGACCCTGCTTACAGCCTGATCTTCAGATTTGTCTTTTCTATGCAGGTGACAGCACTGACTTCTGCTATTGTAGCTCACTTCCAAGCTGTTCCTAGAAAGTAGCCAGCTGCTCATATTATCAGCTAATGTGGATTTACAGGGGTGGGGTGTTTATTAAAACACTTTTGGGTTGGCCAGAGGATTTATCTACACGTGAGGAAAGCGTGAGGGTATTCATTTGAAATATGGATATTTCCCAGCAGAACAAGTATTTCAGTTCTGACATTTAGCTTTGCATTTGTTTTGGCTGGGCGGGGGGGGGGGGGATCAAAGACGACTAAGTCATCTCTGAGAAGTGCCTGTGTTATATTTGTGCTGAGTACAGAAGTAAGCAGCATGGAGGCAAGGGAATAACATTTTATTTAACCTCTGCTTATTAATTCTGCTTTGGGAATCAAAAGCAGTATTTGATAGCCTAGACAGCTGCTCCACTAAGAAGCACATTTTTATCTAACCTTTGTTGACTATAAGCTGCTCTAGGGCAAGGGAAATGTTGCTTGGTTACTCAGAATAGCTGCAGGAAATAAAAAGCAACGTTTTAATTTTTTTTTTTAATGTTGAATAATGCTTTATACTTCCACTGCTCCTTTCATTTGGAGGTCCCCTATTTAATGCTTGTACATAGTACGCTATGAAGTAGAGAGAGAGAGAGATTTAGATGAAAGGAAAGACAGACAGAGACAGACAAGGAAGAAAGACAGGATGGAAGATAGAAAGAAAGACAGGCAAAGAGACAGACAGACACTAAGGGAGTGATCCATCCTATGGGCTTCACACCCATTGGATTGCGTCCTTAGACGGACAGTCAGAAAGGCAGGAAGACAGACAAACAGGAAGAAAGACAAACAGGAAGGTCAAAATAAAGACAGACAATAACAAGAAGAGGAAGGTCATGGAATCTTGTTGGCAGTTCCTGTGTGGGGTTTACACCTGGTATAGTCATGGACACATTATAGTTGAGTCAAATCTGGCTTGCACTTTAGCAGTGTATGCTTTGGTAGAGTGCGGGCAACAATTTTTGATAGTCTCCAGTTAGCACACAATTAGTATATTTCCCTAATATTTTATCCTTCCTTCCTTCCTTCCTTCCTCTCTCTCTCTCTCTCTCTTTCTTTCTTTCTTATTAGAAACAAGGCAATGAAACGGCATGAGTGCATTTTTCAAGATACCCAGCCTTCTTTTCCTGGGGGATTTTGTACTTTGTTCAGTCAGGTCTTCAGGAGCTATTTGTCAGGGATCAAGTGAAATCTGTAAGTGCCTATGATCCCCACAGACACCTTGGCTACTGTGCTGATCCCTGCAATTCCACATAGGAACAACTAGGGATAATCAGCATGGGTGGCACAACCCACCCAGGGGAATGTTGTACAAATCCTGTCCAAACTCCTTATTGGATACGGCTTCTTCTTTTTTTTGCCAGGCAAGGACAAACATACAATTTGGCAGTGTGGTATGCCCCCTTTCCTGTATGCCCCCCAATAGTGACATGGCCATATATGGTAATGTTATAGATCTGAGGATTGCACTGCACTGCACTGTAGAAAAAGTGTCAATATTTCTGTGACAATGTGAAATAGTTGTGCTTCACAGTGCAGATCACATGAGATGGATGTAGATTTCAATGAACTGTTAATGTAATGCATGTTGGGCTGTATAGTACCCATGGCTGTCAATGGGTACACATTTAAGTGTAGCAGCATAATATGTGGGCTGAGCAATCATAGACAGTACATAGATAGTTCTTATTCCAAGGAACAGGGTAGCAGGCTGGAAAAGCACCAACTGAGATTTTCTGAGGAGGCCTTGTTGGTCATCCCATGACCAATAGTGTGTCATCATAAATGGGGCTTCTCGGTAGTGGCACCCACCCTCTGGAACAATCTCCCACATGTGATCGGACAGGTAGAAACTATGGCAAACTGTAGATGCTTCTTGAAGATGCACCTGTTAACTCAGGCTTCTCCTGACAGGTAATTGCACTTCTCTGTTTTACTGTTTCTGTAAAGTTTATAAATTTTTTTTTTAATTTTGTATTATTTGTATATTGGCTTTTATATTGTATTTTATGTATTTCTTATATTAACTGCTTAGAGATCTTATGATATCAAGTGGTATTTAAGTAGTATAAATAAATAAATGATCATACCAATTACTGAGGACTTAATCCATGATCCTGGGTCACACATAATATTTGTTCACATGAGCACCACACCAGTAGATGGCTGGTAATGGTTGCATGAACAGAAAGGTATGGTCTGAATCTGCTCTTAACAGGCAGGCATGTGGACCCTTAATTTTCAGCTACAATCCTACACATACACACACACACACACACACCTGGGAGTAAGCCCAACTGAACACAGTGGGACTTACTTCTGAGTAGACACATATAGGATTGTGCTGTTAGTCTCTTAGCAGGCAGGTATCACTTTAATAACTGTTCACAATAGCAATGCTTTGTATGCATAATGCTTTAGAGCAGGGCTCTCCAACCTTGGGACCCCAGATGTTCCTGGCCTACAGCTCCCAGAATCCCTTGCCATTAGCCATGCTGGCTGGGTATGCTGGGAGCTGTAGGCCAGCAATATCTGGAGACCCAAGGTTGGAGAGCCCTGCTTTAGAGTATTCAAAGAGTTTCACATGCATTACCTCAGTAATCCATGCATAATACAAGCATTATTTCCCTCATATTACATAAGGAGGCAAGTAGCTTGCCTCAGATCAAATATTAAGTTCAGGGCTAAGCAAGATTTGAATCAGGAACTTCCCAGTTCTCAATTTATACTTTTGGGGATTCTACTCCACTCACAAGATATGACAGAAGAAAAAACCTTACTCATTCAAGGATCTGCTTCAGTTTCTGGAAATAATAATTGGCCTGTATTACCCAGTGTTCAAGAACTGCTCCAGGGTAGGGGAAAAGAAATTAATAAAGTCATTAATATTTAAAACATGTCTAGGAAGAGGCCTTTTTAATATTTATGTTGCTTTTAAAAACTTCACAAACCTGTTTAAGAGCTGGGAAGCAAGTCTGTTTTTATTACTATTTTTCAGCCGCACAATTGTCTATTTAAATCCCTCCCCTCTAGAATCACCGCTATAAAATATGTGCCGCCTCCGATTAAAATCCCGTCATATTAAAATGAGAATTCGTCACAGAAACTACTAAAAGTAATGAAGATATTTGCTGTACAATAAAGGCCGGGTTGCTGCGACTGAATATACTGCAGTTGCTTTAGTGAATAGCAATGTCATACTTCCAAATCACCACAAAAAAGAGCTAAGTAGACAATAGAATGCAAAATTGTTACATAATAGTAAACAGCAGCAGAGGCAACTACGTTGAGTCACAGCGTGTGCTATCTCATTAATTGGTAATGGATATCTCCGTGACTCACAAGGCTATATGCACTATATAGTGGCATTGGTCATTATTATTACAGAATACAAAGAAAAAGGCGCAGAAGTAAAACAGGCTGGTAGAAGCTGCGTGCTGAGAAATTTAAGGAGAGAGAGAGAGAGAGAGAGAAGCACCACTTTCTGCATATATAGCATATCAGTAGGTATGGCAAGCTGCCTATTCTGGATGCAACAGTGTAGCGATTTATTAAATGTTCGATATCTTAATAAATTGAAGGTGAAATCCAACTGGTGTTTCTACACCCATGGAAGGCTTTCATGCTCAGTAGAACACATAGGGAGAGATTCCCTTTCCCCCTTCAGCCCCCTGCACCCCCACAATCTGCTTCAGAGGGCTGGGGCCCCTCCAGAGCAGGGTTTTTTTTGGGGGGGGAGTGAGATTGTGGGGGTGACAGTGGGGAGGAGAGGAAGTACCATTGTATGAGCAGATGTCTGCTCACTCAACACTGGATGGAACACTCAGCACTGTAGTCAAACAAAATCCCAGTGTATTTAACTAATCTAGGGTTTTGCTTTTGTAATATTTATATATATATATATATATATATATATATATAAAACAACAAAGTACTGTAAAATTAGTCAACAGGAAAACAAATTGAGGTAATGGCTAGCTTCTATGTTTCTAAGCATAGTTGTTAATATGCTAAGGCGATGTAAGTGGAATAAAGTTTTATCAATTCAAAACCCCCCCCCCCATGTAATGGTTTGCCATATATGACCATGGTTGATAATGCTGATTAATACACCTAATTTCTACCAAGAAATGAACATGATCCATCTTATGCTAGTCTTGGATATTCAGCCAGGTCAATGAAAAATGCTTAATCCTAAACATCTGGCCCAGAATCAACCCTCTACCATACCATACACTACACATACATAAAGCTTTACAATCAGGACACAGAACATGACATGGGGATTTTTTTTTCAATGCTTCAAGTGGTCCTAAGACTTCTATCCCACACCTAAGGAATAATTTGGGGAGACATATCATGGATGAGGACCCTGAATCCGCAGAGGATTCCAACCCCTCGACCAAAGAAGAAGAAGCTCCAGATATCATTGTTCAGGGAGAAGGCATGGCTATGGAAAGGGATCATGAGGCTTTCACCTCCCCAGGACCCAGTCCTCCAGAAACCAGTTCCAAGGGCCCAGCTCCCCTACATCCAAAGAAGGTTGCACTGCCATCCTCAGAGTCAAAAGACTCAGGCCATGAGGAAACTAGCATGCTATAGCCACACCCACGTTGTTGCAGCCTGAGATTGCTAAAACAGGCCAGGCCTCTTTAAGCCTCAGTCAGCATGGAGACAGGACCAACCAGCCTAAATCCAGCAACACTTCTATTTAAACCCCAGTCTTGTTCTGAAGATCCTTCTTGGAGCAACATACATACAACTATGTCTAGCTTCAAGCCCCACTTGGAGCTGTCTGTGTGGTGCTGATCTCCTACTCACTGGGTTCAGACAACATGCTAACCCACACTCAAGGGTTGAGTATGGGTTGAGTGTGGGTTGTTATTGAACCAGGGGTTGTTGTTGAAACAAGGGTTATCATGTTGTCTGAACTCAGCTGTGTTAATAAGCTATGGGTTGTTAACCACGAACAATACATGAAGAGAACCTATGGTTTGTTGTTGGGTTGTGAATTGTTCACCATGGTTTGTTATTTTGGTTGGGTTCAGACAACACAATAACCCACTTTTCAACAACAACTCATGGTCCAATGACAACCCAAACTCAACCCTTGAATGAGGGTTATCATGTTATCTGAACCTAGTAATTGTCTTAACCTAACCTGACCTGACCCCTGCTCCAGATCTGATCCATAGCAGAGCCCTACAACACAAGCTATATCACAGAGCATCATCAGAACCCACAGCCTGAAATGATACAATCTTCCATTTCATTTATATCTTAATGCTATACCCTTTTATTCATAAGTAAATGCTCACAGCCTTAGGCCTGTTTCACACAACCGCTTGTGAAGTGGAAGAGTCACCACAAAGTGACTTTTCCCTTCATTCAATGTTAGTGTGGTCAAATGGTATTGTAAAAGTATGCTCATGTGTAAAGATTCAAAATTATGTCATAAAACTTCAAAGCAAGCATTTTCCCAGATGTGGCAACTTGCAATCGTACCACACAGAGTGCTTTCAATTTCAATAGGACATTTTTACCACATGACTATGGGGAAGTAGGGGTATGATGTAGTGACTATCTAGCATCAGAAATGGTAGTGTGTATTAGTCCATCATCTATGCATTGTGGTTCACACAATTCCCTTGGGGAATTTTCAACTGACTATTGAAAATGAATACAAGGAGGTCTTCTGAAAGGTAGACCCACCTTGAGCATATTGAATATCTACCCATTTTTTCTTGAATCCTTGTGACTGAAGTTTCTGTAAGGGTCTTCAGTTATCACATGTCAGCTTGACTCTAAATTTGCTTGGTGCCTTGTCAGGGCCGGATTAAGATAGGGGCTATTGGAGCTGCAGCCCCAGGCCCATAACAGAAAATAGGCCCACAATATAGGGATGCAGGGCACGATTTGAGTTAGCTCTGATCGTTATCATTCAGCATAATTAATGATTTTTTCAAGATTAGAAAGGTGTTCTAAGCACATCTGCATTACAGGCTTGAGGCAAGACCTAGCAAGAACTGTTGTTCTCAAATTAGCATTTCGGTAGCTTTTTGCATTTCAATCACTGTTACTACATTTCTTTGAAGCACATGGGGGGCTTGCTAGGGTCTGTAATATTCAGATTTAGAAGGGACCTCTCTCTCCAGCCTCGAGCAAAAGATCTTTCTGATTCGCAGCTCAATTGTTCAAATGCTAGTTTAACAAAAAAACAAAAACGAAAATGAAACAAAGCAACAAGAACAACACAATTATTCTTGGTCAAGCAAAGCTTCCTGGCTTTTTGTTGTGGCTGCTTTTTCTTTTTTAATAAATAATTTGGGGGAAATTGGGAAGACCCTTACTGATGAGCTGCAGGAGTTTTTGAGTTTTGGCACTTTAATGGTAATTAAAATATTTAATTTGTTTTAATATAAAATTGCGTCTTCATTTTATTTATTTCCATAAAAAGGCCCACCAAAAAAAGGCTCAGCACCAGGCCCATAATGCTCTTAATCCGGCCCTGTGCCTTGTTAGATGGTCTTTAGATTACTAAAACTCCACTTTAAAGTGGTTTTGCAGAAGGTTTCTCCTTGAAATATCTTGATTTTCATGTCCCAAAGGCCAACGTGGTTATAGAAGTTGCTTGTGCTTCTTTTACTGTACTGTTCCTCAGCCTGCACAAATAGTCAAAGAATAAAAATATGTTCTTTTATGTATTTTTAGAACCATATCAAAAGGATGCATTTGAAAGAGGCAGGAACAAGTTTTGATTCCTTAGAAAAACTAATCTTTGCTCCTAAATATAAGGGCTTGCTTTCAAACTTCTGTCCCCACAAAATCAAAAGATACTTAAAACTTTGGACTGGCAGTGTGATCCTATGCATGTTGACTTGGAAGTAAGTCCCACTGATTTTAATGGGACTTACGCCCTAGAATGAATATATAGTATTGCAACCTAACAGTGCAGTCCTATCCATAGGATTGGACTGTCTACTTGGAAATAAATATTGCCATCTTCAATGGAGCTTGCTCCCTGGTAAGTGAGTTTGGGATTGTAGCCTAAAATAGTCAATGATGCCAAAGCATTTAAACTGATTAAGACCACTGACTTCAGCATGATTAAGCAGACTTGTATTCAAGAGAGCCAGTGTGGTGTAGTTCCAGGAGTGTTGGACCAGGACTCTGAAGATCCAGGTTCTAGTCCCCACTCAGCCATGAAGCTCACTGTGTGACTTTGGACCAGCCAATGACTCTCAGCCTAATGTACCTCACAGGGTTGTTGTGAGGATAAAATGGAAAGGAGGAGGATCATGTAAGCCACCTTGGGTTCTTTGCAAGAGGAAAAAGGGTAGGATATAAATGTAATAGTACTACTACTACTGGTAGTACTACTACTGGTAGTAGTAGTAGTAGTAATAAATTGATTTGTCAATCAGGCTGTGTATAGAAGCCTTCTAAATAAATAAATAATGAATAAAGTTAATATCTACCTTATTCAAGGCCCATGCAAAATATAAGCCTATTCGGATGTTATATAAAATATGCACTCCCTCCTCCGCATCCATGTAGTACTTTCTGACTTCCAGTCTTTGCTGGCAGCAAAACATAGTTGGTCATTTTATTGGAATGGAAAAACTATGGCTCGAACTTGCCTGCAAACAAGGAACACAAACCAGCATTTGATCCCAGTTTGATATACCATAATCGTTTGTAGGCATTCACATACCTTAGTTGGCTGATTCAGATGAACTGGCAAACAATGGCTTGCCACCAGGGATAGGCAGTCAAAAAATGCTGTTCATAAGGTGGGAGGGATCGTGGAAGATGCAGTGTGCAAGCCCAAGGTTTGTCAGGGCTAGTTCACATAATACCAGGCCATAGTTTGGCATTATGTCTGAAGAAAGCCAGTGTGGTGTAGTGGTTAGAATGTTGGACTGGGACTTGGGATACCTGGGTTCTAGTCCCCACTCACCAATGAAGCTCACTGGGTGGCTTTGGGCCAGTCACTGTCTCTCAGCCTAACCTACCTTCCAGGGTTGTTGTGAGGATAAAATGGAGAAGAGGAGGATTATGTAAGCTGCCTTGGGCTCCAAGGGAAAAGTGGAATATAAATGTAACCAACCAACAAACAGGCCCTAATGTCTCCAATGTCTGGTTGAGATGTTATTTCCCACTGATAACTCCTGCCCAAAAGACATTTACCATGAAGGCAATCTATGCATCAGGAAGTGCTATTTAAATATCTCTTCCACGTGCACTGGTCTAAATGCATGGAATGTTTCCATGTTGACATCAGCTGCCGCAGAATTATATGACACACTGGCATGTGAATGTTCCATACATTTTAATGAGTAATGTTGAAGAAACATTTAAACATTGTTCACTGTCATGGGATTACCCACACAAGGAAGGGTTTTAGGGTAGTAATCATTGGCAGTGATTGGGACTCTAAGGCCCAATCTAGACACAATAATCACTTGTTCTCCTCAACAACAGAGCTGCACAAATCTAAAACAAAACAAGAAGAAAAACTCCAATGATGCTGTAGGTTACTGATTTTATTTATCCCCCCCCCCAAGAAAATTGCCTAAAATCTTTTGAATTGTTTCTTTTTTTTCAAGGGCACCATTATCCAAGGGCAGTATCCTATACTGCTGCTGCATGCCGCTAGTTTTGTTGCACCAGTTGGACCCACTGCTAGTGTAACAGGAACTAGTGCTTCCTAAAGCAACCCTGGAAATGAGTGGAAATGCTCATTTCAGGAACAGAACAGGTCAGCAGTGCTCCCTTCTGTGAGAGCCACTGACCTACCCTGTTCCAGAAACAAGAAACTAGATACCTGGGTTCTAGTCCCTACTTAGCCATGAAGCTCACTGGGTGGCTAGTTTCCCTAGTTTCCAGTTGTTTCAGGAACCGCTAGTTTCCCATTGCTCTAGTGGTAGGTCCTGCTAGCATATGGATAGTGTAGGATACTGCCCCAAAACTACACACACACAAACATAATTAATCAGGAGAAGGCATGGCAGGATATAGGTTGGTTGGTTGGATAGGTTTATACAGCAAATACTTTGGAGAAGCACCAAGAGTCAAGCAGGAATCAAACATGAATGAGGCTTGTCTAAAAGCCAATGTGCTTCGTGGATCTTAATTCATCCAGCATCCAGGGAGATCACCTTCATTAACAGCAGCCTCACAGGAATTTCATGCACCAGAACCAAGCAACCCACTGATTTTCTTCTGATGATAGGATGTCAAGAGATTTCAAAGATATGAGCAAGATACTGTAATTTTGGCATCTCAGAATCCATTCCATCCATATTTTCCTGGTGTACGTAATATATTCAGTGGAATAAGAGATAGCAAGCACCATCTGAATGCTGATGAAGCTGAGGGGATTGGAGGGGAAATACAGATCAGACTAACAGGCAAATCATTCAAAAGTGTCACCATTTTGAAAGCAGAACAAGCAGTAATTTCAGGGGTGCTGCAGAAGGGTATTATTATTGATGGTGCAATCCTACCCATCATATCACTAGGCTCCTTCTAGCTCAGCAAATGCTCATATGCCTCTTTCCAAACACAGATTTCAAGAAATCATGTACGAATTTCCATTACAAGATATGCACATTACTGCAATCATGATGTGATCCTGCTGGCTACTACACAATATATGAAGAATGCTGAGAAGACCGTTCAAGGAAAAACTCATGACAGCCAAAATATGATTTTAGGGTCCCATAATTAGTTATAGCCACATTATCTACTGATTTTATCAGATTTTACTTTATTTTCCACTTAACATGGCTCTGACTGTACATACCTGTCTCATAATCTGGATTAATTTTGGGGTCACAATGTTGTGATATGTATCACATTCACAAGCTGGAGCACATTGTTTACAACATGGAAGGAACAGAATGGCGGTAAACAAGTTTGTTGTGTCTCTCTAGAATCTCGTGCTCTCGCAGGGGTTACTAGAGTGTGTGGGAAACAGTATGAGCTAGTCACATGGTTTGTATGTTCTGGTGACTTGTTTTTCTGTCTGTAGCCATTTTAGAGAGGAGCAGGACTGTTCTCTCTCTTCACTCTTTTCTTCTGACTATTGCTTGCTGGACTTATGCAACAATGTAGCGTCTTTGCTGAGGTGGGGTAAAGCTCAACTTGCTCCACTGGAATAAATGCTTGCTATGCATTGTACTCTGCACATGGACTGTAACTAGGAAATGTATACTCTGTAGAATATTACTTTGCTAAGTAAATAAACAGGTAGAATAGACCTGTGGAGTTACAGAGTTTTTTTCCTTGCTATCTGCAAATGGGGGAGCTGGCTGCTGGAGTCGGATTACAGGCTGGAAAGCTGGCTGATTGCAACCGAAATGCTGCACGCTGCGCAGAGAGAGGGGGAGAAAGATCTGGATTTCTGTGTGTGGATAAATGGACCTCTACACTCGAACAGGATTTTTAATCTCCCATCTCGCACACACGGGGCTCTGTTGTCACTCACGCGCCACCACACCTTAATATTACATTTTCTGCTTTACACCTAACTTTTTTTCATCTCATTCAAAGTTTGCCCTAAATTATTGACCCTTATGGATATGTGAGAAATCCAGCCCATTGAGGTTTTTCTGATGGAATTCCCCAATCTGCACCGCCCAGAAATGGAGCCAGATGCATGTTGCATTCGGAAATCCATATACTTCCAGATTTGAGATGCATTCCATGGTGAAACACAGAAAGTGTGCCTGATAAAAATGTGCTCATTTGGTAAGTGTGCAAAGAAAAATGCATACATTTCCAAAAAGTGTACAAAGACGCTTCAGTGAATGAGTGGAGGTGTACAAAAATGCATGCAATTTGAAAATGCACACTTTTTAAAAAATATATATACACGAACGGATCTGTACAAATCCACATGGAATTAGCATGGAATGGACTGAAGGTCGGGGGGTGGGGGAAGAGGAACACTGCAGAATCAGACTTCACAGATCTGCCTGTCTCTACTTACTCCGCTGACAACGAACAATTGTTCTTATCATCATGTATAAAATAACTAACAGTGCAATCCTATGCATGTTTATTCAGAAGAAAGCCCCACTGTGTTCAACGGGCTTACCACATGATAAGCCTGTATAGGATTGCAGCCCATGTTGGCTATTAAATGAACACTGTTACATGAATACCAACTTCCAGATTCAGCTGTCACCCTGTGGTACTCTGAGGCTCTCCTGTTTGCCAGATAATTCTGTTGTTTCCCTGACAACCCCTGAAGCACCATGTCCTGGCTTCCCACATCTTTACTTGGGGGGGGGGACACCCTGTTTTTGTTATAGATTGTTGCCATAAGCAAGGGTGAGGTAAGTGTCCCTCTGGAGATCCACTGTTGAAAACAGTCAGCAAATGCAGTTCTATACAAACCCAACAAGACTACACACAAATATTGTTGGATTCAGGGTTCTTTCTCCCCCCCCCCCATTTCCTTTTTGGTATAGTGAGGACTGTTGTTTTTGACTCAAGCTTTGCTGACTTGCTAAGCCCTGAAGGAGGACATCCTGTCAATCTTTGTGAGGTAAAGATGCTCAAATGCAGAAAACTTACAAAGAAGGAAGTCCCAACAGGTTGTCAGTAGTAACTACTGGGAGGAAAAGACCATTATAAAATAACTCTGAAATAACAAAAGAGGGACAGGGGAGAAGGGAGAGGTATTTTTGGAAGTTTGGTGAAGAGAACAAAAATGCAAGACATGAGAATGGAAGAACATAGAAGAGAAAATACAGAGCCAATCATAGCAAAACAGTGACATGACTCATTTCATGTCCAAAGCCAAAGTAGCCTGGCACAGTGGCACAATGTTGATTAAGCAGAGCAGCAAACACACAAGCTGTATTGTAGTTCTTAGGGTCAAACTACATGTTATGTTAATTGCATAGCATGTCACTGAGGATATTTTTTCTCTCTCTAGAGCAGGGGTGGGCAACTTGTGGCCCTCCAGATGTTTAGATCTACAACTGCCAGCATCCTTCGCCATTGGCTAAGCTAGCTAGGGCTGCTGGGAGTTGTAGGCCAAAACATCTGGAGGGCCACAAGTTGCCCACCCCTGCTCTAGAATCAGTGCACATTGCCCCAATTTGGACTGGGACCAGTGTGAACTGGGAGGGGAGGATTCAACCTTTCACTGTCTGTTTCCCCCTCTGAATCCCCCCTCCCCTCTCATGAGGAAGGTTTTTTTTTTTTTTTTTTTTTAAAGGTTCCATTGACACCAATGGAGACTTTTTACTTTTTTTTTAACCCTGGTGCCAACTCTAGACGTTAAAAAAATGGTGCAGCATCTGACATACCATCATAGCCTGTCCTACAACATGGCCTATAGCATTGGGGAGGGGCTGATGGGTGGGAATTGTGTGTTTAATCCTCCCCTCCCAGTGTGTGCTGCTTCTGGCCAATATTGCGGTCACACACATCTACTTTAGAGTAAAGAAAGATTGTCCTGAGCTACATGCTATGCAATTCATGTAATTTGTAGGTTGACCCTTAAAGAAGAAGTAGGGGCTTCTTGGCAAGGAGGTTTTCATTGCTATAGCTTAAGCTGGTCCAGAGGATCAAATATTTGAAATTTCTTTTCTAGGTTTTCATGGATGCCTCATAGAGAATAGAATAGTGTTTTTATTTCTCTCCATTTGAAAGGCACTTGGCACCATACACAGCAATACTGATACAGTGTTTTTCCTCATAATTAAGCTAGCCAATATAAACAGAATTGTGGCAAGGGACAACATAGCTATCTATGGCTCTAGTCCTAAAACATACTTTCTTGGAGTAAAACCCACATAAATTTTACTTCTGAACAAATATGATTAGTATTGGACTATTAGTCATGGGTGTCCTTAATGATGTTAAGTTAACTTGGTTTTATCCCAAGAAATATGACACAATTCAGATTATGAATATGACACAAACATTTCACATTTAAATTAAAAATGGTGCAATCCTATGCATGTTTAGACAGAAAAAAAAGCCCTACAATTCCCAGCATTCCCCAGCCAGCCATGCTGGCTGGGGAATGCTGGGAGTTGTAGGGCTTCTTTCTGTCTAAATATGCATAGGATTGTTCCCTATGTGATATGATGCCTAAGGCTGCAATCGTATACCACTTCCCTGAGATTAAGCCTTACTGAATTCAATGGAGCTTTCTTCTGAATAGATATGTATAGGACCTGGATTCCTGCATTGAGCAGGGGGTTGGACTCGATGGCCTGATAGGCCCCTTCCAAATCTACTTTTCTATGATTGCTCTGTGAATTTCTTACTTTTCTTTTCTTTTTCTTTCTTTCTTTCTTTCTTTTTTTACAATACCTGAAAAAACAGAACTGGGCTTTGCAATGTGTAGCCTACACTTTTGCATGGTTATTCAGATATAAGTCCTGCTAAGAACGGGACTTATTCCCTAGTAAATACATACAGGGCTGCAATCTTAATGCTCTAAGATCCTATTTTTCATGGTGCTTCTACTGCAACATTCTAAGTTATATCCAAATGCTATTTCCCCACACTTGTGAGCTGAGTACTGAATCATTCTAAGTCCCTGTCTTGACATAAAGTGGATATGATATTGTATGTTACCGAATTCCCGCAGCATGAAATAATGCCACCACCACTCCCTAGAGTTTGTAGCTGGTTACACTGTTACTTTGTAGAGAATAGTAAACTTGCTGAATTTCATCTCTGAACTTCACACTTCTCATGTTCCTGTGAAGTGTCATGAGCTTGTTTTGTCACCCTGACAACTATGTCATTTTCACACTTATTACTTGATGTAAAATCATGTCATGTCATGATCCAAAATCCCATATCCATCCACACAAAAAACATTACTTGTGACTAAGAGTACTAAACCTTCCTTTGAAACGGCAACAAGGATTATTATATTACTATTTCCCTCAAAGTACCTAGAAAATCAATCATCACTGTTAAAGATGAAACCATGCAATTAACTTTGGCCTCAGGTCTGTAACATATTGTTTCATTTTTCCTTTCATGCTTTAGGTGGACTCTCCTACCTGTTTTCTTTTCTGTTTGTTTGTTTCTAAAAATTGACGATCATATTTATCTTATTTTTGGTGACTTCTCTTAATCCCTATTGCCATTTTTCATATGGAATGACTGAAGTATGGTCTTAATTGCTACTTGGACTGCATCTGGTATTTGCTCCCCTTTTATTCCAGTCCAGAGATTAATATACACTCAAATTTATGCATAGATCTCTTGCACACATGGGCTCCTCATCCATTTTATTGAGTGATAACTGATCTGCACACAAACAAGAATGCATGTACTGGATCCCTCAACTGAAATGACTAGAGAAAGAAGACATTCCAAGTGGTGGAACTTTGTACATACATTGGAGGGGGCCCCAAATGGATCATTTCGTCAGATTTCTCTGTCAATTTCTGAATGTAGCTTAGCAGAGAGAACAATACATTTTAGACTTGAAGCTAATTTTTAGACAGTGTGATACATTATTTTATTTCTTTATTAGATTTTTGTCCTTGAGCTTTTCCTTTCCACGGTTTCCTACATGATAACACTTTATTAATTCATTTGCAAAGCAATCCTATGGACATCTAGCCCATAGGATGGAGTGCTCCGGCACCCTGCCAGCAAGAACCAGGCAGGGAAGGAGGAACGATGGAGACATTTTCACCTCCCTTTCCTCCTAAAAAAACATTTAGAGCTAGATGGGCATCTGAGCCCATCCAGATTCTTACGTGGCAGTGTGTGGGGATGGGAACATAAAGACTAGTGAATCCAGTACATACATGGCCTCTCCCCTCCCCTCTCACCTGCATGCCCCCTTTTCACCTTCCCTGTCCTCATCTGAGGTTGAAGAGGAGCCATTGACTGGGTTCAGACAACAAGACAACCCACACTCAAGGGTTGTCAATGTCATTGAATCACAGGTTGTTGTTGAACTGTGTGGGCTACTGTGTTGTCTGAAGCCAGCTGCGATAACAAGCCAACGCTTGTTAACCACGAACAATCCGAGAAAAGAACCCATGGTTTGTTGTTGGGTTGTGAACTGTGGGTTATTCACCATGGTTTGTTATCTTGACTGGGTTCAGACAATAACCCACAGTTCAACAATAGCCCTTGATTCAATGACAACCCACACTCAAACATGTGGGTTATCATGTTGTCTGGATCCAGTCACAGTCGAGCTTTCCATGGTGGCTGGGAAGGATGTGTGGGGGGGAATCCCCACTCAGATTTCCACCTCCACCCCGGTCATAGCTCTGTCTATAGCAGGGAGGGGGGAATTCACCATATCTCATGGCCCCTGGGACACCTGCCCAGGGAACATAGGTTTGCTCTGTTAATTTATAAAATATGTATATTTTGCCCTCCATTTCTTAATTCCAGGGCAGTTTACAATGACTGAAAAACACAACAAGAAAATACACTATCATACAACCACAAATGCAGCAGCAGCATGGTAAGAAAAAAGAAGAAGTCACTAATGGGATTTAAAATCCCTTACTAAAAAAAGGCTTTGCCTGGCACCTAAAGAGCAACGTTTGGTGTGCTTCCTCTTCCTTGTGGATGTCAGCCTCACCTCCAATGGGTGAGGAACCCAGAGAAAGGCCTCTGCTGGTGATCAAGTGCTGGCAGCTTGATACTCCTTCAGGTACCTGTTAAAACATACATGTTAATCTTCTCTACCATAGGAAAAATGCAAGGAATCGATTATACCTTATATACAGGACAAACCTTGATCTGACCATGCCACCACATTTGAAATAGCCCAATTCTCTATAGCACTGGAAGCGTATTTTAAATAGACATAAATTTGATGCAAAATAAAGATACCTGGCAATCCCCCCCAACACATGAATATAAATGTGTTTCAGCCACTAAATATCATTCACTGTCCTCGTTCAATAATTCTAATGCTCAGTTATCCTATGTTGTGATATTCTTCTGCAGTATCACCCTCATAATTATACATAGGTACACCCTAAAAACCAACTACTTTGTTTAGAAGATAAGCTAGCTGCCTTTTGTTCAAAATCCTGTATTTACTTTGGGCACAATCCAAACACAAATTCTCCTGCACACGCCTCATTGAAATGAGTGGGAACTGAGTCGGAACGGAGTAGCCCACTATTAACTGGGAAGTCCTCTCTTGCGCTAGTTCTATTGCAATGAATGATGTGATCCAGTGCAGCAAGCATTCATTTCACTGGGGCTTGTGCAGGAATAGTTTCCAGGAGACACAGATGTCATATTCAGGCAAGATGTTGTATACATCTAGCAGACCAAATCTAACTTTTTTTCTTAGCAGACCTGGGTAAGTACAATCTGTCACTGATATTAGCATCAGATGAAAGCCCGTTGGCATGATTCACCTCTTGTTATTAAAAGACACAAAGAATGCTTGCTGTATAACACATTTTATTATTAATTTATATTCTCTTGGTACATCAGATATTACTCGTTATTTGTTTTCTTTCCCGGTTACTACTTTTGTGGAGAGAAAGCCTGAGCACACTGCTGAACCCTGACTATTGAACCCTGACATGTTTTCCCCTTTTTCCACTGTCACCCCTCTGTCTGCATAATCCCCACCCGGGGCACAGGAGACACAATTCTGGGCAGACCCATTATACACAAGCCACATCTGCATACCTTCAATGGGGCACATTTACACTTCCCTCAAGGAAGCGCATAACATTCCGGAGGTGGGGGGGTGCAGTCTCAAAGAGCTGCAAAGTACCGAAGTACCCAGGAGATGCCAGCACCCGAAAGGCACCACCACCCTGTAGGGTGGGACCAGCCCACCTGATCATCAAGGGCGGGGAGGGGGTGAGGGAGGGTAGAAAAGATATGTGCCACAGAACAAAGGGTTGTTGGGAACACAGTGCAGGCTTGCATGGGTCAGGTTGCTAGCTCCGGCTAGGGCCAAGCAACTTCCAACCCCGGGCAGGGCGCACGGCGATCGGCAAAGCAAACCGCTACATTAGAATCTAGAGTCAGAGTCTCTGGTGTCAGGTAATATTCTGCATTCGAGCAAAGCCTACCTAGAAAGCAAATTGAATACTTCCGTTTCCCTATCTGTATTTACTGCTATGTTTATCCTGTGAAATTCCTGTAGTCTATTAGTTCCACTCCATTAAACTCTTTTGAAACTGACTAGCTGTGGCTTCCCTGTGTTTCTGAGGGGATTCCTTGTCCATATCACTCGTGGCTAAAAGTAAAGGTTTTGACAGCTGCGTACAGGGCACGACTTCAGTGCCAGTTAACCCTTAAGGTGCCAAACCAACGCAACGGTTCGGTCCGCCACAACTTTTGTCAGCTGAACCACTTTCCTTAAAAGCTCCCAGGGCTGGTTGCTGTTGATACCATCTGCACAAAGCAGCAGTGGTAGCCCATGGAGAGGACTCTGAAGAACATCTGTCCCCAGTACCTCACTTTGCCACCACTGCCTTCAGAATGAGGCTGTTGCACATCGGCCCAGCTGTGTTTGATACCATCAAAAGCACCTGGTATTCTGAAGGCAAAGAGCTTCCAGAGTATGCTCATTTCCCTTGCCTTTAGAATTCTCTCCAATCAGCAGAAAGTATCTGCTCTAATAAATACACATTTCCCATAATGCCTAGTTGCACCACCCTAAGCAACTAGGAATATCCAAAGAGTGAATGGAAAATCAGGCTCAGTTATGACTGATAAACAGGAACTATGAGAACAAAGCTATGTACAAAATAATTTCCCATTCTTCTAACAGTTAAGGTCACCAGCATTTTTCTGGCAGGTTTCCCTTGCCTTCAGCACCTGCCAGACAAGCAGAAATTTATAAGGTAGAGGGTTCCCCCCCCCCCCCCAGGCATGGGCATGAGTGACAAAAACGTGTCACTTGCTACATTTCTGTTTGTCAGGCAGCCGTGGAAGGTAGAGGACCCATGGGGGAAAAAAATCTTAGCAAAACATTTCTAACACTTAACAGCTGAAGTGCAGGGCCAGGCAATAGCTGTATCTGCACAGCAGACGAAGGTACCAGTGGGATCTTGCCACCCCAGGTGATTGCCTAGTTTGCCTCTGTGGTTGAACTAGCCTTGGCCAACTAATCAGAAACAAACAGGCCTAGTTATGCTCCCCCTGCCTTTCCCCCAATATTTGGACAATTTGCCAGAAAACCAAAGGCCAAGAATGATTTCAGCTCCTCCCACCTCCCATTTTAGCAGTATACCTTATGTTTTGTGCAGATTTTGCAATTCTGCTCCTGGATCTGCCAAAGACTACTGAGCTAGGCCCCAGAAATGACCAAAGAAACACTGGGCTCTGGGCCCAGAACCTCCAAAAGTCACTGGGCTCCATTTCCTACCCCTGGATCCACTGGGGCTCCACCTCCAAATCCAGAAGGTCCTTCCCTCAGCTAACTCTGCTAGGTATCATAATTTCTTATTTCTAGAGTTGGCATTTATATAGCAAAATTCTGCCTCTGAGAATTTCCAGTCTAAGAGAAAGAGTGGCAAGTGTAAAGTATGATAATTTAGGGTGCAATCCTATGCACATTTAGATAGCGAAAAGGCCTACAACTCCCAGCATGCCCCAGCCAGCCATGCTGGCTGGGGCATGCTGGGAGTTGTAGGCCTTTTTTGCTGTCTAAATGTGCATTATAGGATTGCACCTTTACTGTGTTAAAAAACGTAAAATTTAGCACTGATCCTCTTGCTATCCTCTTGGTACTTCATCCAGCTGAATGAAAGTTGAGATGAGATGATGTGATAAAGTGGCGAGGCTGAAATTAACACTGGGGGAACTACTCTGCTATCCTTCATATGTTCTCAACAACGTATTATTGCCCCCCTCTTTATTCTCACGATTCTTCTCCTACTCCCACCTTTTAATTGTGTCCCTTACATAGAAATAACTCTGGAAAATATTACAGGGCCATTGACATAGTGGAAGAGTGGCAAGGGAGGGAGCTGTACATTTATCACATGCAGAATGGCTTCAGTCAAATAATTTTTTTGATACAGCCTCCTCCACACAGATTTATGACCCGGTCACAAAATCAATGCCAAATGACAAGCCCTCCAAAAAGGGAGAAAAATCCATGTATGTTTATTTCAGAAAATTGCAATGGATAGCAAACTGAAGAGATGACATTTAGACAGAGGTTAAAAGAAAAGTTGCCGGGTTCAGAGAATGTCCATTATCCCCTGAAAATTATGTATTGGTATTGATGCTGCAGCTTTTGACTTCTAACAAACCCTGTTTAGAGATAATTGTACACTGAACATGTCATGTGCATTTATTTAGATTGCTCGCATCAGCTTTGTCACAATTATGTTACGACAGCTAATGCAGAGCCTATCATGCCAAAATAACTTAGACACAGCTAAATATGAAACCTTCAGGATTGAAAAAGAAATGCAACACGGGGGAGGTATAGACGAGCCAGATGGTTTAACGAAAAATAAGTATAGTTAGATCCTTCTTTGTGTTTATCACATGGATGTATCTATTGTCACTGATGAAGTACAAAGTTCAGTATTTGTTAAAGAGCATTCATAAATTCCACAGTGGGTTTGTCAATGTATTTTTTTTTAGTGGCAGGAAATAACTGCATGTTGTACACATGATATGTAAAGCATCAGCAGTAACACCAGACCAGATGCCTCTTTGTTACCTGTGTGTGGACACAGAAGGTAACAAATCGTGGGGAGTCAGGCAAGGTAGGGGGTCTCTGCAATGTTTCAATTCCAGCCCCCAAAAGAACATTTAAAAAGGGGGTGGTGAAATGATCCCCCTCAAACCTGTAGCTCACTGGTAGAACACATGTCAAATCCCCGGCATGTCTAGTTAAAAGGATCAGGTAGCAGGTGATGGGGAAAACCTTCCTAATCCTGAAACCCTGGAGCTGCTGCCAGAGTAGGCAATATTCAGCTAGATGGGCAAACAGTCTGAAATGGTATCAGAGGCAGACAGCTTCCTATGTTAAATGTGCATATTTCCTTCATGCTGCTCTGGAAAGTCTCTGGTAGCAGAGAGTAGAGACACTGGCCTGCAGCCACCTGGGGCAGGAGGTTTTGCCAGCTGAGGGGAATCCAGCAGCCTCCTGCCTGCCCTTCAGCTACCACAGCCTTCCCCGACCTGGTTCCCTCCAGATGTTTTGGACTACGACTCCCAGCATTCTTGACCATTGGCCATGCTGGCTGGGGCTGATGGCAGTGGAAGTCCAAAACATTTGGAGGAAGGGCACCAGGGAGTTGGGGAAGGCCGGCTTAGCATGAGCCCTCCAAGTCATGGTTCATGGGTCACTTAAAGGAGAACAACATTTGAAGATACTTAAAGGAAAGCAGCATCCATTGCACTGAACAAATTTGATAGCAAACGAAATATATTCCCACAATAATGAGTAGTAACTAACTAACTATGCATGGATAAATGTGTTTCTTTAAAAAAAAGAAGAAGAATCTTCGTAATGGCCATCTTGCTAAAAGATATACGGTATGCCATGCTGATTCCTTCAGAGAACCTAGTAGTACACAATCCATATGAGAATTTTCATAAGAAAAAATGGGCATGTTTTGCTGAGATTCTTAAATTAAATGCACCATCTATTACAGAAGGAAATGAGTGGGGAAAGGTTCTTTTCTAAGGCATTCCCTTTCAATATTGCCAGGTTTGTGATATGTTCCAGTCTACTTTTTAGCATTAAAAACAAACTTTTGTGCAAACTTTTTAGGGGGGGAAATACCCAGAAAACTTTTTAAGATGGATAGCTCCACTTACAGTGCATAACAACTTCACATGAGTTTAATATAACCTGTCAGTAATGCATTTCTTAAAAATATTCGGAGAGACAACTAGAGCGCAGAGTACATTTGACTTTAGTAGTCTCCCATTTGAGCAATGTACTGTTCCAATATAAAAGAGTGGTGGGCAATGAGTTTACTAGAAAGAAATCTATGGGAAATACTGCCCATATCCAATGCAGACGCTGTAACTCTGCTTATTCTGTTGTGCCCATGGGACCCACTGCTGGTGCAAGGGAAAGCTAGGGCTTCCTAAAGCAACCCTGGAAATGAGTAGAAACGCTTGTTTCCAGAACAGGACTGCTCAGCAGACCTCCCTTCTGAGAGCTCCACTGACCTGCCCCATTTCAGAAATGAGCATTTCAGCTTATTTTCAGTTGCTTCAGGATCCACTAGCTTCCCAGTGCACTAGCAGTACGTCCTGTTAGCATGGAGACAGCATTGGATAGTGTCCTATATTCAGGGATGGGGACTCGGATTCGAGGTCTCGACTCGTGAGTCTGACTGAGTCCCCCCTCTGACTCGACTCGGACTCGAGTCCCAATATTTTTAATGGGACTCGAGACTCGGGACTCGAGACCAAGGACTCTTCAACATCCCTGGGCTGTGCCAGAAGGAGTGGAGAGAAGTGTGATCGCCGGCGAAGAGCGCATGGAAGCGAGGTGTGCCGCTGCTCAGCCACTATGGATGGCTACCAGGAGTGCAGCCCCAACAGTGTGTGAAGATTTATTTTGATTGATGTGTTGCGTACTTGGGAGAGGCAGAAGAAGGACCTGAGATTACTCTGTGTGGCTGCTCTGAGTGTGTTTCTGGTTCCAGCAAGTTCATCACCAGTGGAGCGGGTGTTCAGTGAGGGTGGAATTGTGATGAGATCTCACCGTTCCAGAATGCGGGCCAAACATTTAGAAAAAATCATGTTCCTCAAATGCAACATGGATAAGTTTTAGGAAGTACAGGAAGTTTATTTTTTAAAATCATTTTTCTAAAATGCAACCTTTCAGATATTTTGGGTTTGGTTGCCTCTGCCTGCCTGTTTGGGGTTCCCAGCCTCCTCTGTCTGCCTGGTCTCTTCTTGACCAGTTCAACAGTTGAATTGTCCAAGACAAAGGCCTCTGCCTGCCTGCTTTGGGGTTCCCTGCCTCCTCTGCCTGCCTGGTTATTTTAGGTTTTTCTGCCTGGTCTGTTCTTGCCAAAATCAGTTGCAGAGTTTTGAAATAAAAAGGCACACTTGCCTAGAATTTATTTAAACCACACATCTGAAGTAGCCTTATTTTGTTGGGAAAAAAACCCCATTGATTTTAATAGGGACTCGTGGAGTCAGCTTTGGGAGTGACTCGTGACTCACCATTTTGGACCAAGGACTCGGACTCGGACTCGAGACTCGGGTCCAAAGACTCGTGACTTGACTCGTGACTCGAGACCAAGGACTCTTCAACATCCCTGCCTATATTTCTATATCTATACACACACATGCGGCAATATCCTATTCCACACTACTGCTAACGTAAATTATGTTGTGTTAACATAAGGGATATCTAGAGCAAAACCAAGAGCATTTGCTGGTATGACAGGAAACCCATTGCACTAGAGGTTACTTACGCTAGTGCAACATAATTTACGTTAGTGGTAGTGTTGGATACTGGCTGCCCACAGCATCTGGATTGTGGGCAGTACATGCTATATGATTGCAGTCTCCAGAATAAAACTCAGAAACCAGCAGTCTTTTGGGAGGGGCTAAACAGATTGTAAAGGTACATAAATTACCAAGGATTATTTTATGTTCTATTTTATCTATTTCATAAATTGAATATGATGAAAGGAAACATGTAAGCCACTATTCTTACTCTAGTAGTACATATGCACATTGGATATGTACAGATATATAGGGATAGATGAATGAATCAGTCTATTGCAGGTCTGTGTCACTTTTTTATGTGTTCACCCATGGGTCCATTCTATCCTTTTCCCCATTCTGTGAATATATTTTTAAAGACCCACCAACACCTGCATTTAAATAGCATTTTTTAAAATGTATTTGTTCTCCCAATACACATTTTAAGATGTGTTTTGATCTTCTTTTTTGAGCTGAGAACTGCGTAGGAACGCCCAGGAATTGCAAGAGCCAGTGGATAATTAAGTTCTGTTTTGCACATTAGTCCGGGAGGTGCACATCGTGTCATTTTGTATCAGAATTCACAAAGATCAAAATCCTCATGCATCCCTAATTACTGTATATATACTGCACTTGGATTGTATCATTTTGTTTTTATGTATTGGATTTTTTGTTTTGTATAGTTTTTTTAAAACTTGTGCATCACCTCAAGTGCCTTTACAGTTTATACACAAAAGAATTAGGATTGCATGCACAGCACAGAAAGACTACGGTAATTGGCAGCATTGTCAGATTTAATAGCACTGATCGTGTTTGGAGGGGATGGGGGACTGACCGGATCCTCTCCGAAACCCTTCCACCCTCCCCTTACCAGTGCTTATGCTCACTGCTGCATTTCCAGATCTCTAGATTAGGGCCCCCGACTCATAAGAGCCAGTGTGGCGTAGTGGTTAGAGTGTTGGACTGGGACTCAGGAGATCCGGGTTCTAGTCCCCGCTAAGCCATGACACTCACTGGGTGACTTTGGGCTAGTCACTGACTCTCAGCCTAACCTACCTCACAGGGTTGTTGTGAGGATAAAATGGAGAGGAGGAGGAGGAGGATTATGTAAGCCACCTTGGGTTTCTTGCAGGAAAAAAGGCGGGGTATAAATAAATAAATAAATAAATAAAATAAAAATAAGTATATTGTTTTCACCTTGTTGAAAAACAAGGATAAATATTCCTTGTTGGGCAGAGCACTAAGAAAAGCACACTGTAAGATAATATCCTACTAAAAGACATACATAGAAAGACAAAGAAACTTTACCGCACAATCCTATGCATGTCCGCTCAGATGAACCACAATCCTATGCATATTAACTCAGATGTCATTTCAATGGGGCTTACTCTCAAATAAGTGTGAATAGTTTTGTAGCCCTAATGGGCCAGTTACCACAATCAAACAAGCCACCATGGTGCATGCCAGGCATCATTTCCCTAATTACCCACCCAGACGTGGGCATGGCTTGTTGCGTCATCCGAACCCAGGCAGCATGCCTAACTTGAGGGGGAAACTGCCTGCAAATAACCCAACAACATGCCATAAATTATCTGAGGATTGTTTCCACCTCAAACAAGCCATGCTGCCCGAGTTCAGATGACACAACAAGCCATGCCCAGGCATGTAATCAGGCAAATGGCACCCGGCACACACTGGGGATTAAAACTGGTGGCTTGTTTTGATCATGTGAACCAGGCCAATGTGTTTGTTTACATCATCAACATCTATACAACGCAATTATTTGGCACTGTTGCCTCATGGGGACATATATTGAGAACTCACCCTCTGTCTACCCAAATAAGAAATTCCAAAGTGTTTTCAGGTCATACTTTCTTGTAAACTAACTTGGATTATTCATTGGTCGTTGGGTTTCTCTATGGAACTGTGATTTCTGCACACCAGACAACTCAGCTGTTCATTTCATTTTGTGATGAAAGAGAGGACAGATGAGAGGTTCTGATACTGACAGAGGTTTTTGACCCTATTTCAGTTCACAATCCTTAGAGTCAATAGCTGAAGTGTGTCCAGAGTTTGTTATTCCAAAATAAATGACTGAGCAGACAGTTCCTAAATGGTTCAAACATTATGACTTGTTCGTATGTAGGACTGGTCCCCCCCCCCCCATGAGTCAGGACCACAGCTCAGTTATATAGCACCTGCTTTGCATGCAGGATGTCCCTGTTTCAATCCCTGGTATCATGTTAAAAAGGATCAGAGGGCTGGTGATGTGGAAGACCGTTGCCTGAGACAGGGCCGGTGCTACCATTAGGCCAACTAGGTGGCTGCTTAGGGCGCATGGCTAAATGGGGCGCAGAAACCACATCAAATCAGAAGCCTCCCTGGTTTTTCCCCCTTCGCTTCGCTTCTTTCTCTCTCCGTGTGCCGGTCTCTTCTTCTGTTTTTGTTGTCCCCAGGCTTGCTTTCTATTTCTGTCTTTCTTCCTTTCTTCCCCCCCCTCTCCCCCTCTTCCTTTTCTTTCCCCGCTGCGGCTACTTCGGCTCTCTCCTTTTTTTCGCCATCCTCCTGCGGCCGCTGCTGCCGCTTGCCCGAGCCTTATGCCGCTCCTGTTTCTTTCGCAAGTGGGTCTCTTTAGCAAAGCTGCTTTCTCGTACAGCACATGGGGCGATAAGGGGAGAAGAGGGGGGGCGGTTAGGGAGGGAGGTGGCGGCGGCGCTGGAGGAGGTGGGTGGGTGGGTGGGGGGGAGGGAGGGAGGCAGAAAGAGAGAGATGGGGTGTGGGGGGGAGGAGGAGAGATAAATTTTGCACATACACACAAAAAAGAAGGTAAGGGGGAGGGGAACAAAAAGAAGAGAGAGAGAATGAAAGAAAGAGAGAGAGAGAGAGAGAGAAGGCGTAAGAAAAGAAAAGGAGGGGGGGGGGAGAAAGAGAGGGAAGACAGACCAGAGAATCCCAGTGATCAAATATGCTAAGGAGGAGGAGAATAATTTATTATGATAATAAATTTTTTAGGTTTTGCCAATTGACTTTTATTTCATAATGGACATAGGGCTGGAGGAAGGGAGGGCTCAATTGGGAGGGGGGGCGCTAAATATCTGATCTTGCCTAGGGCACCAAACTGCCTTGCACCGGCCCTGGCCTGAGAATATGAAGAGCTGCTGCCAGCCAGAATAGGCAGTTCTGAGCTAGATGGACAAATAGTCTGACCTGGCAGAAAGTAGATAACTTTGTTCACTGATACTCTCCTTGTAGGCAAGCCAACACTTTCAAAGTCATACCTACTGCATGGAGCAGTGGGCATTTTTTATCTGGGGCTGTGAGTTTTCAGGATGTCTTAGCATCAACATTTGGGAGGGGAAATAGTTTGGAGGTAAGAGCATATAAAAAAACCTGTCAGTTAGGACTAGAGTTAAGGCTATCTTATGTTGTCTTATGTTCCACAAAGCCAGGAAATTGGAAGCTAAGGCTCGTGCCCTAACAGGTGTGCCCTGTGATCAGTAATGGTGTTGTGCCATGTCATAAATTGGACTTGCCTACAAATTGCCCATAGTTTTCCTTGGTCTTTCAGGCCCAAATCCAGATGGGGAGGGTGGAGTGCCTGGAGGGACCAGCAAAGCCCCAAGTTGTCCGGGTCCTGCCTTGCCTTATGAAGCATCCCAGCCTTAATGTATTGCTAGAGGAATCTTCCTGTGAGTTGACCTACTAAGTGAGGCTATTGAAAGTCAAAAATATTTGCTGACAAGAATTTATTTAATAAGGAGAGGGAAAGAGAGAAGGGAGCAATAGGAACAATTCAGATAACTATTCGATTTAAAGTAAGTCTCAAAACAAAAACAAAAAAATAGGAGAGGAAGGGGTGCAATAAATTAGTTCTCCAATGGAAAGTTTAGGTTCTCTCTTCACAGGCCTGTCTGCTGTTGCACAACCCTGGCGCTGGAATGCAGCTGTAGGCCTCAGCCTGCCATTCCCTGGCCTCAAAGCTGCTGCTGGATGAATGCTGTGTGAGGGTTTGGGGTGCAGTTCTTCCCTCCACTGTCTCCTATAGTTGGTGCTTTATACTGACCTGGTTTGCATGATGATCACTGTAGCCTGCCGTGGCTTATTAGCCATCCTGGGTTGCAACACCCACAGGCACCAAGTTGCCAATCCAAGCCTCCACTGCCGCAGCTTCTCGTTATGTGCAAACCTAATGACGGTGGGTTGCTGGAGTGGCTGACAAGCCACACAGAACCCATGGGCTGTTTTAGGGTTGTGGGTAGCTTGTCAACCACCCCTACAAACCACCCTCGCCAGGTTTGCACGTAATAATAATAATAATAATAATAATAATAATAATAATAATTTATATTGCGCTCTACACCGTTGTAGAAGCTACAATGAGAAGCTACAGCACGCCTCGGAATATTCAAAATGGCTACCACTGCCGCAGTGAGAAGTCCCGTGGGGAAATTCACCCACAGTCACTTCTTGTTTTGTGGGAACCATGCCATTCACTCACTCTCTCAGTCTCTTTCCTCTCTCAAGTCTTCCACTCTCCCTCAGAACAGCTTCACGAAACACTCCTCAGAATTTCCTACAGCACCTCATCAGGGCCAAAAAGGTTGTGCTTCAGGCATCCTGCAGAGGGCAAAGGATTAAAGGCCCCTTATCTCCCTCTGCCGCCACCCATGCTAGAGTCCTGATCTGTGGTCACATGTAGTCCGACCTTGTGAGGTCACATTCCATAACTAAAGGAGTAGGCATTGCACACAATACAGTAGATTTCTTGTGCAACATAAAAGCTCTTTGAAAACATGGGTGTACTACTGGCAGCATTCCAGCTTCAGAATGTAACTGAGCATGCATGACATAACTTTGCCTGCAGCTGCTGCCATTGGCTTTAATGGGGCAGAAACACCTTATCATTTGAACTGCTGCTCAGAACTTCACCAAACCAGGGAAGGGAAGCCTTCCTTCATAAGCCTGAATAAAGTACACTTTAGTTTTCACCAAAATTTGAAATATATGACGTGCCCAAATTAGAGTAAAAAGGGTCAAGGTGTCAATTCTCAGAACTTTTTAATTTGCTGTACCTGTGGCATTTTCATCAGATCAGTTTGAAATTTTGCACAATTGTAGACATCATCATGTTGATGCCAAGTTTCAGGTTATTAACTCAACAGGTGACATTTTTATAAGCAGTAGAATTTTGAGGCTTATAATGGGGGAACCTTCTTTTTTTGCTATTCACCTAGCTAAAGGGGCACTCCTGCATGCAGAAGGTCCCAGGTTCTATCCCAAATATCTCCTGCTGGAAAGGTCTTAGGTAGGAAGTCTAGGAGAGACCTCAAAGGATCAATGCCAGTAGACCATGGTAGGATAGGAGGACCATTGGTCTGACTCAGTGGGCCAGTTCACATGATCACCGGAGCCCACCATGGCTTATTTAAGCCACAGTGGGTGGCAGCATATGCCTGCAACAAACCATGACCTGGTTCTCATGACACAACAACCCATCCTGGGTAACTAGCCATGGTGGGTTGTTGTGTTTTCCAAACCTAGACTGCTTCCCACATGATGGTTTATTGTTTGGCCTCAACCCACCCTGACAACCCATGGCTTGTTCTAGGGGTTATTTGATCCATGATGGGTTGCCATGTCATCTCGACCCAGCTAGTGAGCCACTCGGCAAGCATGGCAAAAAACCCTGCCACTCTTCACAATCTTGCCCTTGCCACCGCCAGTTACAGCCTCTCCACCAATGCCCAAGCAGCACTTTGGAGTGACCATCTTAAAAAAAAAAATTGGCCACAGAAATCATCATCATCATCATCATCATCATCATCATCATCATCATCATCATCATCTTCACCAGGCAAGACTACACATATTGGACAGCTGTAGGAGTGTACTTGCAAAAGACCAAGAAAAATCACCATAATAATAAAAAAAAAATGAACACAATTGTGCAATTTTCTGTGGCTCAAAAAAATAAATAAAAATATGACCTCAATTGTGCATTTTTGAGGCTCCAGAACCCCCCCCCCCCATGGAGAATGAAAAGGGGTAGCAATTGGAATGGGGAGGGGAAGACATGATGGGTTCTGCTGCAAAGGACACTGGGATACTGGCTGGAGGACCGAGGGAGAAGCAGGGGGCAAACAAGCCACAGTGAGCCCAATCTTCCATGAACAAGCCCACACTACGTGACTTATTCACCAGGTGGCTTACCATGTTGTGTAAATGTGGCCCATGTGTTATTTGAGGCTTGTTTAACCCTCAAACACCCAAGGATGGGGACTCGGACTCCAGGATTCGACTCGTGAGTCGGACTGAGTCCCCCTTCTGACTCGAGTCCCAATATTTTTAATGGGACTCGAGACTCGACTCGGGACTCAAGACCAAGGACTCTTCAACATCCCTGGGCTGTGCCAGAGGGAGTGGAGAGAAGTGTGATCGCCGGTGAAGATTTTATTTTTAAAAATCACTTTCCTAAAATGCAACCTTTCAGACATTTTGGGTTTGTCTGCCTCTGCTTGCCTGTCTGGGGTTCCCTGACTCCTCTGCCTGCCTGGTTATTTTGGGTTTGTCTGCCTAGTCTGTTCTTGTCAAAATCAGTTGCAGAGTTTTGAAATAAAAAGGCACACTTGTGCCTAGAATTTATTTAAGCCACACATCTGAAGTAGCCTTATTTTGTTGGGGAAAACCCCCATTGATTTTAATAGGGACTCGTGGAGTCAGCTTTGGGAGTGACTCGGGAGTCACACCATTTTGGACCAAGGATTTGGACTCGGACTCGAGACTCGGGTCCAAAGACTCGTGACTCGACTCGTGACTCGAGACCAAGGACTCTTCAACATCCCTGCAAACACCCCCTGCCATACAGGTTCAGATGACACAACAAACTGTGGTAACTCCCTGCTAGGGGTTGAATATTGAAAATGACTGCCTGTCAGTGTAAGACAGTTCTTTCTACTAGGCTGCAATGCTATGCATGCTTACCTTGGACTTGGAATACGTTCCATTAAATTCAGTGGGACTTACTTCTCAATAGACATGCATGGGATTGTGCTGTTAGTGTGCTGTACTGGCTAGAAATGGGTTGGAAAACAGATTCAGAACCCCAGTCTCCTATGAAGCTCAACTGGTGGCCTTGGGCAAGCCTAACCTGTCTCAGAGTTTTACTCAATGTCCCATGGGAAATAGGGTGGCATATAAATAACAAAATAGGCCATTTCCAAGCTCAGTTCAAAGTATGTACATGTCTTACTTTTAAAATTAGATCACTTAGAGGTTTGGGACCAGGATACCTGAAAGATCACAGCCTTTCATATATAGCCACCCTAATTTTGAGGTGCTCTTCAGAAGCCCTACTCAGGGTGCCTCCACCGGTTTAACTGAGATAGGTGGCTACCAGGGAGAGGACCTTCTCAGTGGTGGTGGCGTGGCACCCTGACTGTGTTATACCCTCTGAAGAGAAGTTTTCCTATAGTCTCCTTTTCAGCACCAGGTAAAGACTTTGTTTGTTCATTCTCCAAAGCCCTTTAAAAAACCTGTGATTTTAATGAGTATGTGATTTCAGTGATTTTAGCCACTGTTTATTATTTATCTATTTACTCAATTATATACAGCTTACTGTATCTAAAAAAAACATCTTGAAGCAGTTTACAAAATCAAACATTAAAATACACCACAATAAATACAAATACTGAGTTGTGTACCTTTGATTTATCTGTCGTTTCCCCCGACACACCCCTTTCTGCCTGGAAAAAGTATTTTATGGTGTAAACTATTATTTTATGATATTTTATTTTTAAATTGTATTTTATTGTTTTATGTGTGCTGTCCAGAGAGCAACACTAGTGGGCAGCTTTAAATAAATAAATAATAATAATAATAATAATAATAATAATAATAATAATAATAATAATAATAAAAACATTATCTGAGGTAGGTGATTATCACTATTATATACATAGGAATCTCTGACAAATATATGTGGTTTGATATTTGAATATTTTTTGTTGTACTTTGGATTAATGTTAAAGCTGTTGTGAACCACCTTGAGTGCCTCGTAGTGAGGCAGAAAGGGAGGAAGGGTTATTAATTAATACTTATTGTTAATGATTTTAACAATTAAAACAAATATAATGATTAATGCAAGGCCATCCTGGGCTGTGGTGAGGCTGGAATTCAGGTACCTTAAGTCCACTTTACTAACCAAAGATCTACTTCTGGCTTTTACACAATTATGAAATTGTAATTGGAAGGTTTTACACACATATTCTGTTTTAACTGTTTACGTGAGCCTTCTTTGGAGGGCTTTGCCCTGAAAGGCAGCATATAAATATTAGAATAAATAAATAAATAAATAAATCCATTTTTGATAAGGGATTATGGTACATTTTCAATAAAAAGTTGTCTATGTGACACTATATATTTTTTAAATGTAGAATTCTTAGACAGTCACACTTAGCCTTGGAGTGACCTTTCCCAAATCATTGGACTTAAATAAGGGAAAAAAGTTTGCTTGTTTGTTTGTTTGGTCTTCAAATAATAACTGAGGAGGAGATTAATTGAGCTGCATATATGGAAAGCCAAGTGATTAGTTCAGACGAAACAAAGAAGCGCTGAATAAGCTGCTTGATCATGTACATACCACATATAGTCATGCAACTGTTTTCAGCACCAATAACTAAAAAGGGCCCTTCACGGATTAGACTAAGAATCCCACCACCACCACCACCATCATTAGTTATAATCACAAATACTATGCTGTCATGTTGTGAGACAAATATCTGCATTTTCATGCTCTTATCCTCTTCTGTTTCCATATTAAGTGGAATTACCAAAGGGGTTTCTCCTGCTCTATAGGATCAATGGAAGGAGCAATTTTCTATGGCCCCTACACAAAATCTGAGGGGCTGGGAATTGGAGCTCCAGCTCCCCTTCTTCTCGCAGCTGGCGTGGAAAGAACCACGCTGGCTTCCTCTCTGAGGTTCTACTGTAGCAACAAATATCTCCACTAAATACAAAGGAAATAGTTTATCAGCAACTATATTGGTCAGCATCCAATTATACCACAGGCACAGCATCTACATATGGAAGACCCCAAGAGGATTTGACAGACTCCTGTATCCCCTCTGCTCACCTATGCACACTCCGAGCACATGTATGCATAGAGGGGAGGGCTTGATGATGGAGTTATATGGAAGTTGTACACAGACAGAAGTTCTAATGTCCCATCACTTGTACATGGGCTCATAGGCAGGGGAAAACAGGCCAATTGAGCTCATTGTCATACAGGTGCGGCTTGCTTCTGTAGTTTGGTGGATCAGGTCTCTATTTCAGATCATTGGAAAACAAAAAAAATCCCTCCCCCCTCCAAGCCACAACTCACTGGATTGGATCCAGTAAAAGCTTCCTGCAGAATGGAAGCATGCCTTCCATCAGCAGGCGGCTTTTGATTCTGCAGGGATTTTCCGCTGGCTGAAAAGAGGATGAGCTGATCTTTGCTGCTCCTCCCACCTCTCCTTGCAGTCCCCTAAGTTCCGGGGGGGGGGACTTCAGGAACAACGGAGGAGGTGGTATTGGGGGCTGCAGAGGGAGATGGACCGACAAAGGTCACCTCCGCCCTTTTCTGCCAGCAGGAGTATTCTGAGCAGAATTCTGAGCGGGGACATTCCCTCCAGAAGAACAAAACTCTGATACAACCCAGTATGGAGACTAAGTGCTGCATGTAATTTCCTAGGGGGAGAAAAAATAAATAAATCTATAATAATGAAAGAGGATGTGTGTCCATCTGTCAGCACCATAGTGCCAAGACTGTGAAACCTAGACATCTGAAACTTGGCATGAATACTAAGGGGACCCTAGAGGTGTGCACCTCAGGGTTACTCGGTTTTTTAAAAAACACATTAATTTAAATTAATGGATTGTGGGCAGATTGTCTCCATGTGTTTGAAGCCTGCAGTACCATCTTCAGTGACTAGGTGGCAAACTTTTCTAACCAGTACATAGGTTTACAGTTTGAAGCTGGGGGAAGTAGTCTGAGGGACACAGTTATAAATTTGCCTATACGGGGCTTAATAGGGGTGTACCATGGCAGGGACTATGCATAGGGGTGTCTGTCAGCAGGCATGGCTTCACTCACAATGGCTTTTCCAAACCAAGTGAAGCCGGGGCCATTGGCTAATACATAAAAGTAAAACTGTGCTTTCATTTGCATTCTGCTTGCAATGACCATATACAGATGCAGTTTTTGATGTAACAGGAGTAGTGGCTACAGGCATAAACCAGTAAGATTGTAATAAAAAGGAACAGTAACATGTCCTATTTTCTAATTAAGTGATAATAGTACTATTGAACTATTTTATGAGGCAATCATCCCAGTCCCAAGTGGATAAACTATGAGGCTGAAAGCCAAGTGCTTTATCTCAAGCATGACACTAGATTATTGCCTCATAAAACAATGCAGCATTACTATCATGGCTATTATGTGGCTAGAATTAGTGTTGCCAGATCTTTTGGGATGTTTTAGACATTTATAGTGACTAGTGGAAATCTGATCACACAATTGTGTGCGTGTGTGTGTGTGATAGCAAGGTACCAATGTAGCTAATTGTCAAAAAATTATATTGTAGCTAAAAGAGATTTCCCCCACCACTTTAGTGTATATGCTACTTTAAAGTGACACAAACAAAAACAAAATGTCCCTGCACCCAAAGAGTTTACAATCTAAATTTAAACTGAAGGGGAGGACTACAACAGGAGAGGAAGGACATAGGCAAGAGGTGGACTTGGCAGGGGATATAAAGACCTGTGCTCGGCCCTTGCTGGCTTTCTGGGTCCCTGTGTCTAAGCATGCACACACTCTTGTGTCACAGTGTTAGTATGGCCAGTTGTATTAGGGCTTAGACATTTATTTTTATTTTGTTGCCTGTCACTCAAATTGGCCAAGAGTGACAAGTTTTTTTCATCTATTCTACACTGCTTACATGGTGGTGTGATTGTGGGGGCTAATCATGTAGGATTGGTGGGCATTATTTAATTAGGATTAGAACTGATCGCGATTCGCAACAGCAAAGCTGTGAAGGAATGTTCTAGATGTAACATGTGCATAGACTTTATTTCACTTGGGGATTAGGACTAAGGGGTTCCCAAATAACAGTCAGTCTAGCATGTGATAAACTCATCATAAAATACTTAGAACCTGAAATGGAGGTACACCTTTTTGTTATTAACTATTTATTATTAAGCCTTTTTATATAATACATAAAGCATAGCAATTTTAAATAGAATTTAAAAATACATTAAGGGAAGTGATATTGGGAGATGATTTCAGGAGAGAAGGGGGAGGAATATGTAGAGGTTAGGAATGTAAGAAGACATTAAAGAAAGACAGGATCCAGTAACAAAGCTTTTCTGTTTCTTGCATCTTTTTGCACATTCTGGTATCTTTTCATTTCCCAGTGATGCTATTCAGATTCATTTGCTTAATTCACATTCATATTCAAATTTGGCTATATATGTTATCTGAATTGCTAGGCATGTGCTTTTTGTCCATTTCCCCTCCTCTGCTCTACAAAACAAATTCATGAATGGCTAAGATCAGATAGCACCTCTTTCTATTGTCCTATACAGAGTTGATGACATTGGTGGTGGGGGGGGGCACAATATCATTTCAAGCCTTTGTGTTGCTGACAGGCACCAATTAAAATAAATCATACAGTCTTGTAAAACATAAGCTGCACATGCACAGTGTGCCTTAATAGCCAGGTCTGGTTTAATAGTGACATAAAAGTTCCCTTCCTCCTTTCGCTTAGCAGGAAGGAATCAGCACAACAAAACAAAGATTTATTTGTTTTGAAAGAGCAGCTGAAAAGGGCTAAATATTTGGGCCTTTGTTGTGGGGTGGGGGAAGTACAAACATCTGTTTCAGCACAGCTCTAAAAAATATTCTGTGGAAAAAGCATAGAGTAAAGACATAATATCAAAGTGACTTGAATATTATTTGTCTGTGTTTCTTAAACAAATACAAGTTGAATAACTTCTGTCATCAGTGGTTAGCACAGGAGCCTTAACTCACTGCAGCATGAGGAACAGAGGCAGTAAGACGAGCGGGTTTGGGTGTTTCTTTGTTTTTTATATTAAAAAATCCCCTTATCCCCATAACCATTCATTAACTGTGCATTACAATGATGGTACATACAGATTTGCCATAGTCAAATATGTGAACAGAAACATTGGGCTGCTGGATCCAAGAATAGATCTGCCTTCCATGAGAGAAAGGGACCTTCTGAGAGGAAGGGCTCCACTCACAAAAGGTCCCTCCAGCCCCCTCTCGCCATAAAACAGCTCACCCCATTCAGCAGGGTCTCCTGAGTCCTGGTTCTATGTAGCATTTCCAGGAGGCTAGAGGCACTGCCATGGGAAGGAGTGGGTGAGGATGCCCACTTCCATCAGTGTAGTTGATGCAGCATAAATCTGGATCCAACCCATTATTTATATGTGCAGTGTATACAGTTCTGTTTCCTCTGGGAAAAGTATTCCCTTGCTAAGCTTGGGAAAGTGAGGAGAAAGTGTTTCATAGATTTCATAGATCATAGAGTTGGAAGGGGCCTACAAGGCCATCGAGTCCAACCCCCTGCTGAATGCAGGAAACTAGAGGAGGGGTCTCCCATCCAAGTAATAACCAGGCCTGACCCTGCTTAGCTTTCCACAATCAGACAAGCTGAGCCAGCATAAGCCACAGCATAAGATAAGCCTGTATCTTATGCTTTAACATATCCTGTATGTTAAAGCACTCTATCCCCCAGTCTAGGGCTCTGATCCATATTAGGTCCTGTGCACTTTCTTTTGATCTCACTACACCTTCATCAGCACCACAACCACTGACTCTCTACCCCAGCACTATTTATAAAGCTATCTAGACAGGTGATATTCACAGCCTTCACACCAGGCTAACCTCCAGAGAGTAGAAAGCAAGATCAGCTGAGCCTTCCCTGGGAATGAAGTTGTTGTTGTTTAATCAGGGGAGAGGACAATGGATAAACAGGCAGGGGATTAAGGAGAGGATGTGGTTTGAGTTTTCCTGGGAATGCAAGGGGCTGTGTTGCTAATGAGCCTGGCTCAGGGTGCACTTTCTAAACTTTTCATTTAGGTCTTTACAAAACTAAACAAAAAGCCAAAAGTCCTCACTTGTGATGGGGTATATACAGCATCTAAACTACATTTTATTTTATGAGCTGCACTTATAGATCTAAAAACTGAGTCTGAACTGAAACTAAGCCTACACTTCTAGTTTTAAGCGGACTTTTCCACTACCTATGTCTGCACTGTGGCCCTCAACAATATAGAACAACTTTCCAAACTTGGGTTAAGTCCAAGTATCTGCCTGAGGTTTTCTGCGCCTATTCAGGCTTCTCTGTTTCAGTGGGCCTACAACAACTCTACATTTCTGAAGGTTTTTCTCCCTGGACTGTAAGTTTCTGAAGGATTGCTCTCCTGGGATTTAGCTCCCTTTGTTGTGCCCTTGGTTTGACTTCAGCTAATCGTTTTGAATTTAAATGATGACTGAGTGAATTTAAATAAATGGGTAGCACTTACCTTCTCTTCACGTGGTATCTAACTCACCTGTATGCTTCACTACTTTTTACCTTGATGCTTCTTCACTAGGGCTGAGATGCTTCGTCACTAGGGACCCTCCTCATGAGCATAAGAAGAGCCAAGGGCCCATCTAGTTCAGCATTCTGTTCACACAGTGGCCAACCAGCTGCCCACAGGATCTCACAGGCAGGAAATGAGTGCAACAACACTTTCCTATCCATGTTCCCCAGCAACTAGAGTAAATAGGCATACTGCCTGATACTGGAGGAGGCATAGAGCCAATCAGGACTAGTAGCCATTGATAGCCTTCCACTCCATGAATTGTCCAATCCCCTTTTAAAACTGTCCAAATTGGTGGCCATCGCTACAGTAAGTGAAATAGTCTGCGGCCAGATATCCTTAAGCACGGCCATTCCATACAGAAGTATCTCCCAACTTAGATCATCTTTGGAGGCCCTGCCCCATACACCCACACAGTCTGTCTGATGTACTATGAGGTGCTTGTGTGTGTCGATGACCTCCCGTCCTCCAGATGGGGGAGGCTTATTCGGCTTTCTCACTAATAAGGTTCAGACAGCAAACTAAGGTAGTAGTGCTATTTTGGGGGATCTGGCAATTGCTTGTCTTGATGACCATATTCAGCGTAGTTGTTTCATTGCTGCTGGTGCTTTGCCTGTATTGTTGTTTTAGGACAGTTATGTCTTTTTTTATATATTGATGTTAAGCTGCCTTGTGAATTTTTCCATCCAAAAGGATTGGCTGTATCCCTATCAGATGAGCCAAGACATACTGGCTGGTGTATATGGGCTTTGCCTTCTGGTTCCATATGCTCTCAGTGGCACCAGTATTGCTCATTCCTACATGAAGGCAAGGTTTCAGAGACACAATTCTAGCTATTTCACTGTTAAAACATGGTGATGTTGTAATTATTAGTGTTAAAAGCACAGTAAAGTGATCTTACTAGTATTCTGTTCAGAACACAACTGAGTAATCAGAGGCTAATCATACTGAAATAATGAATGCTAATTGCAATTAGGCAAATGCAATTATACTACAGTACAATACAGTAGATAATGAGATCAATACTATTCCCACCCAGTATATACAATTCACCAAGTCCGGCAGGTAAGGTCCCAGAATTTCAGGAAATAATTTCAATAAACACAATTCCTCACTGTGATATTGGGCACTTGATCCAGCATTGCTAAATATTTAAAGGAACGCAATATTTTATTGTATTTTTTAAAAATAAATTAGATAAGTGAAACCAAATGGAAGCCATCAGCAAACATGGCCACCTCACTGCTCACTCCTAATTCCAGGTCATTTATGAAAAACTTGGAAAGCATTGGTCCCAACACAGATCCCTGTGGGACCCCACTGTTTACGTCCCTGCATTAGGAGAATTTACCATTAAGTCCTACTCTCTGCTTTCTGTTCTTTAACCAGTTACTGATCCATAAGAGGAGCTCTCCTCTTATTCAATTACTGCTAAGTTTTCTCAGGAGTCTTTGGAGAGGAACTTTGTCAAAAGCCTTTTGGAAGTCCAAGTAACAATGTCTACCAGATCACCACACCCACATTTTTATTGACACTCTAAAATGTTAGTGAGACAGGACTAACCTTTTCAGAAGCCATGTTGATTCTTTTTCAGCAGGGCTTGCCCTTCTATATGCTTACTAATTTTATCTTTAATAGTGCTTTCAACCAATTTACCTAGAACAGATGTTAAGTTAACTGGCCTGTAATTTCTCATATCTCCCCTGGATCACTTTTTAAAAACTTGTGTTGCATTCACCATTCTCTAGTCCTCTGGTACAGAAGCTGACCTTAGGAATATGTTACATATTTTTGTTATAAGATCAGCAATTTCACATTTGAGTTCTTTAAGAACTCTAGGGTGGATACCATCTGGGCCCATTGATATATTAGCTTTCGATTTGTCAATAAGTTTGAGAACTTCATATTTTGTCACTGCTATTTGCCTCAGTTCCTCAGACTTACTTCCTGAAAACATAAGTTCAGGCACAGGTATCTGACTTACATCTTCTGCAGTGAAGACAGATTCTAAGTGAATTCTTTTCTTCTCTGCAATCTCCTTATCCTCCTTTGGTACTCCTTGTGCCTAGCAAATCTGAACTCCCTCCTTGCTACACCACCATCTCATCCATACATTGAGACTCTTCAGCTTTGCCTGCCTAGCTGGCCCTGTGCATGGAACAGTAGCATTTCAGAGAAAGCCACCTTAGTGGTCCTGGATTTCAACCTCCCACCTAGTGACCTAAATTTGCCTTCCAGAACTTCCCGACTACATTTCCCCACATCCTTGGTACCAACACGGACCATGGCTATTGACTCCACCCCAGCACTATCTGCAAAGCTATCCAGACAGTGCATGATATCTGCAACCTTTGCACAAGGCAGGCAATTCTTTCTTTCTTTCTTTATTTATTTATGTAGTCTACATGCCCATCACAACCCAGCTATCTATGTGTCTAATAATCGAATTCCACACTCCCACAAGCCCCCATACCCCCATTCTGGGGGCGAGAAGATATTTGTCTTCTGAGGAATGGGTCCCTTCTAAGGGATCATTTTTCTCTTCCTCAGAATGATGTCCTCCTTCCTTGAGATCCCCATTCTCCATGACAACCGAGGAACTGTCACCCAGGGATTGGGACTATTAGGTTCCTGAAGGTCTTGTCCACCAATCTCTCTTCTTCTCTCAGTCTCAGCTTCCCCAGGTAAGCAACCATGGCTTCAAGGGAATGGACTTGTTCCCTGAGAGCTGAGAGCCAGGAGGTCATTCCACTGCACACACCCATGGTTTCTTTCCGGCTGGCAGATACTCATAAATGTGGCACTCGGTGCAATACACTGGATAGCCCACACACCCCTGCTGGCTTTCTATCTTCATAACTGGTGTTTTATTGTTGCTGTTGGATTTGTTTACCTGGAAATGAAGTTATTTAAAAGGAGAAGGTGGGAATATATTTATAGTTATTCATTTATAGTTACTTACTAAGAGAAGGGAGGGAAGAGTCAACTGTCTTGGCCTCCTTGTTGCTAAACTTGCATGGGTGCTTAATTTGCTTGTGTGCTGACACTTTTTCACTAGGGTTCCTCATGCCTGGTGAGCTGGGCTCCCTCGCAAGCTTATACACATAATGCTACATCACATACTATTTTGTATGTGCAGCAGAGATGCTTACTCATTCACAAGGCATTCTAAGTCCTTAGCTGGAAAGCATATTTACTGTGCCAGTAGCTGCCAGGGTTTGAGTTGGGGAAACTTCAGATCTCCTTGCAGTTTCCCCATGTGGTGAGTTACTGAACTATGTGTTGCAGAATATGCCTGAGCAACTTGGTATCTTCAGGCTCTGGACTGACCCTGCCCACCCAAGGTGGTCATTTGAGATTCCCAGACAGGAAGAGCTTCTTGATCCAGTTTAGCTGGAAGAACAATTTATCTTGAGCAACAAGGTCTTCCTGAGCTCTGGCATGTTCCTGTATCCTTTGGTTGTCCTTTGGATCTGACTTCTGGCTTACATCCTGCTTTCTCCTTTGGTCCTCCCTTTGCTCCTGGTATCTGGCTTGCTCCTTGCTCCTGCCTCTTGGTTTATCTTTTAGTCCTGACTTGTTCTCTGTTCCTAACTTATGTCTTGCTTCTTGATCCTGCATCCTGGTTTGTACTTCAGTTCTGACTTATTCTTTGGTCCTGGCTTCATCCCATGGCTCACCTCAGACTTCTGCTGGGGCCCACCCCTGGCATACTGTCATGTCATCATTCAGTAATGTTGTTTGAAGCTTGATGGAACACAGAGCTGCTATACCACAGAAGGATGATGAGCGAGGCTTGGCTTAATTCAGTCCAGGCAGGCTTCAGTGCCTCCACCTGCAAAGTAAGCTAGATTAGCACAGGACTCACCTTGCTTTCCTTCCTCAGTGGCAGAGCCACAACTGCCAGGGAGGAAGGTGAGATGAAGCATTGGCCTGGTCAAGCATGGTTTGTTCCAGGCAAGTTTCCTTAGCTAGAAATTATTGCCCATCAAGTCAAGTTCTGTAACAGCTATTAGGGACCCTCTGTCCCACAGCTTAAATAATTCATTAGTGGAATGGTGTTGCTACGTATATAACTCCTACATGTTAATCCTAAATCTGAATTTCTATTGGCTCTAGAATGAAAATTCTGTGGGTCTAAACATTTCTCTTTTCCTCCATTGCTGTTGATAATATAAATCCTTGATTAGTGTCAACTGCATCTTACATTACAAGCTAATTGAACATTCTGCCGAGTTAGGTACTCTGACGTGTAAGGAATTTACATAATTAAACATCCTGATTATATTAATGGGAAGCAACTGCAGAAATACTTCACAAGCAAGCAAAAGAGCAGAAAACAAATCCACTGAATCCACACAATTCCGGTATTACAGGCATTTCTATGTCAAAGCAACTTATTCTCTGTACAGATCAGATAGAATTCTCAATAGCTATTTTTAGTTAACTTTTCCTCCCAAAGGCTACCTTAAATGAAACACAAATATCCCATTTCAGTCATGGCTTGTTTAGTATAGGATTTCTGAAAACAGCTCAGCACTTGGGGATTTTCTCTTACCTTTGGTAGGGTTAATCTGTTGGGTGCTGTCAACAATATTTTGTAAGGAGTTGCTGTTTGCTGAAGAATGATACCGCTTCAGCTAAGCGCATTGCAAAGTTGCTCAGGATTTGAAAAGAATGCACATTGAAACCTGTTGCTAATCTCCCATCAAAGCCACAGCATTCAGTATTTGAATTATTATATAAAGGCATAATTTATGTTACTTAGGTTAGACTGTTCATCAGTTAAAATTCAATTGAGTGAATGACTGATAGTCTTATTTAAGACAGACATTTGGAAAAATACGGGGGGAAATGCACTCTAGTTCAATAAAATTTGTTTTAGCTTCACTATTTTGTAACCTACCTTGGGGCACAGGGCAGAGGCCGGTAGCAGCAGCAGCAGCAGCAGGCATTCCTAGGTAGAGGATTTCCCCCCATTAGGATGGGATTATCACTTGAAGAATCCCCAGTGGGAAAATGAGGGAAAGTCAAACTGTCAGGGCCCTGAGAGTTGCCACATCTAATTCCCTGGCCCTAAAGAGTGCCTTTTTCATTACCAACCTGCCCAGTCACTGAGGTCCTTGGTTGGAATGGAGAAGAGCCTTCAGTGTGGCAGCTCCATTTCTCTGGAACTCCCTGCCTCTGGAAGTCAGGCAGGCACCAATGTTGTGTTGTTTTTGGTGCCTCCTGAAACACTACTGAAAACACTCTTTATTCAGGAAGGCTTCCTGAACTAACCAGCCATGGTTTTATTGATTTTGTTTTTAACATATTGCTTTATTCTTTTATCTGCTTTATCTTTTATCGTTCACCGCTCTGAAATCTCCGTACCAGAATATGGAGTGGTATATAAATCTTGTAAAATAAACAAATAAAGATAGCCCGGGGGGCGGGGGGGGGGAGTCAGCAGCCATGGCATCTCTGAACCTTTTGAGAGCACTTGAATTGGACACTTGCAAAAGGCTCAGCTATTTTGAGGTTGAACAATGGGATGCTTGTGGGTCCTAATTTTACATGAAGTGAGACTTTATATTGTATTATGGACTTTCTGCTTGGAAAAGCATCTGAGAAATTCCAGGGAAAGCAAAAAAGCATTTTGATAAGACTAGCAAGCAACATTTCTGCACTTCCCTCGCTGCTAAAGTCACCTCTCCTTGGATTACCAAAGCATCACTGGGTTCAGATCTGAAAGCAAGACTTAAAAGTGGAGAGGAGAGGAAAGACTCTTGAAATAGCAATTAGACTTAAAAAGCTGTCCACAGATAGTGACCTAGTGAATTTAGCTGCTTTGATCTTCACTATTAAATGGAGCCAAGGCCTCATATATTCATGGGTTAATGCCATAATTAGTTCTCAGTTTGACCTTTCATGACTGTGGAACCAGAGGAATAACTGGCTTACATAGCAGGTCCAAAACCATTGTGGACCATTCTGTTTGATCTACAAGAGTCCAATCATTCTTTGGAAAGGTCATTTGCTGTTAGAATTGAGCAAAAACAGTCCACATTTGCTTGTAACTGTCTTCTGGAAATAAAATGCCTATCTAGCATATTATTGATTTTCATTAGGTATGAGAAGCTGGCAGCTACTCACATTTTATTTTGGTTAAAAAGCCCGATGCTGGTCAAACAACTTTGAAGCTAGAGCTTCAACAGACTTATGCTTGGGCCTGGTAGTCTGGAGTCTGGCAATAAGGAATGGGCAGTCCAATAATTCAATCCATCTTAGTCATTGGGCTAGGAAGAGTATATTATATAGGACAAGTGCAACCCTATTGGCCTCTTCTGTTACCTGATACCTGCTGAGTTGGGAGTTATAGTAGCACCCCCCTGGTCATCTGCAGTGGTATCTCCACAGCCCAGCAGAGAGTTGGACAACAGTTCCATCTTCCATAGTGGCACAGCAGGTAAGGTAACTAGGTCTTGCCACTAGAATCTGGTGCAAGGGCGGTACTAGGTACTGAAAAGATCCAGGGCTCAGGCCCACAGGACAAAAAAAAGCACAAATTTACATATGCTAATTTATATATGCGCTAAAGTGTGTGTGTGTGTGTGTCTTTAAAGGACCCTGTCTCCTAAGGACACCCCTATTTGTAAAAGGGGATGTATGGACAGGGGAGAGGACAGTATTTGATTTTGACTTCAGGAAAAAACCTCAGGCAGAAAGATTGAAGGGCAGAGCAGCAGGAGGTGAAGCACATGTTGGCAAAAATCCATCAGATCCAGGGGGATCAAATGTAACAAAGATCATCCGGGCCCCTGTACCTTTATTTCAGCAAGTGCCCGTAGACAGCACGGTGGTGGGGCAGATGGCCTCCCAGAAATTCAGGGCTCCAAATGAAAGTTCTCGGCCTCCCCCTAACACCGCCTCTGCTCTAGTGCCTTGAATAATCTAACTCTATGCAGTCACATGTCTTAAATTGTATAAATAACATGGATGGGTAAACCACTGTTTTATAAATAATTATTTCCTTTCGATATTACACAATCAGAAGAAGGTTGGAAATATATGTGAAACATGGAACTATCTCCCCAGTTGCCTGGTGCCAACATTGCTATTTCTGTGGTACCAGGTTAAGACTTTACTCTCAGGCATTTGGCAGCATATGATAAGGTTTTTAATTGGGTCCTGGGATTTCTTACTGGTGATTGTTAAAATTGTTTATGTGTGTGCGTGTGCGTGTGCATGTGCATGTGCGTGTTGTCTGCTTATATGTTTGTATGTAAATGTTTATATATTATTTACAATATTGTATTTTTAAGGTTTTTAATCTTTGTAAACTGCCCAGATTGCTTTGGCTATTGGGCAGTATAGAAATGTAATAAATGAAACGAAACAATTTATTTTTTTAAATTGCAGTAGCTATCAATAGTAGCAATCAATTCTGAAGTGATCTCACTGTTCAAACATCAGTTGGCTATAATCTTGCTCATATCTGGGTCATGGTGTTCCTTTGCTTAATCAATTTGAAGATAAGAAATTATGAATAAACCCATTGGTAGCCATTGATTTTGGGGGGTTGGGATGAGGAAGTAGAGTAAAGTTGCTGATAGTGCCCATAGATCCAGCAACTGTTTTTCTGTGATTCAGTCAGATTGTTATTTACTTAATCCTATGTATTGGTTTTTGACCAAAAATAAAATTATTATTATTATTATTATTATTATTATTATTTATTTATTTATTATATTTATAGCCCACCTTTTTTCCTGCAAGGAACCCAAGGCGGCTTACATAATCCTCCTCCTCCTCCTCCTCCTCCTCTCCATTTTATCCTCACAACAACCCTGTGAGGTAGGTTAGGCTGAGAGTCAGTGACTGGCCCAAAGTCACCCAGTGAGTTTCATGGCCAGGCGGGGATTAGAACTCGGATCTCCCGAGTCCCAGTCCAACACTCTCACCACTACGCCACACTGGCTCTGTGTGTATTATGTGTATTATGTGGCTTTAGGTGGTGACAAGAGTACTGTTTGCATGTTCAACCCCTTAAGCAATCAAAGTTACACAAGGGGGAATGCAGGGCCCTACCCACTGGCCTTGTGCTCTCCATCGCATCTCTGATGGCACAACCTCTCTGCCATCTATAGGTAGGGCTGAAGGGCTGAAATGTAGGTAGGCAGGCTTCTTGTGCAATTTAGAACTTTGCATAATCAGGGTTCTAAATCATCTGGTGAAGTAGGAAGGCAGGTATGGAAGGCTCAGTCAGTTTGTTATTTACATAATCCTATGTGACTTTGGGTGATGACTAAAGTACTGTTCGGATGTTCAGTCCTTTAAGCAATCACAATTGCACGAGGGGGAATGCAGGGCCCCATCCACCCATTTTTGGTTTCCTCCTCTTCTTCAGACCTTTAGCCCCAATATGTGGGTGGCTGCAGGGTGGGGCCATTGGGGATATGATGGCAGGGCCCAGGGCAGCAGGCAGGGCCCTTTTTTCACAGCCCATGTGGTTGTAATCTCAGGACCATGATGATGCCTGGACAGGACTAGACCCAAGATTTTAAGTGTGTGAAAGTGGTTTTGAAATGAATACACATTTGTGTTCAGGGCAGAGACTGGGTTCAAACCACTTCAAATATATATATATATATATATATATATATATATATATAATATTATATTTCTTACCTGAAGCTTTTATATAATTTATAGTCGACTACATGATGATTTTTCCTCCTTTTCCTTTGGCTGATCACTTTCAGTTCCTAAGAAGCCTTTGAGCAGGTTTGCCCATCACGCTAACCCACCCTGACAATAAGTCAAGCTGGGTTGGTTGTTGTGCAGACAACCCATGGTATGCCTGACAGACGATTGAGCTCACCATGGGCTGTGCCCCCCTGCTTCCGCCCTGGTCCTCCAGCTGGTATCCCAGGTGACATGGCAGGTAAAGCTGCCTTGTTCCTCTCCACACCATGATCACGAGCCCTTTTTTACACACTGCAGATTCCCCCCCCCATTTTTTCTACTTTTTTTGGGGTGGGTTTTTTTTTTAGATCTTCATTCGCGATCTCAGAGTTGGCAGCCAGTGACAGCCCTTTCAAAGTGCCCAAGTGGTACATTGGAGGTGCTGTCAATGGTTCGCCACCTTTCTTTTTTTTAAAATAAATAAATTGTGCCCCAAATGTATGCAAATATTTTCCTAATTGTTTTGTTTACTTTTCTAGTTGGACTTGTGCAAGTGTGCACTTCTGCAGGTCCAAAATGGGCAGCTTTGCCTGGGAAATGTCCTAGGAAATGTTTTTGGCAGCAAATTAGCATTTTTTTGCACCCACAGATCTGTGTCTGTGTCAATGGTGGCAGGAGCATGGCTTGCAAAGGGTTCCTGGGGGCAAAAATGGACCACAGACCTCCCAAAGTTGCCCACCCATACTCTAGGGGTTTTTGCACATTCCTAACTTGTCACTGAATTTCAGCTGCAGCGAAATGGAAGGTTCCTGGCTGTTCTGCTCATGCAAAAGGTCTGAGGAATTCTGAGGGAAGCTAAAAGAGTTTTGATAAGACAAATGGATTTTTTTCCCTAGGGGGCAGGGTTACATCCTTGTAATACAGGCAGGGCTTTTTTTCTCAGAGAAAAGGTGGTGGAACTCACCCCCCCTCCCCTGGCCACGCCCCTACCCACCCCTAGGACCGCCCCCTAAAACCGCCCCTTTAGAGAACAGGGATGCAAGTAAAATTTGGGGGGGCTATAAAAGTAAATGTATGGAATTAAATAAAAAGCAATGCAGTAAAATGTGCAAAAAAATTGGAATACTTACCAAAAGTAAGCTCAGAGACATTTCCTTTTTGAAAGGTGTTTATTTATAAGTTTTGCAGTTACACATATTAATCACAGTTTAGACACAACCTGTGGTGCTGAACCTATTTTGAGGCCAGGATTCAGAACCATGGATAGCTCCTTAAAAGTTCAGGCTGAAACTCGGAGTGGATACACACACCCTCCACTGACATTGGAGCCACCGGCATCCACTTCCCCTGAATGGTGAGAGGCCTCGTTGCTTTGGGAATCTTTTTTTCCTGCCTTCCAGAGAGTGGTGATGGAGAAGATGATGCACTTAGGTTATTTTAGATTCTGGACATAACGGTTTTATGGTGGTTCTGGTGGAGGTGGAGGCCCTCTTTAGAGGTATATTACTTCACACTTCGCTCAAAATGGGGTGAGGCAGCCCTGCTGCTGTGCTTCGAGCCTCCCTCCTGCTCATTCCGCTGAGCGGGGGGGGGGCGGCTAGCCACCTGCCCTAAAGTCCTGCCCTAGGGGCACCTCTGATTACCACCGTGTTACCCCATGATGAGGCCGACGCCATTAACGTGCAGCAGCATTTTAGAGAGCAGGGCAAGGTCCCTGCCCCGAGGACAGTCCAAAACAGCAAACAAGCAAACAACACCACGGACCTGGGGTGGAGTGGAGTGGGGTGGGAGAGAAAGGAGGGTGGCAAACGCTTCTCTTAAGACTTTCCCGATGCGCCCGGGCTCCCCAGATGCGTTTGCCCACAACTCCTATCACCCCATGCCGCGGGGATGATGGGAGTTGAACTAAGCGCTAGTGACTTTGTTAATTCTAAGCCTGCATGTTATAGATCCTTAAACTAAAGACCTGCAAAGATGGTTTTGCTCCACAGGTTCTTAGGTCTCTCCTATCACCGGAAAAACAAAGTGAACCATTGCCAGGCCAGAGAGCAAGCTACCTTTTTACGGGCAACAGCCCATTCTAAATATGGTCTAATCATGACAGAACAGCCCTCCCCAACCTGCGGATGTTGGGACTACAACTCCCCAGCGCCCCAGCCAGCAGGCTGAGATAAAATATGAGCGTGTTTCCGTGTGTGTGTGTGACAGGGCCGGTTCGGGGACAATGTCTATTTTGGGGAGGTTATGATCCACTTTTTTGGGTGTGTGTGTGTTAAACTGTGCCGTTCCGCAAACCAGCCTTCCTCAACCTGGTGCCCTGCAGATGTGTTGCACTACAGCTCCTAGCTGGCTGAGGATGCTGGGACTTGTAGTCCAACACATCTGGAGGGCACCAGGTTGGGAAAGGTTGCCCCAAACCCTTAAAAAAAAAACTCTCTCATGAATGGGGAACCGAGTGGGAGCCCCAAGAGCCGCTGATCTCTAAGCAAAGTCGGTCCGCGCGTTGTTTCGTTCCTTCCTTTCCGAAGCCGGCAGCCGCTTCCAGCAGCCCCACTAAGCCGACGCGCCCGAAAGGAGCAGCGCGGAGCCTGTGTGGGCGATGGTGGGCCATTCTGGGTTGGGCTCCTTGCCTTTCAGGAGTTTCGCTCCAGCCCCCACACTGACCGAGCGGCCTCAGGCTGGAAAGAGCTCCGAGAAAAACAACCGAGCCCCGAATCAAAACAAAACGCCCTCCGTCACCCGATCCGAGATCCCGGCACTTCTCTCTCTCCTGCAGGGGGCACAGCGGCAGCGGCACGAACCCGGAAAGAGTGATATTTTTAGCACATCCCTACGAAATAGGTGGCGGAACGCCGTTCCGGTGCGTTCCGCCAGAAAAAAAGCCCCGAATACAGGTATTATCTGCAGTGTATAAGATCTCTGGTGTGAGGGTTTCTCTTCTCTGCATGGATTTCTATTTTCAGCCATGCTAATATTGCATAATAATGAGGTGCTTTTGTTGATATAATTTATACCTATTTACCCAGAGACTATTTTTCCTTTTGTTGATAAAAATTGTTTTTATCACTAGCAATCATGGCTGAAAGGGCAGATGGACTATCATTCTTCATAGTAATTAAGGAGCAACATGCTTTTCACATTGCAATTAAGGTGATTAACATTTTCTTTTTTTTAACTCCATGTGTTGTATTTATTTGTATTTATGTGTTGTACAGAAACAAAATTCAAAGCCATCTCGGCAGGCTGGAGCGCTGGGCCGAAAACAACAGAATGAAATTTAATAGGGATAAATGCCAAGTGCTGCACCTAGGGAAAAGGAAGGAAACCAAATGCAGAGTTACAGAATGGAAGACACTTGGCTCACAATACTACAAGTGAGAAGGATCTTGGAATTGTGGTAGATCACAAACTGAATATGAGCCAGCAATGTGATGTGGCTGCAAAGAAGACAAATGCTATTTTGGGCTGCATTAATAGAAGTATAGCTTCCAAATCGTGTGAAGTGATAATCCCCCTTTACTCAGCACTGGTTAGGCTTCATCTGGAGTACTGCGTCCAGTTCTGGGCACCACACTTTAAGAAGGATGTAGACAGACTGGAGAGGGTTCAGAGGAGCGCAACAAAGATGATAAAGGGACTAGAAACAAGGCCCTATGAGGAGAGACTGAAAGAACTGGGCATGTTTAGTGTGGCGGACTGAACCTGGTCCGTTGCACGGGTTTGGCACCTTAAGGGTTAATCGGCACCGAAGTCGTGTTCTGTATGCGGCTGTCAAAACCTTTACTTTTAGCCACGAGTGATATGTATGGACAAGGAATCCCCCCAGAAACACAGGGAAGCCACAGCTAGTCAGTTTCAAAAGAGTTTAATGGAGCGGAATTAATAGACTATAGGAATTTCGCAGTATAAACATAGCAGCCAATACCGATAGGGAAACGGAAGTATTCAGTTTGCTTTCTAGGTAGGCTTTGCTTGAATGCAGAATATTACCTGACACCAGAGACTCTGACTCTGGATTCTAGTGTAGCAGTTTGCTTTGCCGATCGCCAGGCGCCCTGCCCGGGGTTGGAAGTTGCTTGGCCCTAGCCGGAGCTAGCGACCTGACCCGTGCAAGCCTGCACCGTGTTCCCAACAACCCCTTTGTTCTTTGGCACATATCTTTTCTACCCTCGCTCGCCCCCTCCCTGCCCTTGATGATCAGGTGGGTCGGTCCCGCCCCGCGGGGTGGTGGTGCCTTTCGGGGGCTGGCGTCTCCTGGGTACTTTGGTACTTTGCAGCTCTTTGAGACTGCGCCCCCCACCTCCGGAATGTTATGCGCTTCCTTGAGGGAAGTGTAAATGTGCCCCATTGAAGGTATGCAGATGTGGCTTATGTATAAACCGGTCTGCCCAGAATTGTGTCTCCTGTGCCCCGGGTGGGGATTATGCAGACAGAGGGGTGACAGCGGAAATGGGGGGGAACATGTCAGGGTTCAATATGTCAGGGTACAGCAGTGTGCTCAGGCTTTCTCTCCACATTTAGCCTTCAGAAGAGGAGACTGAGGGGAGATATGATCACACTCTTCCTGTACTTCAAAGGTTGTCACACAGAGGAGGGCCAGGATCTCTTCTCGATCATCCCAGTTTGCAGGACACGGAATAATGGGCTCAAGTTACAGGAACCCAGATTCCACCTAAACATCAGGAAAAATTTCCTGACTGTTAGAGCAATAAGACAATGGAACCTAGGGAGGTGGTGGGCGCTCCCACTCTGGAGGCATTCAAGGTGCAGCTGTACAACTGTCTGTCAGGGATGCTTTGACTTGGATTCTTGCATTGCGCAGGGGGGTGGACTTGATGACCTTATAGGCCCCTTCCAACTCTACTTTTCTATTATTCTATTTGGGGGAGGGGATGCTGGGAGACACCATGTGTATCTCAAAACCCCTCCTCTGTGCTCTTTCCATATTCATATGTAGGAAACAAGGAGGTGTTATAATTGGGATTGGCCCATGACACAATTTCATGGCCAGGTGTAACACTAGCAAATGTGATCCTGACCAAGGAATGAGCAATCAAAGACTGGGTTTGTACAACACAACAACCCATTGTGGGTGACAAGCCATGCTGGGTTGTCGTGTCATCAAAACCCGGATGGTTTCCCACAGGGTGTCTTGTTCGTGGGCAACAAGCCACCCTGACAACCCATGCCTTGTTTCTGGAGATGAGGTAGCCATGATGGATTATCGTGTCATCCAAACCCGGGCTACTGACCCCATTGTGGATACTGGGAAGTGGCTGCGAGTTGGTTGGCAGGAGTGGCAAAAAACCCTTGCCGCTCTTGTCAAGCTCACCCAGACCACCGCCAGTGTCAGCCACCCCATTGATGCCTATGTGGCATGGTGGACTGGTGGAGCGACCATGGCTTTGTTTCCCCCCCCCCTTTTCCCGAGATTGCCTTTCACGATCTCTGAGTTGACAGCCAGTGATAGCCCCTTCAAAGTGACCAAAGTGTCACTAGTTCACTATCTTGCATATGCTGCTGAAAAGAAGCTACATGATTTGACCATTGTAGCATTCCATAGCAGTTCCCTGCTGAATTTTAGTATGGGGTGGGCCATCCCTGCTCTAGAGAATGTGTACTTCCCTCAATATACCTTAGATTTTTGCTCATGGAGGAACCTACAAATTTGCCTCTGATTTCAAATTAGGGAAAATTTTGTGGCAACTCCCCCCCCCCCTCTTTATCCCTTGCCCAAACTACTATTCCTCACACTACAATTACAAGCAAGATGATCCAAGCATGGTATAATGAGTTCTATAGATGTCAGTACATAAATGATCTGGACTGATCTGATAATATCTCAAAATCTAGTTGTGTGTGGCAGTCTATAGCTAGTCCCATTGGGGAAGGATGTGGTAGGGAAGAACAAACCAAAACATAGAACTGGATGGGAAATTATTGGCCACAACTTGTTTTCAGCTTGGAATAGAATTTGGCAGGGGCACAGAGCATGGATTTGATCACTGGCCAATCCCACCACCCTGGCCCACATACCAGGAGCCTTAGTGGGGAGACCGGTGTCATCGGGTCACATCATGGTGCAGACCACTAACCTGACCCCTTTCCTGCTGTCCTGAGTATGCCAGGCTTGCAGCCCCACACCGGGCTGAATCTTGATACCACAAATGCCAAGATCCCTTAAGGGGATCCCCTCCCCCGATTGTGTAGTGGGGAGCCCAATCGCTTTCCCCCTTACAAATGGATCCAGCCCAAATGGATCCAGCCCAATGCCTTCCACACCTACACAGTCGTGACTTAAATGAAAACTTTACCAGCTAAGCTAGCATTCATGTTCATCACGCTATACAAATCAACTATAAAAAACTGAAATAATATTCTTGCAGTGGGGAAGGTGAAAATCCTTCCCAGCCCCATTAACCAGCAAGCTAATGTCCTGCCACAGCAAGAAATACAATACTTTGGGGTGGGTGGGCGAGTAGGTGGGGACTGGGGAAGTCGGCAACGTCAATGCTGAAACTGAGTCAGAGGGCTATGGGTGGACCAGAGGGAGATAGGTTTCCTATGGTCCATCCTTGAAGCCCCACCCCCTGCTGAGCTAATAAGTTCCCTGATTGGCTCCTACTGGCCAGATGTTCAGCAGCACTGTGGCTGAGTAGCTGAAGACTCCTGCTGCTTCCCTCCTTCCCACCAGCACCATGCACCCCACAACTTTGCTCCCAGGTAAGGAGGGAGCTGTGTTTCTACGAGAAACAGTTCTTCAGTTTTCTTTTGGCATTCTTGAGAGCTATTACCTGAGTGCATGGGGAGGGCATCAAGTAATTGCTTTATGTTCATGATCCTAGAGCATTTCCATGGTCAGCTGTTCAGATTCATTTTGCACTGCTTTTGTGATGTATGAACCTGACCTTAGTCACGCAGTTCAGCAAAACAGCTCTTAGATGTGGTTGATAGAAACTGGGTTCAAAGGCTCTGATATCAAGTACATTAAACTTAGAAATACATTTCACTGAAATCAATGGGGCTCCCTCACCCCAACCCCAGTCCCTAAATTAACAGGTATAGAATGTTGATGAAATCTCTTTTTCCATTTTCACAATCTTCTGAGCTGCCTATCTGTCTTTGTGCAGTCTGTTGTCTAGCATCATATTAATGGTACATCAGCACAGCCTATTAAAAAAAAAAAAAGAAAGGCTGCCTAAAACAAAGCTGAGAAGAAATCTGTTTTTGGGTTTTTTTTAACATGCAGAACCATTCTGTCCACTGTAGATAACCTTTCCTCCCTAATATATTTTCAAGTTGTTTCCTTTCTTTACATCATACAGATTTTTCTGTGGGTTACTGAACCCTTTGGTCAAATGAATGCTTTATATTTTAGTAAAATCCTGAAAGCTTCTCAAACATGCTGGACACTCACTGGCTGGTTAAAGAGATAATGCCAGAATCACATGCGGCAACAAGGACAATGTTTTGGAATCTGAGCAAACCTGGTGGTGTCTTCCCTTTGCATAGAAATTAGCAACTGACACAGAGAAACCTTCCAAGTGGATGGGGTGTGGGGGAGGAACCCTTAACAATTAGAGTAGCATCTTTTTTGTCATCATTCTTCCAATGACCCAATTGTGTCACAGCCCAAGCACATATAATAGGGAGCTGAGCATTCAATCATTTAGGGAGCAATTTTCTCATAAGCTCTAAAAATGAAGATGGTGTTAAGTAGTTTTTAGAAGTGTCTGTCATGGCAAATCCAGAGTATACAGTAATTAAAGAAGAAATAGAAGAGATATCTGCCATACAAAATAATACTCTCTTCAAGAGTTAAAAAGCAAACTTTCTTCCTTCCTTTTCCACTAAGAAGTTTAAGAGCACAGGAAGAAGAGGAGGTCATTCTGAGGTTCTTGAAATTGATTTTTAAAAATTGGTTTCTTATCAAACATGGCATAATCATTGCTTTTTCAATGCAACATGCTCTACACCGCTTTTTCTGAATTAAAACTTCATCTTCTTTCGTGAATAGGCTTACCTATTGCATACAGTAATTGTCCCAAAACACTGTTGAGCCATGGAAATGTAATGAGAATATTGGATTTCACTTGCTTTGTTATGGTTATTTGCTTGGGAATAATGTCATCTTTCCTTCAATAGCTTTAAGTCCATGCAGACAAAGATGCTTTGCAGAGTTCTCTAATTTGTTTGAATGGCACCTCTTCAAGGCACACAGAATTCCCTTCTGGATGGACTTTTTAAAAAACATTCATTTATGAATTCAAAATTATGAAAGAATTGTGAGAGCTCATTCATGTATAATGCAAATATATTTATTTTTAAAAGCCAGAGTCATTTGGGGGGAAAATGCAAGTATTTCAAGTTTCCCCTAACTTTAAATTAAAAATTAAAATAAGTTTCATGAAACATTACCAAAAAAGAGTTTCCATTTAATCTGATTTTTAATTGAGTTGATGTAAACTTTGGGGGTTGGATTCAGATTTAGGTATGTGCACTTAGGACAGCGGAAACTGACTTCCCCATCCCTTCTTCCATATGACAACCTCTCCAGCCCCCAGAAAATGCTCAGGGGACCCTGCTGAATGGGGTGAGCTGTGGTGGAGAGGGGATGAGAGAGCCACAAAAATCAGGCAGAGGCACCTTCCACTAGTGGAACCCTTCCATTCATGGAAGGTAAATCCTGCATCCAACTCCATTCATTTATTTGATTTGTACCTTGCCTTTCTACCAAAAAATGGCACTCAGTGCAGCTTATAGGCACAATTAAAATTGATTAAAATAATAACATTAAAATACAATAAAAAACATAGCAATTACAGAATTAAAAAAGGTGATCTCATGTCACCTTTTAAAATATATTTAGTTCAAGATCCCACCATTTTAAACTAGAAGCATGTTCCCTCATCTTCCCCCCCCCTTTTTTAGAATACTGGCTCCTCCCTTTTAAACATTTTTTTACATCCCTAATTCTGCCAACAATCAGGTGAATAGATAAGCACAGCTTTGCAAAGAACTGTAGCCACTTCTCATGTTTCCCATCCATGTGTTCAGTTACTGTACACACTATGGCTTGGCACAATCTGATCACACATTCTGGCTCCAATTTTAAACAATTGTGCAGAGCTTGGGTGCAGGGCCAGTGGCAATGCTCCTGCTCCCCTCCAAGAAGATGAGAAGAGGGCTTATGTTGTGTACTGCTCATTGACCATATTGCATTCTGAGTGTTTTGTTGTTGTTGTTTGAACGAGGAAGGGAAATCATGCCCAGGAACCAAACTGGAAGAAGCACCTACACCACTCCCACATGGGGGATTTGATGCTCCCCTCCAAATGGCAGCCCTGTGCTTGGAGAGCCTTCTGGAGCAGCACTTCATAAAGTACTTTTCCCCAACCTGGTGCCCTTCGGGTGCTTTGGACTATAACTCCCATCATCCCCAGACAGTATGGGCCATGGTCATGGATTATGGGAGTCCAGAACATCTGGAAGGAGCCATGTTGGGAAAGGCTGCAATAACATATTAATGGTTCCTATCAGAAGAATGCTCTGCCACTTTCTACAGGTGCAAGTGGAAATGCTTTCCATTTGTACACTGGCATACTTAATTGGGGTGGATCTCCTAGTCACTAACTTCACAAGCCTCACTCTGTTTGATTTCTACTTCCTTTTCCTTTATTTCCGGCCCATAATGGGACACTCCTTTTCTCTTTTTCTTAGTAAGAGGTATGAGTGGGATGGGGTAGGGTGGGGGGCTTCTTTCCTTCCTCCTCAAAACATGTGTGGTCTGATCCTGATATTTCATTGGGAAGTTCATACTCAGCCACTCTGTCCACGTATTGCAGCTTCAGTGGATCTCTGGGTTAGGATGAAAATGTCTTTTAATGGACCATAGCTCCTTTGGTTTTTCAGAAGACCAAGTATTAAAGTACAGCAATACCTTGGATTGCAAGTAACTTGGTTTGAGAGCATTTTGCAAGACAAGCAAATTTTTAAATATTTATTTAAATTTTTTTGACTTGATATACAAGCGACGTCTTGCAATACAAGTACTGTAGTACGGCTTAAATTAAAAATCTCTGTACAAATTTTTTTGGGGGAATTTTGTTTTGATATAAGAGTGTTTTGGATTACAAGCATGTTTCCGGAACGAATTATGCTCTCAATCCAAGGCATGACTGTAGAGGGGGAAATATTTATTCATTTAAAAAAAAATATTTTCAGGTTGCCTCTAAAATTACTTTTAGGTGTAACCTTCCCAAGGCACTGTACAAGATAAAACAACACAAGGAGTAAGAGTTAAATGAATCCATTTACAGAAATAAGAAAAATACATTCCTAAAATCTCTCATTTTAGATCTCCATCTCTTTAATATCCTATCACTAGGATTACATGAGAGCAAAAACAGGTTTTGATATTAATTTGAAACTGCAGAAGGACAATCTCGAAAATACTGTACTCTTATTTGTGAAGGCATAAACCATTACACTAATAACATCTAAAATCCAGCCAATGTGCAAGGATGTGTAATCAATGTATGAAAATCATTAAACTGGTCTCAGAACTGCCCTCAAGCAAATCTTTTGTGTTAGCTCTTCACTGTGTTGTAAGCCTACTTCTACTGGAATATTTTAAGAGTGTGTTTTTATTCCAAATACAATGTTAATCTAGAATCATCTTGTGAAGAATTGTAAATGCTGCAAGTTTTAAATATTTGCTTAAAAAATAGCAACTTTGTAGTTGATTCTGCTTTTGCCTAGTTCCTGTAGCCTTGGGCAACCTCTTTCTTTTACTACAATTTCACTGGATATGGCACAGGAAACTCCCTTTCAAGTAACAATGTTGCAAAGATATCACAGAACTTGATGTTTATAAATGATTTGAGTGTGTGTGTGTGTGACACAAACACACAGTGACTGGGTTCACACAACGCGCTAAAAACCTCTGTGGTTATTAAGCCATGATGGCTTAGCGTGTCGTCCGAACCCAGCGTGCTTCCCATGGGGTGGTTTAGAAACCACTCTGGGGTGGCTTCTAACCCTACATGGCTTAGTGTGTCATGCGAACCAGGATGACGCACCAAGTCATGGTCAAGCCAAAGAAACTGGAGTCCCTTGGCAAGAGCGGCAGAATGGTGTGCTGCTGTTCTAGCCAAGTGGATAGCTGGTGACTGCCATAGCCAGCCACCCCAAAGTGCCCAAGCGGCACTTTGGGAGAGTTGGCAAAGGCTTCCCCTCCTCCTGTAGCCGCCGTGAGCTGTTTCAGGCTTGCCGTGGCTTGTCTTTAATATATATATATATTTTAGATCGTGAAAGCTGCCATTAAAGAGAGGTTTCACAACCCTGTTTTAGGGCATCTGGGAGGTACCACACCAAAGATGCTCAGAGGTACCTTGGGGGAGCTGCCTGTGATTGCCCACTATATATATATATATTTTAAAAAATTAAAACTCTAATATTGAGCACGACTGGGTGCGCTCAGTATCGGAGTTGTAGTTTTTTTAAGCAGTGGTCTCATTTGCGCTAAGAAGACCAGTCTCTTTAATGCTACTGGAACTTGTCTCCTTAGCGAAAATGAGACCTGCAGGTAGATACTAGGCAAGGTGAGAGTCTTCTGGCAAAATCCAGCAGGCACCCCCCACACCCTGCCCAGTACCTACCCCCCTCCCCTTTGCATGGAGCCAACCTTTCCAATTGTGTGGGATGTTTACAGTCAAAACCATAGAGTTATGTTTAGCCACAAGGAGACCTGATAGAGTTTTCCTGAACATTCCCAGAGAGGACTCTATGAGGCAAATTCCCTTGTGTCCTCTAGCAGGAAGTGGGCACAGCTTACTGCTCTTCTTTTCCTGCCCGCGGACGCACAGAGACTTGAATCCTGAAACTCATCGTGGAAGCCATGAAAAATCTTGCTCCTGATCTCCGAGCTCGTCGCTCAGAGATCCAATGAACCTAGATCAATGAGTACTTTGCAACTGTACATATCTTTTTGTCTGCCTGAAGTTGAACTGCAATATCTGAGGGAGGAAATATTATTTTTAACCTTTACAAGACTGTTTGTCTGGTATTTTAAAGGGAGATAAATGGGGGCCAATCCAGGGAAATTCAGTCTGCTACAAAGCATCCTGAATTACCAAATGCCAATACTGCTGTAACAGGCAGATCCAAGCTTCCAATTAAAGCTGAAAAGGGGACTAACTCTGCTACTCTCGCAAACACGGGAAAGGAGGGATAATATCACACATATATCCTCTCCTAGTTTCTTATCAGTCCAAACAAATTTGACAGGTTGGCTCCTGTGCTATCCACTCGGGGTAAATGGCAAAACTGAGGGGACAGTTAGGGCTTCCCAGCACCCCCCAAACCCGCAGGGATCCTTCTTGGAAGGGGGGAATTGAGGGGGTGGCCCCCAAACACCCTTTTTTGCAGGGTCTTTGCTTTTTTTAGGAGGGCCCTTGTGCCTCTGGGTTATTCACACTTGGGAAAGTGAGGGCAGCCCAGGGGCACATGAGTGCCACCCCAAACCCGAAGATTCTGCTGCAAGGGGTTCTTTTCACTCCCCCCCCACCTTTAAATTTTTTTTTGAATAAAATATTTAGCAATGGGCTACAATTCCAACTTGGCATGGACACTTGTCTGCAGGGACCATAGGATTTTTTGGATTCCCCCTCCTGAAGCCGTAAATACGGCTACAACTTTGGGAGGGGGACTTAAAGATCTGATCCTGCCCCCACCACAGAAAAAACCATGATGCCTGCTTTCCAAGGTCAGAAAAGTGGCCTTGGATGACCTTGTAGAGGTCAAAAAGGGGGCGTTCCAGTGGACATGGAGGGGAGGTGTAGGAAGGAGAGAATAAGAGGGATTTCTGGAGTTGGAAACAAAGGATATATCTGAATAATTAAAAGATTCATAGATCCTTGCCCAATTGATACTGTTGTTAAAAGCATCATAGACTGATCCCTTGCCCAAATAGTACTAGAACTTCAATTTAAAAGGACTTTCTAAAAGTCTCTTACCCAATATGTCACTCATCAATTTAAAAGGGATTCAGAATACCATTGCCCAATCAAGAAGTTATCCTAGAGTTTTGGCAGGTTCGTATACCCTGCCTGTAATGTCTGGTTAAGGGTTCTAGAATGTGGCTTGCCTTTGGCATTGGAAAGTACTGAACAAGTTGAAGTTACAGCTAGGTAGGAGTAGAATTTGCTTTTTTTTTATTAGTAAGCAAGACAAGTTTACACTTACACACACACCCCGTATACCTTTAAGACAAATTTACAGGAAAGAATAATTCACACTTTCAAATATTTGCCAGCAATGAACTTCTTCCCTCAAGAATCCCCCATGTAGGGCTATGGATTTCGATCTCTCCTGAATTTCAGAAGAAGTAGACCTCAAAGCTAATGTGAGGTCAGACTTTATGCCCCCTTTCTTTGCCAGATATTCTAAAATTCATGCCTATTGCTGTATTGGAGATTTTAATTTTTCAAGCTAGCTGTTGGTCCCTTAGCAGTGGTCAAGCTCTTTTTGGGGACCCATCCTTTATTTTTAGGGCCACTCCTCTTGTGAATAATGAAGTGATGTGGTATTTTCTGCTATGGAAATACCCCAAATTTCTTAATTTGTTCTTTGGAGGGTGTGTGTGTGTGTGTGTGTGTATTTTTTACAGTCTGAGTCTCTCTTCAAGGGGCAAAACCCACAGCCACTTCCCATTTAGTTCCTCTTGCACTGATTTTAATGAGAACTTGTATACCAACACTTCTAGGTCACAAACAACTTTTGATCTAAAACAGTTTTTTGTAACTTCTCGGCCCCAAAACAGACTTTGGTTCATCAATATAATGCAGACTGGCATTAAAATTAGCAAAGCCGCTGTGGTGGGCCTTTATGACTTTTGTCTTAATGAGCGATCACACAGCTGTAGCTTTAAGGCTCCAGACCCTAGAGTGGTAGGTAGGGGGCTGCAATTTACATCACAACTGGAGGCCTTTTTTGGCAATGCAAATTGGAGACATCGGGAGGGGGCTGATCTGGATTGCAGCTGTTAAAGGCACAGGCGTCCTTGGAACATGAAAGGTAGTAACCCTACTTGTCCCCTGAAAATGTACACTCTGAAGCATCTTTCTAAACTACACAGTGGCAGCAGGACTGTCATTTTTCTTTTATTGTCTCTGCTCCTGTGAGTTTAGCAGCATCCCGTTATGCAAAAACCAAGCCAATGAAGGCTGTAATTCTACACACTTAGGAGTCAGTTCGGCGAGGTATACAAGCAGATGCTGAGGGTGGAAGCTGATTTTCCTACCACTGGTATAACAAAGAGATGAAGAGCTTTACCTGTTTCATTTCTGCATGTCTGGCAGCTGTCAAAGGCACAGGACTGGGAACAGTGGAAAAAGTGGGGAACACTAACACTGCAGTCCAATAAGCAATTTCTTGGGAGCAAGTCCTAGTGTTTACAGCAGAGCTTAATTCCAAGTAAACATGCATTGGATTGGACTGTATATGGCAAAATAACTGTGCCTGAAGCTGACCCCTTGGCTCCATCCAGTGACCTGCCCTGCCATCCACCCCACCATCCCCAATGGCACCACCCACCACCCTAAAGCTTTCGTTAATATACCAAGGATTATGAGAGCCAGCATGGTGTAGTGGTTAGAGTATTGGACTGGGACTTAGGAGATCCGGGTTCTAGTCCCCACTCAGCCATGAAGCTCCCTGGGTGACTTTGGGCCAGTCACGGTCTCTCAGTCTAACCTACCTCACAGGGTTGTTGTGAGGATAAAATGGAGAGGAGGATTATGTAAGCCACCTTGGGTTCCTTGCAGGATAAAAGGCAGGGTATAAATATAATAAATAAATATGTTACTATGTCTGTTCTAAAACAGATAACACCACTTTGAGAATGTCCATGTTCTTCGATAATAGGGAGCAGGCGATGCCTTTTATTCTTTAACATGAACTCACTGGACTTGGCATCTCCATTGATTTAGCAGTGGAAAAGAAATCTTCCTGACCTTCAGGGAAAGGGTTTCAGAGAGTTCTTCACATCTCAGTAACTAGCTGTGACTCCATCCACTGAAAAAGGCACACTTGGAAATCTTCTATGCACTACTCAGAGTATGCAAAACTGATCTGATGTAATCCTGCCTGCATGAAAATTAATCACGGAACTACTATTTAAAACAAACAAATCTGGATTGCAGACTTACTGAAGCCTGTATATGGTAGTGAACTCAAGAACTGAAAAATTATTTGCTGTTTGAATTCTCTTGCTGTTAGACTTCTAACAGAACAACAAATTTAAGCTCCTCTGGAAGTGTGATAAATGCAGTAATCCAGATTGCATTTGTTAATTCTGCTTGGAATCAGTGCATTCCTTTAATAATTTAGAAGTACCACTTTATTTATTTATTTATTTATTATTCTGCTTTTCCGCCAGAAATAGAACTCAAGACAGGTAAGTGGCACTCAGGGCAGCTATCAAACATAAGCTTTCACTGAACCAAAAAAAAAAAAGAAAGAAAGAAAAAGAAAAATATCTCTGCTCACCTCTATATTTCACAGTCATGTTTACATTTTTCCCTTGCCTTTGTTTTTCTTATTAGAATTGGGAGAGATAAGTGGCCAGTTGCAAAAGAAGACAAGGCTCTTGCACCTTTAATGGTTGTGTAGAACAGGAAATTTTAGCAAGTATAGCTTGCAAAACAAGCTGCACCTGCTGAAATTCCCTCTTAAGCACAAGTATTAAAGGTGCAGGAGCCCTGCTCTCTTTTGCATCTGGCCACCCTAAATAGCACTAGGAAACACTGCAGAAATGGTTTTCATTAAGGAGGGATGTCAAAGGTAGGGCTACTGATGGGAATATACATCCACTTGATCAGTTCTGGGCCTGACTAACCAGATCATTTAACACTTCAGTCCCATGCAGACTTACATGGGAATAAGACTCCAGAGTTCTCATCCCAAACAAGCAAGGAAATCTGTCTCACAAGTTTCGCACAAGCAAGCTGGGAAGGAGTAGCAGCTCAGTGAACTGACTCAGATGAGCTCTGTCTCCCATAGCTGCGTAACACTACTGGTGTGGTGAGTGAGAGAGTCACACAGCTCAGAGGCAACAAAGTTTGGAAAATGTAGAGAGCATGCAACAACGAACTGCATTGGCTGAGCAATGCAGCCAGCAACAGTATTAGTTGAGAGCATCCTTAACTAACACTGATTCTCACTACAACAAGCTCTATCCTTCTTTGCTGCGGAGACATCTGCTGTTACCAAATGTTAATTATTTATTTTATTTCTTTATCATTGACATTTATATGCCACCTTATCTGCTAAAAAGCCATGAAGTACAAAAGTACAAAAGTACAAAAATTTAACAATAAAAGCTTAAACGATAAAAACAAGAGCATAAAAGCAGTAAAATTACCCATGTTGAAAGGCCAAATTGAAAAGAGGCATCTTTACACACTTTCTAAAGGCCAAGGGAGTGGGATCCAGTCATAGTTCTTGAAGGATCACATTCCATAGTTTGAGGGCAACACAGGAGAAAGCCCTTTCATGCGTCCCAGACAGACAGGCCTCTACGGGTACTGGAGCTCTCAAAAGGGTCTTTCCTGCAGACTGTAATACTCAGGCAGGTTCATAGTAAGACAGGTGGTCCCTTAGAAAGCTAGGTCCTAAGCCGTTTAGGGTTTTGAAGGTTAAAACCAAATATGGACATCTGCTGAAAATTGCAGAGTATTAGCTCAGGATTCCTTCCCTGAGGAAATTATTGCATTGAAACATAACAGGACTGGTGTTTTCTTAAATCCTAGAGGGAGGTGATATCACAGGCACAGAGGGAGGAGGCAAGCAGCAACATCTAAGGAGATGCCCACACAGCTTCTGGAGCCAGTGACTAATCCTGCTGCTTATTGGGGGGGGAGGGGAGAGCACAGCTGAGTGGGACATAGCTGCTGGGGGACACTAGGCTCTGACTTGGGGGGGGGAGGAATCTGGTTGGCAGGATGCCACCTTACCTACCCAAACTGACCAGCCCCCCCTGGCCAGCTCAGGAAAGGGAACTGGTGGAAGGGCCATTTCATTCTGGTCCCCAAATAAGGAATGAAGGTAACAGCCTCCATGTCAGAATAACCTTTGAACCCAACAAGGGCAGGGGCAAGGAAGGCAGCACAATTTGTACAGCCTGTACATTTCCCCTGCCTGGCTCCTCCTCCTAATGTTACTAAATGCACCATCAGCTGAGCACAGAAGTGAGCACATAACCAGTTTGCGGCACTTTTTAGTAATATTTGTAATCCCTCCGAGACACCGCCAACAGTTTAGAAGCAACAGCAATGTATTTTCTACAAGCTAGAAATATATATATAAATCCCCCAGTACTGATGTGATTTATTTTGATATCACCGTATCTACATACACTGTGAAACAGACTGACATCTAACAGAGCGGTTTAGGAACCAGCACTATGTCAGCTGTAAAAATGTCTTTCTTCCTGTGAGCACTGAAGTCACTAAAGCTACTGTGGATGGTTAACATTACACAAACAAACATAAATGATTTGAAAGCCTGCCAAGTTGTTAAGTGTCTATAGTAACTGCAGGCCTGGTGCTTCGGTGATGGTATCTATTGTCTCAGACTGTAACTGTAATCTGGCCAAAACTACATCTTTCTGTATGTTTTGCATAGTGCTAAGGCGTGATATACACTGGAGTAGTCCTATTAAAATCACTGGGACTATATCAATGCGAGGCAACGCTAAATCACACTGCATAAGGACATTGAAGCTCCTAGGTTATAAATAGGAATGGGGAGCGGATAATAAAGTAGCTCTATGATAGTTCATTCTTAGCCACACCAGGAATTCAAACAAAGCTTGGAAGTGGAACAAGAAGGAAATGTCCTGATAATTTGTTCTCTTTGTGACCTCGGCCCTCTCTTCCTATTTCAAATGAACAAACCCTCCCCTCAGATATTAGGGCCCCTAATAGGCAGCTATGGAACTCAGGGTTTACTTAATGGATCCATGTTATATGGACAAGCGCATGTTTAAGTAGGTTATTCTTTCCGCTTTCCTCTTTTTCTCACTTCTCTTTGTTCAAAATGGATGAATCAGATGTTAGAGTGAATAATGGGCAATTCCAGAATGAAGGGTCCACATAACAGCCCTAGGATATGAGAACAAGAAAACGTTGTGAGATTATTTTCTTCCACGGAATTTTAGGGCTTGTCCGGATGACAGCTCCTCAGGTCCGGCTCCCCTGGCTGCCTGCTCTAAAACAGGTGTGAAGAAAGCAGTAACTGAAAAAAAGAAGGGGGAAAAAAGGGAAATTTTATTGTGAAAGTCATGCATGTTGACTTTGTTTGTCACCATTTCAACTAGGGTTGCTTCCACACTAGGGCGCTTTAGTGCACCCGAGGCACTGCTTTCTGCAATTAGCTGGAAGTGGAATAAAACCTGAGGTTCCATACCATGCTTAGGGCACAATCCGATGAGTTGCGCCCTCAGTAGACAGAAGCCTCTTAACTCAGAGGCTTCCGTGTATCCAGTGCCCTGCTCAGCTGCTGTCGCAGTCCCCCTTCATAGCAGTTTCTACAGCCTCGGGGGGGGGGCAGTTCTGAAGAATCCTATGGTCCCTGTGATGCTGTCCCGGTACCATAGGATTGCTCTCTTAATATACTGCTTATCCAGCAATGGCTTTCCTCTTTTGCTAAGGTCCATCTTTAATGTCTACCCACTGGTGAGCGCCATTCAGCAAAATTCCTTTCTAATGCTAATCAGAAGCCTCCTCTTTACAGGTTCAGCCCACAGTGGAGTTTAGTGGCTCCAATGTCAGTGGGGCTGTGTATCTGCTTCAGATTTTATTGCTTCCTCTTAATCTGGGCGGGGCATTTTGTTGCATCCTCTTAATCACATTTGCCCTTTGAGTTTGCCCTCTAAATTGCCCCAGTGTCCATTTCTCTTTCCACGGGTGGGGTGCCTTAATTACTTATTTCCTCTCATTATTTTTTTATTTCCTTTTTTTTGGAATAGCAAAATAGCATTACCGGTATTTTGTTATTTAAAGAGGAAAACACAAAAATAGTGAGAGGAAAAGCCTCCAGTACCGGAAGATAAACTGACATTGTGGCAATTTACGTAGGGATGGTGAATCTGTTAATATTGGTTTCTGTCACTGTTGTATTTTAAGTGACTCTCATCCTGTTTTTGCATCAGTGTGATTCTCTTATTTAGTTTGGGTTCCTGGCTCTCCAGCATCTGAATTTGGATGAATCACCTAAAAAAATAATGACATTCATTTCCTGTTCTTATTGCAAGTCCTGGTTGAACGAAAACAATTTGATAATTTTTGATATATATTGGTGCGTTTTGATTTTCGTTCAATATAAGACGAATAGATGTGCATATAATATAAAACAGTCATTCTTAAACTTACAATACCCACTCAGAGAGTCAAAGAAACAGACCGACAATCCCAGACTTCTACCTAGGAATTGGAGTGATTTAAGGCACAATCCTATGCAAGTTTAGACAGGAAAAAGGCCTATGACTCCCGGCATGCCCCAGTCAGCATGCTGGGAGTTGTTGTAGGTCTTTTTCCTGCCTAAACTTGCATAGGATTGTGCCCTCATAGATGTACCAGGCCTTGTCCTACATTTAACCTGTATCTAATCCTGGCACTCGTTTATTTCCTCATGCAGGTTTCAGGAGCTCAAGCCTCAAACTGCCCTTGCTTACAGACAGTTCCCCAAACTTGAAATGACTATCTGCCAACAGTAGTCTGCTAAACCTAGGAACTAGATCATCTAAAAACAACAACAACGAACAAACCTCTGTTATCATATCTCTCACCATACTGGGTAATGGTGACTTCTGAACTCCAGGTGGTCTTGGTTGATACGGAATATTTGTATTGATTCCAATCTGGTTTCCGGCCTGGATATGGGACAGAACCAGCCTTGGTCCATAATCTGCGGGCTGTAGGCTTTATTGGTGTAATTTGTTTTTATAGTTTTTATAATATTTTATTGTAGTTGGCTTGCCAATTTGTATATTTTAATATGTTTTTTAAAAAAAATATATCCTGGGGTGCCTTCTTGAGAGGGTTTTACCTAAAAATAATTTTAAATAAATAAATAATCTCACGTTTTCAACTATGTGGAAGCCCTGTGACCTTTAATACACATTTCTAGAAGAGTTGCTCACCCCATTCATACAGGAAGGCTTGGTCTCTATGGTACAACCACATTTATAGCAAGAGGCAGCATGCCATGCCATGCCTTGCCTTGCCTTGCCCTGTCCTGTTGTATGCATGTCAGCCAGCCTTCCCAACCTGGTGCCCTCCAGCTGTTTTGGACTTCAATTTCCATCAGCCCCAGCCAGCATGGCCAATGGTCAGGAATGCTGGGTATTGTAATCCAAAACATCTGAAGGGTGGCACCAAGTTGGGAAAGCTGAAGTAGGCATTGTTCCACACAATCAGGAACCCTGGCCTGGAAAAGCATGTCTGCACACAGCGTGAAGAAGGGCAGATCTTTCTACAAGGTGCTATATGCATGTCCTTGTTCCTCTCAACATCCTAGCCCCCAAATATACAGAATTTTACATATGTTCTGGTTTATCCTCAAGAAACATTCAATAGAAATCATTCAAACTTTGAGGAGGAGGGGGCAAAGAAGAAGTATGAGTCTTTCTTTCCTCTCCTTATACACTATACCAGCTGCCCCCAAACTCGTGCCTGCCAGATGTTTTTGAGTACAACTTCAAGCATCCCTGACCATTGGCCATGCTGGCTAGGGCTCTTGGAAGTTGAAGTCCAAAACATCTGGAGAGTACCAGGTTTGGGGAGGCTACAGTATACTATGTGATTTTATTATTAAATTAATGTTGGCATTACCCTGCTGATAACTGTAACATTTCCATTGACTAGATGAGTCCATTGTGTGGAAGACACATAGGGAAGCAGAATCAACAGCTAAAAAGAGTTATGTACTAGTTGCATGAAAATACAAAACAATTCTTAGAAACAGAACTCTCCCATTGATCAGTAGATGGCAAACTTGCTGCATCTAACTTCTAGTCCATTTTTATCCTGTTCACATTTACAGTAGAAGCATTATGCTCTGTTATAATTTAAGATACCTTTAAATTCATCCTATTTAGTTTATTGTAGAAATGATTTCTGCACAAAGCACTCCATATAGCAGATATATGCTGTGGTCTTTAACATGCTACTGTAAAGAAATATATTTGTCTTAATTAATATATGTGCAAACTTCCCACAACTATTTTTCTCTGCTGTATCTTAAATTGTTTCCTGCTTTGTTTCTGGAGGTTTATTTTTATTTGGAAGCTGCTTGTTTTATTAAAGGCTTTGAAGAAACACTGTCCATAAGGCTTTGAAGAAACACTGTACTTCAACACTTCACTCCATAACAGAAAGCTTTGCAAAAAGCTCTGTGTAAGAAAAGTATGACGCTAATAATTAATTAGGATCTTCTAAAATGTGAAATGTCCTATAGGACAGCAATGAGAACATTTTTGATTTATAATGTATTTCTAATTATTCTTTGAAGTGATATGCATGTAACCTATTAGAAGAACATTCATATATTTAAATTCAGAAGAAGAGGTTGATATATAGTTAGAAGCAAGTTAGTAAATGCAACACATGTAGGATATGATAATGTATAAGCAGAATTATTATTATTTTTAAATTAGGAGTAAACAGGATTAAGAAGGATCACAGGTTAGCCGTGAAATTAGCAAATTTTAATTGCTTCAGGAGAAAATAAGCAGTGACTTCATCTTTGTGTTTCCATTTGCTATCTAGAATGTTCTAGAATGATTCTGTTGTGCCTCTGTTGATTGTAAACAGTAAGAATTGTTTTCTAACATTTGCTAAATAGTATGCTGGCTCAGCTTGTCTCAGCGTGGAAAGCTAAGCAGGGTCAGGCCTGGTTATTACTTGGATGGGAGACCCCTCCTCTAGTTAACTGCATTGAACAGGGGGTTGGACTCGATGACCTTGTAGGCCCCTTCCAACTCTTCTGATCCTATCCTATCCTAAGTAACCATGGAACATGTACATTGCTCACTGCCTGACCTCTCTTGACCTTGCCCTTGCCTAATGCTGTATTAGGAGGAAATCATTAATATTTCTTTTCACCTTGTCATGAAGGGCAATTTTATTAAACTTTGCGCTTGATATTTTTGTTAAAAGCCTCAGTAAACAACTGACCATAGTGATTACAAATTGCCAGTCCAAATATTCCTTTCTAGTACAATGAAGGCAAATAGGTCATAGGAAATATTTATAAACCAAATGTGAAAGAAAGAGTGGAAGGCTGACCTCTCAAAGCTGTGCTTGTATTATTAAGAGTAGGAATGATCGTGGCAGGGATTCATATTGTGCTTTTTTCCAAGTATTCAAGGTGCACTTAGGAGCACTATGTGTCAGTACTTCCAACAACAACCATATAAAGTGGGCTGGCATTATAATTTTATTTATTACACTTATTTTTATTTATTTATTTATTTTAACCCCTATATGGAGGTGCAAAGTCAGGGTAGGAGATAATGGGCTGGTTCATACGACCTGGGCGGCTAGTGGGGGAGGCATCACGGGGCTGTCTGTGGGGTCCGGCGGGGCGCCGCAGATGACCTGTGCCCCGCACATGTGGGCGGACCACGGTGGAGCCAGCAGTCCCCGCACCACTGCGCGGGCTTCCCGGCACTACGGGGCAGCAGCTCTGGATGCCCAGCGGGGCTATTTGCCTCTACAGGCCAGAGCGGCTGCAGCTCCGGCCACTCTGGGCTGCCGCCTCTGTGCGGCCACGGGAGGCCCCCGCGGGACGGCTGCCCGCTGTTTGCACAGCAGGGTGGCCACACGCGGTAGGGGCTTAACCCTCTACCGCCCATGGTGATTTTCCGTGCTTCCCGTGTGCAGCCGTCCTGCAGGGGCATCCCCGGGCGGTGTTCACACAACACAGGAACCGCGGGGGACCTCTGCTCCCCTTCAGTTCCCGAGTCGTGTGAACCAGCTCAATAACTTGCTGCAATTTGTGCCATATTGTAGTCAGGCACAGTGAATTAATTGTCTGTCTCCTTAACAACAACTCAGACACCAGTTTCCTCCTTCCCTCTTTCTCTTTTCCTTTGGCCCCTGCCAGGGGCCTATATAAAATCCTCCAAATAAACCAGTTAAGATTGCAGTCCTATATGCACACTTAGATGGGAGTAGCCCCTGGGACTTACTTCTGAATAAAGTAAAGATTGCACAGTGAGTTATCAGCATCTCTGTGGTGGAGCTTGAATTAGGGTTGTCCAAAAGTGGTGGTGATGGTGGGGATTTTGTTCTTCTATTCAGTTTTATTTTAAGATTTCATTAACTTGAATTACATTCATTTTCGTATTTCATTCATTTTCATGGGGTACCCAACCAGTCTTCTTCTGCTTGTAAGTTTGGTATCTTCTGTCCAAATAGCATAAAATATTCAAGCTTTCTTGTATCCCATGAAGGCATCATAGCTGCCAAGTTCCAGACCAAAAGAAAAAAGAAAAGAAAAGAAAGAGGTCCCTATTTTTTTTTAGGCATCTCTAAAAGGGTACATGTTCTATACTCTTCCCATTGCTTTCCCGTTGCTTTTCCCGCTGGCAACTTCTGTGTTTTACATCCTATCGATATGACTTTCTTAGGTATCAGACCAGTCAAATTTCAGCTGACTAGGACAAAAAGCCCCTATTTTATAGGCAATTATAAAAGGTGCACAGCCTCAGCCTGGCTGCTATTTAATCTAGGAAATAGAGTTTCCAATCCGTCAATTTCAGTGCTCTCTCGCTCTTGCTCTTCCCCTCTCTCCCCTGTAAACTTTCTATGACCTGTGCAGTCTCCAGAGGTTCCCATGCTCCCAATATCATTGCTCTCTCTTCCCCCTTGCTGTGACCCTTCTGTGAACTGTGCACAGGATTCCAGACTATGGTTCCAATGCAAAACAGTGCCTCCGATGCAAAGCAACTGAAAATGAAAAGACAAACCAAACAAATGGGATTTCATTCATTGGGCAGGTTCACATGTCACACTAACCCACCCTGGCAATAAGCCACAGTGGGTTGGCTGTTTCGAAAACATCCCACGGTGCCCCTGACAAATGATTGGGTTCACTGTGGGTTGTTCTTCCCCTCCCTTACCTTTGGTCCTCCAGCCGGTATCCCAGGGGACACCGTGGCAGGACTGACTTGTCTCCCCCTCCCCACTGCAATCATGAGACATTTTTTGGCTCACTGCAGCTTTTTTCCCTTTTAAACATTTTTCCTTTTTTCAGAGATCACCTTTCACTATCTCCGATTTCACAGTCAGTGCCAGCCCCTCTGAAGTGCCCAAGCAGCACATTGGAGGGACTGTCACTGGCTGGCCACCATTTTTTTAAAAAAAATTGCACCTCAAAGGTGCACAATTTTTTTCAGTAAGTATTTTTTAAAATTATTTTTATTGTCAGACTTGTGCAAGCGCAGAGGTTCGCAGTTGCACCGGTCAAAAAAAAGGGAGGCTTCAGCTTGGTCAATGTCCTGGGAAGTACCTCCTGTCATAGTACAGCAGGTACCAGCCTTGGACATTGACCCAGAGAGGGTCCAAATAGCCTTTTATCTCTTTGTTTTCACCTGACAGCTGTCAAAAGGCAAGCTGTCAAGTGAAAACAAAGATGTGAGGGATCTTTGCTTGCAAAAAGGGGTGGGTGGGATTTATACCCCTTCATGGCAAGATCCTCATGTTTTTCTTTTTCCCCCTGAACAGTTTGCACTTTCCCCCAAGACACTAGCTGCTCAGGAAAGTGCAAATGTGCATCCCACCCCCTTTTTCTGGGGAAAGGTTTTGACAGCTAGCTTTAAAGGGGTTTTTTGACAGGGCAATGCATTTTATTTTATTTTATTTTGGTCAGGGAGAAATAAAGCCATATCTCCCTTACAAAAAGTACCCATTGCCCTGCCCTGTCAAAAACCCCTTTTAAAGGGGACCTGGAGTTAAAGGGGACCCAGAGATTCCCAAAAAGGGGGTGGGATACCCTTTTCCACTTTCCTGAGCAGCTAGAGTCTCGAGAAAAAGTACAAAATGTGCATTGCCCTGAGGACTATCAGGGCAAAAAAGAAAAACATGAGGATCTTACCACTAAGGGGGTGTAGATCCCACCACCCTGTTTTCATTAACAAAGATTACTTGTGCCTTTGCTTTCCCTTGTCAGCTCACCCTTTCACAGCTGTCAGGGGAAAGCAAAGAGGGGAAAAGGCTCTTTGGTCCCTCTCTAGGTCAATGTCCAGTGTTGGTAGCTGCTGTACTATGATGGCAAGTACTCCCCAGGACATTGACCCAGCTGAGGCGTCCCTTTTTCGGACCCACACAAGTATGAACCACGGCATTTGCGCAAACTCAATATATATACAGTATATATTTACTGGAAAAAATGTGCACAATTGGGGTGCAATTCTTTTTCATTTTTCTTTTTAAATAGGGGTGGCCAGCCAGTAACAGCCTCTCCAGTGTGCCACTTGGGCACTTCAGAAGGGCTGCCACTGGCGAAGTTATGTGCGAGATCACCAAGAGCAGCAAAGTTATTTTGCTGCTCTTGACTTGCGCCTCACTTGCCACTGGACTTTATCCACAGTGGGATTGCTTGTCTGGGTTTGGATGATGTGAGAACCCACTGGGGGTCAAATAGACCATACAACAGCCCTTAGGTTCTCTGGGTGGTTTGTTTTGAAAAAATCACACACACAAGCCACCGAGGGGAGGCCAGGCTGGGTTCGGACAATGCAACAACCAACCCACAATGGGTTATCGTGTCATGCGAACGAGGTCATTTTCTTCATTTTCCATTCATTGTCATTATAAAAACAAATGAACCAATGTGACTCATTCATTTCATTTTCACTGGTTTCTAAAATCAACACGCATCCCCAGCCTGAATGGGAAAGTCAAGGAATTCAGCAGAGAATATATCAACACTTCCAGCCTAACCTCTTAGGACAGGGCTCTCCAACCTTGGGTCCCCAGATATTGCTGGCCTACAGCTCCCAGCATACCCAGCCAGCATGGCTAATGGCAAGGGATTCTGGGAGCTGTAGTCCAGCGACATCTGGGGACCCAAGGTTGGAGAGTCCTGTCTTAGGCACTACCCAACATCAGCTGCATGGTAGCAGTTCTCATCATAGTGACTTGGGTTGGTTTAGTTTTTAATTAAACCCTATTTTTTTCAGCTTTGTGTGTGGTGGGGTGGGGTGGGGGCTGTGTTATGGAAAGAAAATGCCTCTGAAGGTAGGAGGCAGGTGAATTTCTCTGAATTTTCTGGGAAGGATTAGCTTGCTTTAGCTTAAACAAAGTGACTGAGGTTCACTCCGCTCCCTTTACACTTTAAAAAAAGCCCTTGGCCCTGTTGCCTGACTTAGTAAGTCTAAGGGAATGATGGCACCTGATGTAGGATCCTTCCCAAGGGCCTTCTAGGCCAGGAAATGTGGACAAGAGGCCACAGAATGCCTTGCTGCTGCTATGAGAGGTGATGAGGGTTTTTATTTTAAGTGTGCAAAAAAACAAAAGCCCTTTGCCACCTTGTCTAAACAAAAGTAAGCCAAATCCCCTCTCCCCAAATCTGAGAAATTTACCTGTCCTCCTGAAAACAGCTGAAAATCCCCCCCCCTTTTCATGGCGGATAAACAGTCCAGTGTAGAAGGGAGGATATTCAACCCATCACTAGTTTCAATAGCAGAGGGCAATCTATCCTATTATTTATGGACACATAAGCAGGCAAGAAAAATAACCATATATACTGTAAGTAAATGTCTGTTATTCTTGGGTCTTTGAGACAGGAGTTTTGCAATGAACAAATAACTAGCGAGGTCTGTATGCAGCCATTTTACGAGATCCACTTTCTCTGCCAGCCCAGCAGTGGCCAGTCAGATCGCAGTCCACACATTAACGCAGCTCATTTCTCATAATTACACATGCATAACGTTTTCTTTCTTCATGGTTAGAGTGCCAGGGCAAGGAGGATTAATGATGAACTGGCTTGTGAGCAGGGGGAGGCTTTGGCAGTCAGTAATTATACGAATGCAATTGTGAAGCTTTTAAAGGCAATCATTGTGTAATATTGACTTGTACATTGTGTGAGAAAAACAAGAATTATTGTGACCATATTAACTTCAATCCCTCTAGCCACAAAACCTAGACAGTGAAGCTATATATTGATCCTTTGTAGAGCAGGTAATTGTCTACTCACCCAACTTATTTCTTGTTCTTCCAAAACACCAAAGTGTATGTTTGTGTGTGTGTGTGTAGGGTGGGCAGACACAACTACTGTGCCCTTTTGTTCAGTTCAACTGTGTCATAGCCCTAAACTCTGTGTGAGGCTAGTCTGCATGGGTGAGTTGAACTGCATTTAATCTAATACTGAGCTAGTAGCAGGGATGTTGAAGAGTCCTTGGTCTTGAGTCACGAGTCGAGTCACGAGTCTTTGGACCCAAGTCTCGAGTCCGAGTCCTTGGTTCAAAATGGTGACTCATGAGTCATGAGTCACTCCCAAAGCTGACTCCACGAGTCCTTATTAAAATCAATAGGGCTGGGTTTTTTCCCAACAAAATAAGGCTACTTCAGATGTGTGGCTTAAATAAATTCTAGGCACAAGTGTGCCTTTTTGTTTCAAAATTCTGCAACTGATTTTGACAAGAACAGACCAGGCAGACAAACCCAAAATAACCAGGCAGGAAGAGGAGGCAGGGAACCCCAAAGCAGGCAGGCAGAGGCATTTGTCTTGGACAATTCAAACTGTGGAACTGGTTAAGAGACCAGGCAGGCAGAGGAGGCTGGGAACCCCAAACAGGCAGGCAGAGGCAGCCAAACCCAAAATGTCTGAAAGGTTGCATTTTAGGAAAATGATTTAAAAAAATAAAATCTTCGCCAGCGATCACACTTCTCTCCACTCCTTCTGGCACAGCCCAGGGATGTTGAAGAGTCCTTGGTCTCGAGTCCCGAGTCCCATTAAAAATATTGGGACTCGATTGGGACTCGGGTCAGAGGGGGGACTCAGTCCGACTCACGAGTCGAGTCCTAGAGTCCGAGTCCCCATCCCTGGCTAGTAGACTGAATCTGGAGTTCAGGCTACATTAATTGACAACACACAAGTCTTTAAAAGTGCTCTCAATTAAAATACAATATGTAACCCAGGTTTGTTCCTAATGCTGTGCGTTCACTTAGGCAGCACTCCCATGCTCTGTTAAGTTAGTTTAAGTCCCACTGCAATCAAGCGGCCCTTAAATGTCAGACCTTAGCCTTCTTTTGGTGACTTTGTGTTAACAATTGGATGTGTCAGTTGTTGTTTTACTGCCAGACTGTTCAGAATTTGTCAAAATAAGGTTCCTATGAGCAAAATTTATTTATTTATTCAAATCAATTTATATGCCGCCTATATACAAAAACCCTAGGTGGCATACAAGATTATAATACAGTAATACTTTGGATTGCAAGTAACTTGGTTTGAGAGTGTTTTGCAAGACAAGCAATTTTTTAAATATTTATTTAAATTTTTTTGACTTGATATACAAGCGATGTCTTGCAATACAAGTACTGTAGTACAGCTTAAATTAAAAATCTCTACAAATTTTTTTGGGGGAATTTTGTTTTGATATACAAATGTTTGGGATTACAAGCACGTTTCTGGAACGAATTATGCTCTCAATCCAAGGCATGACTGTATAACCAATTTACACCAAACAAATATACAATAAAAACATGACAAATACCATTAAGCATAAAAACAAGATGAAAATTCCATAAAAATTAATAAAATTCCAAAAGTGTGATAAAATAAAACACTATGAAAAGAAGGCTTGCTGAAATAGTAAGGTCTTCAGTGCCTGCTTAAAAACATTCAAAGAAGTCAATAGACGCATTTCAATCGGCAAATCATTCCACAACTGAGGGGCAGCAAAAGAAAAGTTCCTCTGATGTACAGCTGCAAGTCTCACATTACGACTGTAAGCGGCATGGTAGAACATAGGGGAGGAGGCGCTCCCTAACGTAGCAGAACCCCTATGCTTGCACTAGCATTGCAGAATCTACTGGGAACCTGCAGCAAGGACAAGGAATAATGCGGCCTTGCCTCCCCGAACCTCATGTCCTCTAGATGTGTTAAACTACAACTCGTGGCCATGCTGGGAATGATGGGAGTTGTAGTCCAACACATCTGGAGGGTACCAGGTTGGGGAATGCTGAAATAGAGGATGCACAGCTGCAATTATCACTAAACTGTCTTCATAATCCACAAACCATTTAGCCTACAATATTCCAACACTGTGGAGATACTCTAGAGAAAATGGTTTGAAGACTGCATACTGAGTATGTAATACTGACTACAGTAATAACTTGGATTGCAAGTAACTTGGTCTGAGAGCGTTTTGCAAGACAAGCAAATTTTTAAAATAAATTTTGACTTGATAAACAAGCGACATCTTGCAATACAACTTGTAGGGATGTAACCGCTTGCCTCGAGTGGGCGTAGCGGCCCGAAATTGGCCCCGCTCATGCCCGCCAGAGACTCGCTTTGATATAAGAGTGTTTTGGATTACAAGCACGGTTCCAGAACGAATTATGCTTGCAATCCAAGGTATTACTGTATCTGTAATGCCTTATTTTTTTCAGACTATTGTGTTTTCTTTCTCAGCCACTTATTTACAGTTGTTACTCTTTTGGCATAAAACAGTAACTGGGGTTTTTCCACCGCTCCCGCCCCCAAAAAGCCTGTGGCAAAGTCCTCAGGGAACTGCACCACTTCAGAATGCAAGTGGGGGTATCACACATTTGAATGTTCCCCATTTCAAAAAGCACCTGTATGAAAAGCTAGTATGTTAAGGCTGATCTATAATCCTTCTTGATATTTTCCTACTTGCCACAAGCAAAGTGTATTCGAGATGAGAGTGCAACCCCCCACTTGCATGCTGATGTGGTTCAATCCTATGAGAACTATAACGTGGTTTTCTGAACACTTACTAACTGGGAAAAGCCTCGGCTTAGTGGGGCGTGCAAAGATCTAAAGAGGGAGATGGGCAAAATTCCCACATGAATGAGCTGTATTTGCTCCTCTATAACAGTTTGTTATAGAGTTTGTTTCCTGTTAGTTGAAGGGGAGTAAAGAGCCCTAGTGCCTTAATCAAGAATTGCCAAAAGCAAGAAGGAAGAAAGAGTGCATTTAGGGATGTTGAATTCTCCTGCTCTTCCTATTTAATATCGGTAGCAAGCAAGATCCTGTACAGAGCACAAAAGTGGCACAGTTCCTGCTTGAAAAAGTTACAGGCTACAATGGACAGAGAAGAAAACGATGTGGGAGTTGAGGAAAAGGTTAGGGTTGCCAACTTTCTTCTGACAGGTGTAGTTCAGTGGGTTTTCCATCACTTTCATGTCAGTAAGAGCTTTTCTACACGAAGCTGTTAATCTCCATATCTACTTTTGATTTCATCGCGGAATTGAGATATGAGTGACCTCTACACGAGGAGCTTCTCCTTGCCTGCTTTTCTCCTACATATCCTCTAGGTGGAGCTGTGCTATAGCTGAATATCACAATTACACAAGTAGAAACAGCGCTTTCAGAAACAACACCCCATTTTCCCCATTCTAAAACAAAACAAAACAGGAAAGTGCTCTGAAAAAACAGAAGCAAAACTGGAGGATCATGATGTCGTCTAAGGAACCTGTAAACAACTATGAGTGAGGAATCACAAGAGCACAATAAATGCCAGTGTAGAAAAGCTCTAAAAAGCTCAGCTATTGAATTGCTACCGCTCATGCAGCAGTAGATGGCAAAACAGCCTTGATGATGACAATTATATTATCGTTATTGTTCTTAACAACGACAACAATAATATCAACATTGGTATTTTCATGTCAACATTTTCCTAATTGGTATTGCATATGTCACTTTGGATCTTAGCATTGTTGCTCATTATTCCCATTTAAAGGCACTGATGCCTGTCTGCTTTTCACTTTGAAAGCAAGTGGGTAGTGTTGTACATTTTATTTTCATTCGCTTGCTATGATGCTGGGTACTACTGGGTTATATCTCAACTAGTTCCCTGTGCAAAATGCTAATTGGCTTGCTATTTTTCAACCAACTGGGCTACTGCATATCCTGCCCAGTAATTAAGCATATTCATATGCTTAATTACAATGTAATTTATTCCAGTTTTGGTTAGGGTTGCCAAATCCTCCTCTGAAGATGATGTCTATAACTTTAAATATTGTGAGGTGCTGAGAGGGCAGGCAGCTGCTGCTGAACCTCCAATCTAATTCTTCCATTTTCCCTTCATTTATCCTCCTGTCCTGTTTGCTGTGGAGCAAACCTGGGTTCAACAGAAGAACAGGGTGAGCAACAAGACCAGTAAAGGAGTGGGGATGGAGAGACACAATGTCTCCACCCTGTCTCAGTGCCTCACAGCTTTCAAAGGTTTATTTATTTATTTATTTAATACATTTTTATACCGCCCAATAGCCGAAGCTCTCTGGGCGGTTTACAACAGTTAAAATCATAAAATACAATATAAAATATAAAATTTAAAAACACAGATTAAAAACAAACAGCAGAGCTAGCAGCAGCAGTTACAATAACGGAATTAAAAACAATTACAAGATTAAAATGATTAAAATGCCTGGGAGAACAGAAAGGTCTTCACCTGGCACCGGAAAGAATACAAAGTAGGCGCCAGGCGAACCTCTTTGGGGAGCTCATTCCATAACTGGGGTGCCACAGCAGAAAAGGCCCTCCTCCTAGTAGCCACCTGCCTCACTTCCTTTGGCAGGGGCTCTCGGAGAAGGACCGCTGAGGAAGATCTTAGTGTCCGGGCAGGTACATATGGGAGGAGATGATCCTTCAGATACCCTGGCCCCAAGCCGTTTAGGCCTTTAAATGTTAGCACCAGCACTTTGAATCGGGCCCGGAAACAGACTGGCAGCCAGTGGTGGTTGCTGTGTCCAGGTGACCCTGTTCTAGATAGAGATCCCAGGAGACCCCAGTTCACTTCAGGGTGATTGAAGAAATAAGCTTGTAATGAGGGTAGATTCCCCCCACCTTCCATCTGAATTATAGACAGGGGGGAAATGTTATTTGGTCCCATAATGTTCTGTATGTAGTTACTGCTAAGAAGATCTACAAATCTTATAGAAATTAGTTCCTATAGCAACTAGATTTTTTTTAAAGTATTTGTTTCTATCTGTAGCCTGATGTAATATTTCCTAAACTTTAATAATAGTTGTAGACATGTTCCACTAATTAACTATTTCCTCAGTCTTTCTCTTTCTTTCACAGATATTCACTTAATCCATAAACTGAGAATATATCTAAAACCACATGGCTGGATGGATTTGTAAACAACCCTATTGTTTGGTAAGATTCTCCCTCGCTGATTAACTCAAAATAATTGATGGGGGGAAAATCAGTCTATATGGTCATCTAGATTATAATATGCCAAAATACAGTACACACATTTGTATGTAGGGCACATAATGCATCAAGGCTCAGTTAACCACTTAGAGAATAAGTCCCATTGAATACGTGCAAGCAAATACACGATACCATACCACAAAGATAGAGAGAAAATGCAATCACACACACATTTCCAGCATTAAACTCATATGGGGAACAAGTCCTTTTTTTCCATAAATGTGTCAGTCAAACAACTCTGAAGCTATAATACAATACTATGTATGCTCTCTTGGAAGTGGGCCCTATTGAAGTTAGTGAAGCTATCCTAAGTCTGCACAGAATTAAAGTGTGTGTGGAATCAAATCCAGGTCCAGTACCCCTTCTCCAAATTTTCTCTCCAAACTTGTTTCTCTCAAGATTTCAGAACTCCTCTACCTCGTTGGATGGTAACTCACTCATCCCCTTTCTTGTAGCCCCGATGCTACTGCTTGTGCATTAAGCCTGTGGCTTACGCTGGCTCAGCTTGTCTGAGCGTGGAAAGCTAAGCAGGGTCAGGCCTGGTTATTACTTGGATGGGAGACCCCTCCTCTAGTTTCCTGCATTGAGCAGGGGGTTGGACTCGATAGCCTTGTAGGCTCCTTCCAACTCTATGATCTATGAAATCTAAGATCAGATGATTGGTCCACGATGTAGCCCAGTATTGTCTATTCTAACTGATAGAGGCTTCCCAGGGTCTCATGCAAAAAGATGTCTTCCCCATCAACTGTTATATGATCCTAGAGATGCTGGGGATTGAACCCTGGGACTTTCTGCATGAAAAGCATGTGCTCTAGCACTCAGCTATGGCCCCTCTCCACTTATTTTCATGCTTTGGGAGGTTATGGAATGAACTGTGCTGGCTCCAGGGCTTCGGGAACACATTGGCAAGGCACTCTCACTGGGTTCCCTGAACAAACTGAGAGTGAACGAACTCTGAGAATTGTCTACCTCATGTTGCCTTTTACCTTCTTGAACATCCATGCAAAGCGCAAAGGGTGGCAGTGGTGGGTCTTCTGCTTATGTTGGGACTCCAACCAATGCTGGATCTGACCACCCTCTGAAACTGTTCCTGAGATTTAAAAACACAGACATTCTATATGGAAATGTGGGCATCAATCATTGACTCCAAAATGCAGATATATATATATATATATATATATATATATATGCAGTTTGCTGGTCTTTCAGATCATGTTTGTGCTAATAGTCTGACTTTACAGAAATCACAAATTACTGCATTGGGGTTTTGTTTTGTTTTTGCAATCTATTTTGCAATCTATTTATAAGATATTTAGGGCCCAATCCTATGCATGTTTAGACAGAAAAAAATTCCTACATCTCCCAGTATTATTCCCTAGCCAGCTGTCTAGCTGGGGAATGCTGAGACTTCTAGGACTTTTTGCTGTCTAAACATACATAGGATTGGGCCCTTAATCTGCATCTTGACTGGAAGAAGAATTCTTGACAAACTAATCAGGTTTTTCCTACTTTGACCTAAATTAGACATATTGCTAGGAGACAGAACAGGAGTAAAATAGACCCTATTTGCATTCATTTTGCAAACGCACAGATTGTTTAGAGGATCGTGTTGTGCTGAAGAACAGTAACATAAAGGCACATGGAAAAATTATTTAAAAGGTCACAGAGGCTATTTTTCTATTTCTGTGACTGCTCTTCTACTAGACAATTTTCCAGTGACATGATTGTTGCCGCACTGTGTCTGGTAGCACACTGAACTGACGGCTTAGTTTTGTACCAAAGAAGAACACTTTTTATTTTCAAATTAACATTTTAAAGCTCACCAGAAATAGTTCTCAGAGGGTGTTTTTTTTTAATTAGTAAGAAACAGATCACCTAGGAGGCTTTTTAATGTCCTCCTTGGGAATGCAATGATGGATTTCAAGCATATTTTTTGAGGTTTCTTCTTAAGTCCTGTTTCCCAGCTTCTGCTTGCTTCCTTTCTTAGCTATAAAGAGAGATCAAATGTTTAACACTGTGTAAAATCTTGATCTGTAAACATATTTTTGTGGATGATTATTATTTATGGTATTACATTTCTATACCTCCCAATAGCTGAAGCTCTCTGGGCAGTTCATGGGTGCTTCTACACTAAGCCTTTTTCTTTTTCATCCTTAGTTCACTCATTTATTATAGAGCACACAGATGATGTCATTTCCATAGCATTGACTTCCAGTGTTTTCTCCACTCCCCCCATCCCATATTTGTTTCAGATAAGATTTCTTGCAATGACTGGTAATGAAACACAATTTCATTAACACAATTGTCTCATGATTGGAGAGCCAGTGTGGCGTAGTGGTGAGAGTGTTGGACTGGGACTTGGGAGATCTGGGTTCTAGTCCCCGCTCAGCCATGAAACTCACTGGGTGACTTTGGGCCAGTCACTGACTCTCAGCCTAACCTACCTCACAGGGTTGTTGTGAGGATAAAATGGAGAGGTGGAGGATGATTATGTAAGCCGCCTTGGGTTCCTTGCAGGAAAAAAGGCGGGGTATAAATATAATAAATAAATAAATAAATAAAATTGCTGCCCAGTCTGTCCAGTGAGGCCAGAAAAGCACTCTTGGGTTGAAATCCTATAACAATGTTCCTGGGAGGAAGCCCCATTCAATTCAATCTGAGTAGGCATGTATAGGATTGCACTGTTGAGAATTTCAGGGCTCCTGTGCCTTTCTCACGTGCAGGTTAAGACAGTTCATTGCTTCCTTTTTATCCTGTCTGGGGGATTAATGAATTATTTCCCCCTTGAATAACCTCTCTGTGAATTGCCCCATGTCAGCTTCTTTTCCCACGGGGTGGTGGTGGTGATTTCCTGGCCTTATTCCTCCCCTTTTTTAACTAGAAGAAGCGTCAAAAAGAAAACAATACCCTAAGTGCTCAGTGCTCTAAATGGTACAACTAAAGATAGCACTGAAGTTGTTGCACTGTGTAGTTTTTCCAAGCAAGTCCTCTGAACAAGCACATCAGGAGCTGCAGGCAGCAGTGACTGGGACCACATGCTCAAGTGGGGTGGAGTCACATCCCCAAATGGGTGAGGCCACCCCACTGCTGGTATGTGGCCTCCTGACATGATTACACAGACCCATACACACTCACACTCACACACATAGTACACACACCCCATTCCTGAATATGCCCCCCTTTTTTAAAAAAGCCTTTTTTAAAAAGCCTGATTGTAGTGACATTTTTTTGGCCGGGGGGGGGGAGGGCTCACAGCATTTGGAAGGAGAGGGTTAGCCATTCCGTCCCTAGTAGCAACTCCTCCCCCCAAATGCCCCCTGTGCTGCAATTCAGCTTTTAAAAAGCTTGGATGCAGCAGAAGGGTGGGAGGGAAACACAGAAAATAGATTTTCACTGGGGAATTCCCCACCTGGAGGGCATAGAAACTGTGTGGAAAACACAGCAATGCATTACTTCTTAAGTCAGTGTCGTTAGAGCATTGGACCAGGACTGGGGAGATCAGGGCCCTAGTCCCCACTTGGCTATGAAGCTGACTGGATGACTTTGGGCCAGTCACCGACTCTCAGGCTGACCTACCTCACAGGGTTGTTGTGAGGATAAAAGGGAGAGGAGGACCACGTAAGCCACCTTAGATTCCTCGTAAGAGGAAAAACGGCAGGATATAAATGTAATAATAAATTAAAAACTAAATCCATGTGTAGAAGCAATTAAGCTGTGGCTTACACTGGCTCAGCTTGTCTGAGTGTGGAAAGCTAAGCCGGTTCAGGCCTGGTTATTACTTGGATGAGAGACCCCTCCTCTAGTTTCCTGCACTGAGCAGGGGGTTGGACTTGATAGCCTTGTAGGCTCCTTCCAACTCTATGATCTATGAAAAAAGCAGTTGGCTGGCTCTATTCTAAGTGCTTACTTGCTGCTGTTTAGCTGTTTGCTACCTTTTTAAAAAAAGGGCGTTGCTTAATACTTCTATTCCCAGATAGTAAATTACTGGGTTTCAAGCCACCAGCAGTGTTTATTGGGTGAAGCCTCACATATATTCTAAAGTGTGATGGAAATGGTTTGCTGCATTCTGAGGCATTTGTGTTCAGGACAGAGAATGTGTGTTCATACGACTTCCAACACACTTTAGCTGTGTACAGATGTACCCTCAAATGGGAGCTGCAGTGGGGGTCGGTGGGTGGGTTTCTGCTAAAGAGCAAATTTTTCTCTCTACCTTCGCTCCTATAATGTCACACTCAAATACTGGATCAAATACTGTCCCACCCCTTGTTTCAGATGAGCCGCCTGCTTTGTGCTTTCAGTGATGTATTTCGTTTACGATAATGATCAATCATTTGTTTACGATAATGCTAAATAATTTATTTGTTTATGATGATGATAAATAAATGTCTGCATCATGAGTGGACAACTTGTGGCCCTCCAGGTGTTTTGGCCTACAACTCCCATCATCCCTCACCACCACGGTGGTTCCCAATGTGCGGGGGGATCCCACATCACAAAGTATATATAGAATGCAGATCAGTTGATCTACCCATTTTTCCTATATGCAGCAAGGGTTGTGCATACAAAAATGTAAATAAATGTCTGCATCATGAGTGGACAACTTGTGGCCCTCCAGGTGTTTTGGCCTACAACTCCCATCATCCCTCACCACCACTGGCTATGCTGGCTAGGGCTGATGGGAGTTGTAGGCCAAAACATCTGGAGGGCCACAAGTCACTCTCTCCTGGTCTACACGGTGGTTCCCAATGTGCGGGGGCATCCCACATCACAAAGTATATATAGAATGCAGATCAGTTGATCTACCCATTTTTCCTATATGCAGCAAGGGTTGTGGCACATACAAAAAATGTTCCACGTAGTAGATGATCCCTGGATCAAGGCAATTGTCTTTCCAATCAATTTCTTTAAATACTTTTTGCATATTCAACTAAGTGGGCTTTAATCTAAATTATCTATACATCTCACTGTAACTTGTCAAGTTCAATATGGGAATGTTCTGCACTTGAACCACAGGAATGGAAAATGTTCTACAGAATAATGATGCTTAAATGGGTTGTATATCGAGACTAATGGCTTATCTTTCTAATACTAGAAAGCCTCTTAAAAACACCTTTGTTTGTTTTTAAAAAGAGAATTTCTATCATGACAAAACCAAATCTAGGAACATGTCTTAATGGTATTATGTAAACATTTTTATTTTATGATCAAAGTGGCAGTTCATGATCTTCCAGTTGCTAAGCAAGTTAAATCAATTGTGTGGAGGGTGTGTGTGTGTGTGGAAATTTTGTGAAATTTAAGAATCTCAAAGCAGTAAATGCTTTATGCATCAGATAATTCAAAAAAGGAATCTGGAAAATCATAATAAGATGTAACAAAATAATAAAATGGTGAAAATTGCATAATTTGAAGATAACACCTAGCTAACAAAAGTCCCATTCTAACTTTATTTCTAATGCACTGTTTTGCAGCTATAGGAGTAACTTAAGGGCACTGGGAATCAATCCACACTTAGGTATAAGGGTCTCACATGTATTAGCCTATTTTTGTCCTGATCTATTAGAGATTTGTTCCAAATAGCATTTGGGGGCAATCTTGTATCTAGCATATGTTGTAATTTCAGTGACGACAAAAGCCAAGCCAGTGTGGCGTAGTGGTGAGAGTGTTGCACTGGGACTCAGGAGATCTGGGTTCTAGTCCCCGCTCAGCCATGAAACTCACTGGGTGACTTTGGGCCAGTCACTGACTCTCAGTCTAACCTACCTCACAGGGTTGTTGTGAAGATAAAATGGAGAGGAGGAGGAGGATTATGTAAGCCGCCTTGGGTTCCTTGCAGGAAAAAATATTGAAGAAACAACCTCAACTCTCATCATAGCCATAAGTGTGGCATGTGAGAGAATAAATAACTACCTCAAAATCAATGTTGGGTAGTTTCCAATGTAACATGTGTCCAACCACACATTTCTGCACCATACATCACTTGTAGGACAACTTTGCCAAAGAAGATCTTAAGCAGAGGGGGTACCCCAAATTACTTCCTTGAAAGCAAGCAACATTTAATATGGCCATAGTCACTTGAAGAGTTAGATGTCTTGTGGATTCCAGATGCCCTACCGAAATGTGGTTCAGATTGAACCAACTGAATTCCTAAATACTTAAAATCTTTGGGATTAGTCTCAGATGTGCCTCCCATGGATGAAAGGGCTTTTGCTCATGGAAGGGACCCCTGCCAGATTTCCAGGGATCCACCCTGCCAGATTTCCAGGGATCCACCCTCCCCACTGCAACACAGCACACCCCATTCTGCAAGCTCCCCTGACTCTCTGTGTAGCATTTTCAGGACTGGAGGGGCTGCCATTGGGAGGAGGGGCGGGGAAGTCCACTTCTATCAGTCCAGTTACATGCATTTAAATCTTGATCCAACCCCTGAACTAAAATCTAGTTAATATTAATATTATCTATGATCCAAGGTCTCTAAGAAGATGCTGCATACCTATCATGGTAGTAGAACTAAAGGAAAGAGGAGGAGGAGGCGGGGCAGAAGCACAGGATAAAAGCCTGAATGCTGGAAGCACAGGGGGAGAAGAGGAACAAAGAGGCTCAGGAGATGTAGCTGGAAAGAGCACCAGGCAAGGAACAAAGACTAGAAGGTATAAGAAGGGGGGGGGGTGTAGGAAGAGACAGTGGCCAGTGTGAGTGTATTAGAAGGTTAAGGAGCTGAATCAAAGGCCTGGCTGCTGGGAACTATAAAAGAAGCCTTCCAGTACAGACAGCAGCAGACAAGAAAATATAAGACAAGAAAAGACTTTCCCACCTCTACAGCAAACTCAGTACCAGATCATCCTGACCGCACAACTACTCAAGGCTTTTGTAAAAGGAATTTTCGGGGGGGGGGGGGGACTCAAAAGGCCACTTTACAATCATGCAAAATGGCATTTTTAATCCTCATGTTAGATCATTAAACACATTTATTTAAATAAAGAAATGGCATGAAACGTATTTAAATAGTAAATGATTGCAATTTAAAGAATGTGGCATTGAAAATTTAACTAATAACGTCCAGTGCTCCAAAAGATGATATATTTATTTTTTTACAAAATCCCATTCAGCATAAATCTCTGGAACAGGCTGACATTGTCTCCTGTCTCTGGTTGAAAGAGAAAATGGACAACAGCAGGCTGGGGACTGTAATAGGCTGTTCCAATCCCATTCAGAGCTATTTTAGCCCTGCATTAACTGTCTGTGTCATCATACTTGTTCATGTGTCATCCACTAATAGATTATGCAGGAGCACAATTCTTTCAGTTTGTACTGAGTGTGGTGAGAGTTGCAACTGCTGCCTGCCAGAGGTTTTGGCACCATGCCAGAAGTTATGGGCAACAGCTGGTGAAGACACACAGACATTGAGCATCCTAAATCATTGCCATGTGGGAGATGGGGGACTTCAGAAATTACTGGCCATTGTTCACATGCTTCATCTGCAAATACACCATTTTTCCCTGGGAAGACTCTGGCACACAATATCAGTCTTGTCTCCACAAACTGTATGAGTGACTGTGTTGATAGCAGATCTTTGCTAGCAGACAGTATGGTGTCCTCTTCCATATAAAGGCATTCTGCTAAAAACATTTCTGCTGCTTGCACACTTTCCACGCGAATTACACATGCATTTTGACTGTTGTTGTATAACTAACTTATTAGCTGTAAGTCTTTTGCTTTCAGTGTGATTGCCAACGTTAGATTTGGATTCACATTTCCCTTCCTTGATTAACTATAGCTTTCTGTATTATACATCTAAGATGTCTCCCATATGTTTGCTTATCATCCCATGCTTTCAGAAAACCATGGGCTTTTGTTTTTTCTTTTCTCTCTCCAGTGTTCTTGAGATTTTTCCACACTTTCTGGTAACCAGGCATGTTGTACAACACTACATCCAATGAGGTAGACCGGATGCTTTGTAAACCTTACATCATGATGTCATGGAAATTGTTTTGCTTCAGGAAAGACAGAATGTAACAGCTTTGTGTTATTCTTTGACGTGCAGAAGTAGGTGTTTTTCAAATGTCAGTTTATTACGGACATAGATCAGCAGGGAAGTAGGTGTTTACAGCTAATAGGTTAGCCATCCTAATCTTCAGTTCTGGAACAGTAACAATGATGGACTCTGCAGCAAGGTCTGAGGACAACACCAAAAAGTCAAAATCTCTCTTGTGCACTGGTCACTTGGAAATTTCCAGAGACCAGAGTTCTAAAAGCAGGGCTTCTGGGAAAGGGGAGGAGTCCCAGCATGGCAGCCTTATGGGAAATGGAGTTCCTGACTCACAGTTCTATTAGATTCTAGAAACACTCACAAATTTATTTTAAGTATGGTTTGCTCCTCCCTCCATATGGATTTGAGAGACCCCACAATAATAACTACGTAAGTAGGGCTCACCTTTTAAAATAATTAGGTAGACTGGGTCTGCCCTGAATTCCACTCCTCCTTCAGCTCATAGTCAAATTGGCCTCCAAAGCCCTAGAAGCCTTTTTCTCCTCCCATGTGCCTCCAGTCCTCCCCACCAAAGTCTACACACAAGAGCTTGGAAGCCTTGAATCTCCTTAAAGTAACAGATCTAATTAAGCCATATGGGTTACGTAGGCACAGCTTTTGCTTAAAACAGGATGGCAAATTCTAAGACACACAGGCTAGAGAACATGAACAGCATCTAAATCTGCATTTTGTTTTCCAGAAATATAAACCAGGGACAAGCAGAACTAAAAGGGCACTTCAGGGGGAAAATTTTGAGTTCACTGGGGAGAGGGGACTTCGTGAGGGATGGGGGAGGGATTTCCCCTCCACTTTATATGTTAAAAATGCCCTGCAACACTACTTGCACCACTATGTAGGAATTCAATCTGATCCTGCAGCTACTTGGGTTGCAGTGTTGGCATCCACCCTGGTCCTGCAGCTACTTACCTGGTCTGTGGCCATTCCTTCTGATTCTTCAGATACAGTGCCTTGCAGAAGTACTCCCCCCCTTTCACTTTTCCACATTTTGTTGTGTTGCAACCTGGAATTGAAATTGATTCAACTGGCATTGTTACCACTTGATGTACACAAGATACCCAACCCTGAAGGTGCAAAATATGTTTATTGTGGCACAAAAGTGAAGTAAACAAAAACAAACTGGCACTTGTTGGTAGCATAAGTATTAACCCCCCTAAATCAATACTTGGTAGAAGCCCCTTTGGCAGCAATGACAGCCTTCTTGGGTTGGGTAAGTCTCTATCAGCTTTGCACATCTGGATCCTGCAATGTTTGCTCATTCTTCCTGGCAAGATTGCTCCAGCTCTGTCAGGTTGGATGGGGACTGTTGGTGAACCGCAACATTCAAGTCTTGCCACAGATTCTCCATAGGATTGAGTGAACCTCCGCCCCAGTCCCAGGTCCCTTGCATACTGAAACGGGTATTCCTTTAGAATTGCCCTGTATTTAGCTCCATCCATCTTGCCCTCAATCCTGACTAGTTTCCCAGTCCCTGCCAGTGGCGGCTCATGGACAATCTTACTGGGGGATCACTGTATTTAGATGTATCACTCCATAGGTATTCATCCTGGTCTTGCAGCTACTTATCTTGGTCCATGAGCCTTCATACAGATTCTGCACCCACTTGCCAGTATTGCTCTGAGGATATTTCACCTTCTCTGCAGCTACTTACTTTGGACCCTAAGAAGGGAGCCTGCTCCTGCAACTACTAACTTGAATGATCCTGTGCTGTAACAAGGAATCATAAAGTCTAGAGTGGCTGTATTCATGTTGTAACATCTTTCCTTCTGGTGGAAAAGAGGGAAACTGACATGTTCTCACTAATGGAAGGGGCACCCCATGTGACACACTAAGAAAAATAGAAAGCTTTGCATGTGCTGGGCCCCACCAATCAATATTCTGTTTGTAAAGTTCTGGAGGCATCATGTCCTCACTTGAGGCCTCGTTATTTAGCAAGGCTCTAGATAAACTTTCTAACTTTGTGACAAATATTCGCCCCAGAAGTCTTTGCACTCTAGTTTAAACATTTTGAAAGACTCTTGCACCAACTTACATAATAGCCTACCTTGCAAATATTCATCCTAAATAAATATATTTTGGTCTCCATTAGGGATGTACGGATTTTGTTAAATCCATTCCATCTGTGTTTTGCAGATTGTCAGGTGTCTTTCATGCCATCATCCACTTATTCATGGATTCAGATTTTTTTTCTTTTTACCAGAATGTTGTTCAACTTGCGCTAATTCACATTAGCACTACTGTGCTTTTGCACAATTGTGCATTAGCACTAATGTGAACTAGCACAAATCTCCTCCCAAAATAAAAAAGTGGTCCACAAGTCCACAGAATCCACATGGCTTGGAAAAGGTGGTCCGTTGCCGGATATGCAGGTCAGATTAATAGAAATTTGGACTCATTTGATTCTGTTGCAAATTTTTCCAACATTCCCTACAGTCTCTACCTCTCTCGTAAGCTACAAGTTTCATAAAGGGGCATATGAAAGCTTATATGTATTTAGTTTAAGTTTGTATTAAGTTTGAATAATAGTAAACACATTTATGCTGACATGCTGTAACTTTTTTTCACTGAGCTTTGAGCCTGCTATTGTTAACCTAAGTGACAAGGGGAAAACAAGGCTGAACCATTTCCCATTGAAACTTGGGCGGCGGGTGGGGTGGGGGGATAAACTATGCTTCAGATAAAGAGTCTGGGGAAAGAATGGCTGGTTAGGCTAGTATTGTTCATAATTTCTGCTTAGGACCTAAATGAGTAAAAATGACATGAAATATGATTGAAGTGACTGGAATGGTGGGGGGACACTTCAGGGTTAAGCTAGGCCAAAACAATAGAGGTTGTGGAAGAGAATGCAGATGCAATTTAGAATCAAGTATCCTGTTTTGAGAACTATAGGAAATCTATTGCTCAGCAGTGCTGGCAAGGATATAAAATAAATAAATTAGTTGCAAATCATAGCTGGAAATTTTGGAAAAAATAATAGTTAATTGTTAAAGAGTGCTCAGCATGAGCTCCATTCTCTGTTAAACATACGTAATCAGCTCATAAGAAGTCATAAATATTAGGGGGAAAGCTGAGAGAATTCAGGATGAGAACAGATGTCCTCACCTTGACTTCTCTACTCCTTTTGCTACTGCTCAGAATTGTTCTGTGGGTAAGACGTTTTATCCTTCTCCTTTTTTTTTTTAAAGAAACAATTCTTTAAAAGCTTTTTGAAATGTGTTTTCTTGTTACAACAAGTTTGTGTTTTTGTACATGGTCTATGCTCCTATATCAGATTTTGTATTCATGTAAACATCAATGAATATTTTAAAGTAAAAGATGGGGGAAAAGACAGAAATTCCCTAGATGGCACTTTGTTATTGGAAAATGGAATGGGATATGTTAAGTGCTGATTCATGATCAAGTTAAATACAAAAAATCCCATCTCAGAAAATCCCTAGGTAAGCACAAATTGGTCACAACTTCATGCTCTGAAACCGGAGACCATGAAGGCATATGCTTAATATTGGGGAAAGTTACTGTCAGGCACCTTATTACCAAGCCAATGCAAGAATAATTAAGTATTGGATAAAAATGCTCTTCTAATTGCATGGCTGACACCTGTACTTCAAGAATATTTGGTTTCCCCCATTCCATATGATGCAATAATCCAAATCTAGCTAAACATTTCTTCATTACTACATGACCTATCTCTAGCCAAAGCTGAGAGAGGGCATTCTATTTTTTCTTTTTAAGTAAGTATAAAGAGGTAGCACCCCAAAGATAGAGAGACCCGATGAAGCTTTCTCCTTCGTGTACTACTTTTCTACAAAATGAGAATATACCAGTGGGGGGGGGGTAGAGGACATTCAAAAGCATGAACGCCTCCCACTTGCAGTCTAAAGTGGTACAGTCCACAGTTCTACCATCTCAGTCTCCTTACTATTTCCAGGATTAGGTTTGGGTGTGTGAAATTCTATCTTGATGACGGATCTATCTAGAATTGCACAGTATCCTCATAACTGAAAAGTGGGAGGTTGTAAGGGAAGAGGGGTATGCATAAGATCAAATGATCCTCCTGTGAAGATTCCTGCCACCTATCGCTGCATGAACATTAAACAATGACATATTACCACCTGAACTTAGCAACCTCCAGATTTATGTTACAAGCATAGCTTAGAATTTTGATGTCCAAGTTTTACCGGTTTAAGTAATCTATGCATCTTACATGGTCATGCTTTCTTTTGCTACAACAAATTGAAGACATGCATACATAAATTACGGCACACAGTAAACTCAGAAGAAGAATTTGTTATTCGTTAATTACCAAAGAATGTGCAGAACTTTGCCACTCTCCACTTCTTCATGCTGTGTCCATATACACAAAATTGTGACAGAGAAGATAAAATATTTATTGTCATGTTTTTGCTCCTGGCTCAAACTATATTCTATCGTAATTCTTATACCATAATGCTGAAATATGGACCCTTTATACACCTGGGGATTTCAGCCCTTCAGCAGAAGCTGGAATAAAGCTGAAGAAAGGGCAAGGGGAATGGTACAAACAAACACAGTGCCTCTTTTATTCCTGGTATTGAGTGTAAGAATGAAAGGCCATTTGGCGCTGGTATCTTCACAAAAGCATTCTGTTGTAGGTATTATTTTTCCCAATAAAAAGGATGTTCTTGATCTTGTTTTGCAGTTGTACATATTTGCGACTTATTAAAATGGAATATACAGATGCAAATTATATTCTTCCCAGTTGGCAGGACAACATGCATAATGCATGATCAGTTCAACACCCAATTAATACCATCATTTATAACTCATTGGAAATAGACAATGCTAACAAGTTATTTGAACCAACAATAAATTGCCTAAGGTATAGCTGAAAATGAAACAATGTGTCAAAAATGCTAAGCGGCAACCTGTAAATAAACATTGTATCAAATACAATGGCTTTGAAATGGAAAAGAGTGTGCCAGGCCAAGCATAACTGCCACACGCTAAAAGTTACTTCTTACTAGAGACCAGGAGGCCAAGCTTTGTCCCATTAAATTTAATAACAATACCAAGGTTGGATCAAAAATTCAATACTGGTTTAATCCACTTCAAGAAGGTACTGAATTCTTAGCAGTCTCAGCCCCCCACCGAGTGATATGGTATGCTTCCACACCATTGGGGAATTGGAGTGTAAATAACTATGAACAGGGTGCTGAGGAGTGTGTCAGATCCATATGATCAGCACTACGAATGTGGCTGCAGTACTCATGTACACTTCCCAGTGGCATGGAATTACATCATGGAGAATTGGCTCCGGATTAGAAGGTGGACTTGTCAGTCACTCAATTACACTCCCTCTCCACTCTCCCTCTGCAGCATTTAGAGAAATGAAAGCAAAAGATGCTATTTGGAGACAAAATCTGACACATCTCTGAAAATGAGGCACTGATGAAGCTTCTTTCTGGGGTAGCTGTGGTTCTGTTGGCTTCAGAGGTAAGCCTACTTTGTTTCAGGAGTTAACAGAAACAGAGCAAAGTGGCCCACTTTTGCTCAGGCTTCCAACTTCATCCAAATCCTATGCACATCCATACTACGACCGGGTTTGCACGATCCACGGGGAAAGGAAGCCACATGCTGGTCGTACACCATGCAATTTGCATAATTACCTGTGCAGTGTGCTGTGCGGCTACCCATGTCATCCGAAGCTGGCGAGGTACAGGATGGGGGGGGCTTCAAAACCACCCCAGAACCCATGGGAAGCTGCACACTGCACAGGTAATTATACAAATCGTGTGGCACACAACTGACACATGCACGGGGGGCGGGGGCGGGAGAAGTCATGCTGGCTTCTTTCCCCACTGATTGTGCAAACCCAGTCTATTTGTCAATCACACTTTTAAAATATAAAAGGTCTTGCCTTGATATTGCTTTCATTTTAATTCCTATCCCCGTGCAGTTGGATTGTTCCCATTTGATAGATGAGTAGCTGAGGCTGTGAGAGAATGACCTGGAGAAGGGCGCCCAAATAGTTTAATGCAGAGGACTAAAGCCAGGTCTCTTAGATCCAAGATCAACTCTCCACCCATTGAACCATCCCAAGTTTCATTTTGTGTTCCCCCTACCTTTCCTTGTGAATAAATTCCCACTCCATGTGGAATACTGTCTAAAGCCATAGTGCAACTTTCCCAAAGAATTTGCATGAATATGCAGTCCAAATGCCAGGTGTTCTTTTAACTGCCTCATTGTTCTTGCAAAATGAAGCCCCTTTTAAAACTTTTTTTCATACATACACAGCCAACGAATGTGCAAATATTCTGGCCTGTCACGTGTGTGTGTGTGTGTGTGTGTGTGTGCATGTGTGCATTTAACAGCAGGGTTCAAGCAGTGGCGTAGCGTGGGTTGTCAGCACCCGGGGCAAGGCAAGTAATTTGCGCCCCCTAACCCGTGGATTTTAGCACTCGAGTCTCTTCCACTAGATTAGTTAAAGAAACCCTTACCCCCTAAGCACATGTATTGTTTGTTATGAAAATACTGATGTAATTAAAGTAAAATGCATCTAAATACAAGTTTATTTTCAAACACTTTATTGAGTGCGAACATGCATTACACATTCTCCACATTTTCAGCAGGTCTATGAATACAAATCTACAAATGTAGTAACCTAGCATGGGCCATGCTATTATATGTCGTCTCACAACCATCGTAAACGACAAAAAATATCAAGAACAAAAACTAAACATCAAAATGGAACCATACCCTGGAGATGATCCAAGACTGGGCTAGATGGAGCCAACTTCCTCAATCCTGTACCTCTAATTGTAATTCTTTAATAGAAGTGCAAGATATCAATCTGTATATAATATACAGATTAATTTAAATTCGGGGAGGTCACACAGAGGTCTAGAAAGAGGGAGAAGCAATAAGGGAGACTCCCCAAGAGGAGGAGGAGGAGGAGGAGGAGGAGGAGGAGGAGGAGGAGAAGAAGAAGAAGAAGAAGAAGAAGAAGAAGACACACCCCGCGCTGCTCTGCTCTGCTCGGGCCTCCTCCCGCTTTCCACCTGTCCCTTCAACAAGTTCAACTCAACTTCCTGCCTCCTCCATTTCTTCATTCATCCGTCCCCCGATCCCATTTCCCCACACGCCCCTTTCCCTTCTTTTTCTAGCCCATTTCCTTTCTCCCTCCTCCTTTCCTGGCTTTTTAAAAATGTACCTCTTCTTTTCTTTGCCCTCCTCTTTCCTTTCTCCCCCCTTTTCTCCCCCCTCCTTCCCTCACCCTCCCCCTCTCCCATTTCTCTCTCTCCTCCTTTTCTCTCTCCTCCTTTCCCCCATTTTCCTTTCTCTCTCCTTTGCTTCTCCCGCTTTGTCCTTCCTTTTCCTCTCTCTTCTTTCTCTTCTTCCTTCTCCTTCCTTCTTTCCTTTCCCCCGTCACTCTTTTTCCTCTCCTTCCTCATCTTCCTTTCCTGCCTCCCTCCCTTTCTCTTCTTTCTATCTGCCTTCCATCCTTCCGTTTCTCGCTCCCCCCAACTTTCTTTACCCCTTGCTCATTCCCCATCTTTCCTCTTTCCCTTCATTCTCTCTCTCTCTTTTCCTTCCCTCCTTCCTCTTTCTTTTTTTCTTTCTCTCTCCTTCCTCCCTCCCCTTCTCCTTCCTTCCTTCCCTTCTTCTCTCTCTCTTTTCTCCTCCCTCTCTTCTTTCCTTTCTTTCTCTCTTCCTCCTCCCCTTTCCTCCCTCCCCCTTCTCCTTCCTTCTTCCCTCTTTCTCTCCTTTTCCCCTCCCTTTTCTCTCTCTCTCTCTCTTTTCCTCCCTTCCCTTTCTTTTCCTTTCTTTCTCTCTTCCTCCCCCCTTCTCCTTCCTTCTCCTTCCTTCTTTCTTTTCTCTCTCTTTCCTCCCTCTTTCTCTCTCTCTCTCTCTCTCTTTTCCTCCCTTCCTCTTCTTTTCCTTTCTTTCTCTTTCTCTTCCTCCCTCCCTCTCTTCCTTCCTTCCTTCCCTTCTTCTCTCTCTCCACTCTTTTCCTCCCTCCCTCCCCTTTTTCTCTCTCTTCTCCCTCTCTTCTTTCTCCTTCCTTCCTTCCTCGCTCTCCCTCCATACCTCGATCTTGTCCACGCTCCGGGCGCAGCCCACCACCTTCATGCCGCGCTGCAGCAGGGCACGGGCCACGGCCGCCCCGATGCCCACCGAGGCGCCGGTCACCAGCGCCACGCGCCCCTTCCAGTGCTCCATGGCCCACGCGCCGCGCGCGGCTGCCCTCCGCCTGCCCGGCCCGCGACGCACCGGCCGGCGCCTCCTTCCTCGCCTCCCGCCCCGCCCGCACGCTCTCCGAGGCGCACGACCCGGCAGGCGTGGCGGCGGCGGCGGCAGCAGCAGCGAGGGGGGGCGGCGGCTGATCTGCCCCTTTCTCCAAGGGCAGCCGCCTCTCGGGGGGGGAGCAGGAGGAGGAAGAGCTGGGGCAGAGAGCTGCGAGCGCGAGCGCACCCCCCCAGATGTTGCGCCCGGTGCGGCCGGCCCCCCCTGCACCCCCCACGCTACGCCTCTGGATCCGCCCTTTCTCCAAGGGCAGCCGCCTCTCGGGGGGGAGCAGGAGGAGGAAGAGCTGGGGCAGAGAGCTGCGAGCGCGAGCGCGCCCCCCCAGATGTTGCGCCCTGTGCGGCCGGCCCCCCCTGCACCCCCCACGCTACGCCTCTGGGTTCAAGTGTCCACTCAGGGTATGTGTAGTGTAACACATTCCACTTCATTACAGTCTCTGAGCCAATAACCTAGCAATCACTTAGATCTTTTCTGTATTCAGGGGAAGTTTTCCAATCTCTTTAGATCTATTCATTGCTTAAGAATGAGAGTTTTGCTTGGACCATCTGTTTCCTTGTTTGCCAAAAGCATTCCAAATTCCTTGGCAAAATCCCTGGAATAACAACCACTAATATGCCTGTATAGTGGTCCCAACAACATAAACATGGCCAAATGATAACATTTTGATCTCTAACATCTGATCACACTATATCTATCCACTGAATGATAATTCTTAATGTCAAAAAAGGGGCAGCAAGAAGAGGTACAACGTCAGTCTGACTAATGTAACAAACTCAAACAGAGCTTCCCACTTCCCCAGCCAATTGGAAATTCCAGGAGCCACCAATTACAGGGTTTCTTCCCAGTGGGGAAAGAGCACTGGGAGGCTTATGGCAATTTTGTGAAATGTGTTTATTTAGAAATATACACACTGAGCATAAGGAAGCATTCAAGAACTGAGGCAGATGGCACTAGTCTGTAAACATAAGAACATAGGAACATGAGAAGAGCCATACTGGATCAGACCAAGTGTCCATCTGGTCCAGCATTCTGTTCACACAGTGGCCAACCAGCTGCCCACAGAAAACGCACAAACAAGACAAGAGTGCAACAACACCCTTCCCATACAAGTTCCCCGGCAACTGGTGTATATAGGCATACTGCCTCTGATACTGGAGGTAGCATATACAGTAGCTATCAGGACTAGTAGCCATTGATAGCCTTCTCCTCCATGAATGTGTCCAATCTCCTTTTAAAGCCATGCAAAAAGGTGGCCCTCACTACATCCTGTGGAAGTGAATTCCACAGTTTAACTATGCACTGCACAGTTTAACTTTGCATGATCAGTTTCCCCAAAAGCAAACAGTATCCATCCTGTTGTCCAACGGGTCCTTGTTGAAGGGTGGACTTCCCCCCCCCTCCACAGCCATTTGTGGGGTTGCAGGCTTTATTTCCACCCTGTGCAAGTCAATGGAGAAAGAGCTAGCAGGGACAGTTCTGAAGACATGCATTAGGGCTTTGACAGCTGCCTCAATACCAAAGCTCCAAAGTGAAGCTTTGGGAGCAGCCTGCTTCACTTCTTTCTTTCTCTTTTTTAAAACTTATTTTTTATTATAAAATTTCAACAAAAGAAAGAAAGAAAATAGAAAAAATGTGGCTGCATAGATTTGAATATATCAATTTCAATGCATACATATGAAATGTATAGATACATATATATCTATCTATCTATCTATCTATCTATCTAAATAGATAGATAGATAGACAGACACATATATATGAAATGTGTGCATGCACACACACACACACATATATCCATATATATGAAAATACAGGTTTTAGCTTTTAGCTGTCAGAAGGGCACAGAGAATCCATTTGTGCTTATCATGCGTTAACTTCCAGGAAGCAGGTAGATAATTTAAAAGCAAGTACATCAGTAAATATTAAGAAGTGTTCCAATACAAAAGGTATCCATATAATGCCATCCTCCCAAAAAGGGAGAACTACTGGGCATTACCAAAACATATGTTTAAAAGAATCATTAGCTGTGTTACACCTCCAACAATTAGTTGACTTAGACAAATCCTTATTAAAGAGACATTGCAGCATCCAATAGACACAAAGCAAACATTTTTGCTGAATAAGATGCAACCTGAGATCCATAGATGCATCAGATACAGACAACAAGGCAGCGATCCATAGATTAGGCAAAATGGGGCAATCCAGTGTCCTATTCCATTCCTGCTTAAAACCCTGTATATCATATTTATTCTCCAATACAAAGCATTTATGGACACAGATCGTAGGTCAATTTGCCTGGGCAGCCTCAGTAAGTGTTTCCAATAATGAGGAAGACACTGAAGCTGTAAAAGCAGCAGGGCCAAACCTAGATACTAACAAATCAAATGCTGCAATTGCAAATATTGCCATTCAGCTGTAGCAGGCAAATCATATTTGGCCTGCAGAACAGAGAACAACAAAAACTCATCATCAGCATCCACCAGTTGATCCAAGGTAAAAATCGCCTTATCCATCCATGTCCATGACAAAAACATTTTCCTACCAGTTTTTAAATCTGGATTTCCCCATAGTGTCAGTTTAGCATGAGAAAATGTATCAAAATGTAATTGATGTGACATTATATGGCACACATCTCTAACAGGTGTAATTGTGGGAGGAATAACCCTATCCATTCTAATATGCCTAGAACCTAATGCCGTCCATTTAGAGAGAGGGTCCAGAATGCCTGTTTCACTCAGACCACTTCAGGGAGGACCCACTTGACTTTGGAGGAGGTCCAAATACCTCTGAAGTACCCCACTTCAGTTTGGTATTTGGACTTCTTCTGATGCAGATGCAGGCCCTTAGTATATTTACCATAAACACAGAAGTGAGGTGTTTTTACAGTGTGATCCTGGAAGGCCAACCAATTTAAGAAATCATTATGCATAGCAACCCTGAAAATGAGATCCAGTCAAAGAACAGGGATGGGGACTCAGACTCGAGGACTCGACTTGTGAGTCGGACTGAGTCCCCCCTCTGACTCGACTCGGACTCGAGTCCCAATATTTTTAATGGGACTCGAGACTCGACTCGGGACTCGAGACCAAGGACTCTTCAACATCCCTGGGCTGTGCCAGAAGGAGTGCAGAGGAGCGTGATTGCCACCGGCGAAGAGCGCATGGAAGCGAGGTGTGCCGCTGCTCGGCCACTATGGATGGCTACCAGGAGTGCAGCCCCAACAGTGTGTCAAGATTTATTTTGATTGGTGTGTTGCATACTTGGGAGAGGCAGAAGCAGGACCTGAGATTACTCAGTGTGGCTGCTCTGAGTGTGTTTCTGGTTCCAGCAAATTCATCACCAGTGGAGCGGGTGTTCAGTGAGGGTGGAATTGTGATGAGATCTCACCATTCCAGAATGCGGGCCAAACATTTAGAAAAAATCATGTTCCTCAAATGCAACATGGATAAGCTTTAGGAAGTACAGGAAGTTTATTTTTTTAAATCATTTTTCTAAAATGCAACCTTTCAGACATTTTGGGTTTGGCTGCCTCTGCCTGCCTGTCTGGGGTTCCCAGCCTCCTCTGCCTGCCTGGTCTCTTCTTGACCAGTTCAACAGTTGAATTGTCCAAGACAAATGCCTCTGCCTGCCTGCTTTGGGGTTCCCCGCCTCCTCTGCCTGCCTGGTTATTTTGGGTTTTTCTGCCTGGTCTGTTCTTGCCAAAATCAGTTGCAGAGTTTTGAAATAAAAAGGCACACTTGTGCCTAGAATTTATTTAAACCACACATCTGAAGTAGCCTTATTTTGTTGGGGAAAACCCCCCATTGATTTTAATAGGGACTCGTGGAGTCAGCTTTGGGAGTGACTCGTGACTCGTGAGTCACCATTTTGGACCAAGGACTCGGACTCGGACTTGAGACTCGGGTCCAAAGACTCGTGACTCGACTCGTGACTCAAGACCAAGGACTCTTCAACATCCCTGTCAAAGAAGTTGAAGATCCAATTAGCGTTGGGGTGACCAGCTCTGAACTGTTAACAATGAATTTTAAAAGTAAGACAAATATGGTACATAAGCACCTAAAGAGAGACAATTACTTTCTGAAATGAGCTAACCACTCTCAGTTCCTATTGAGACCATGCCTGATAGTGTTAATTTTTTTTTTTTAATGAATTCCAGCTCAGCAGCTTCATGCCAGAGTCTCCCTTTGGAATTACAGAATGTCCTGGGAGATTGATATATTTTTGTGCATTGGATTCTGAGTGCTATTCTTTGTGTCTCATTCACAAAGTAGTAGAATTTGGCCTCTGGAGCCCTGGGAAGAAAATCTGTAGCTGGCTGGCAGCCATATCTCCCCCCACACCAGATCACAACTCCAACACTCACCAGCTCTGGGAAACAATGCGACTCCAAAACACCAGTACTTTGCCTCTGTCACTGTTGCCAGAGACTGGCCTGCTGCATGGCAAAAACCAGGAGCAGCAGCTGCTGGAACAAAGGCTGGTGGGGGCAGTGGCGAAAAAGGGTTGTGCTGCCAGCCCTCTAGGAGTAACGTTCATTCCTCTTTAAGGGCAGGGGCAGAGGACAGGAGTGGGAAGTGCCTCCTAGGAAGGTAAGGAAGGAGGAAGCTCAAGAGCAGTGATGAAGTTGGGACACCGTGCCTGCACTTTTTTTATTAGCAGGGACACTGATGCAATCTGCCAGCCCCCTCAGATTTCCCTGTTCCTTCTTTGCTTAGGTACAGTCCTCATAGTAGCTGGGGAAAATGACTTTTCCCAGCAACAATATATTGTTCCCTGCTGTGATGCAAAGTATTTTGGGGTGGCTTGGTCTTGAATGGGCCATTAAGCTTTACGAAAGACCTGCTTCTGGTGGATATGAAGACTAAACTGGCTTGTCAGTATGAATCAACACGGATGCCTGCCTTTTTGGGCTCTCCTTGGGGTCATGGCTATGGGGACGGCCATGATGAGTGCCTGCATTTCAACATTTACCACTATACCGCTGCTCAAGAGGCAGCCAGACAAAGAGCCATCAACCTTGCCATGGTGGCAGCCCTCCTTAACAAGCAAAACAAAGGAAGAATGTATGACCCCTTCGGCTGAAGGGCCTACCATCTAGCTACTCCATGGGTATTGCAAAAGAGACCCAAATAATGCCCATTTGAGAACATTGCCCATTTGAGAAGGCCATCCCCGCCGCATTCATTGCTCTCCTCTCCCCTGTATTAAACCAAGCAGTGTCTCCACTCTGCAAGGACTCCAAAAGTCAATGCCGCCCTTGAAGGGTGGGACTCCAAAAGAGCAAGTTCAACAAGCACCCTTCTGTAGCCTGCCTCTCTCTGTGTGGCTTGCTCTGTAAACACATACACTATAACAAAGTCCTTGAGAAATTTCACCATGACTTCAACAACCTTCCCACCACCACATATTTGGTACATTTCCCGGATGCTACAGTGTAACTACGTATGCAATTAACATAAAACTACCTTTATAGCAGAAACCAACTGACTGCTAAATTTAGCTATCTATGTCCAGCTATCATACAGAGCATATCAAACAACAGCCAAGCCCTAAGACATAACCATATTTGCTACAATCCTTCAGGCAGGGACAAACACCTGCACAGTTTATAGCAAGCATCTTTGGAATTACAATATGCATCTGGGGAGTTAAGGAAACTTATCCACAAGGCAAGGCAGACACTCAGCAGTCATCTACTATAAAATAGAGAAACTGGCAGAACACCACAGAGATCTCAGTTAAAATGTCTCCAGTTCAACATCAAGGATCTACAGCATATCCTGGAAGAGAATCCTTCCTTCTCTCTGGCTTTTAGTGGCAGGCCTATCCTTGCTTTGAGACCTCCAGTAACTTGGAGCAACTGCTCACCTGCAACAATGGATCACCCAAAGAACATACAAACACAGGATCTAGCCCCTGCAACAAGCCCCAATGCCAACTCTCTCCTCATATCTACTCAATCACTACCATGGGATCCATCAACCTCAGGCATACGTAGGGATGGACGAATTTATCAAGGTCAATTTTGCTCAGTCCCCCCCCCCCCCATTTCCCTGAAAGTTAAGTTCAATCCATCCCATTTTATCAGTTTGTGAATTTTTTAAAAAGTGCATTTCTCATACACTTTCTGATAAAGTACATGTTTCAATATGTATACATTTTGTACATATTTTGTATGTATTTTTTCAAATTAATTTCCCCCCCCCCAGGGGATTTCCCCCTAAGCATTCTCGTGCACCTCTCTCTCTCTCTCTCTCTCTCTCTCTGTGTGTGTATACAGACACACATTTTTTGTGCACATGTTTCTGTACTATACACATTTTGTATGCATTTTTAAAGCGTGAACATTGATCACAAACTTCAAGAAAGTGTAGATATCAACATTTAACTGTGCTCACATATGGGTTTGAGTAGTGCGAATTGGGTAAGTTTGCATAAAAATGTGAACTGAACAAATTTCTCCCCCATCCCTACAAGGGCTTATTCGCCTGCATATTTTCTGTGCTATATGCTATTATGTGCCAGGAATGCCATTCACATTGGCCAGACTTTATCCATATAGATTTCTGTTAGACTCTGTCTCTAATTCTGCTTTGCTCAGGTCTGCAGAATTTGTGATTCACCAACCAGTCATTATGGCTTGCCAGGTTACTGACAGTCCTTCCTTTTGCAGTCCAAGGCAGGCAACAAGAACGAGTGTTTTACCAAGAGCTGTTGAGTGGCCTTACTGGCTGATGGACTGTGTTTGACTTTGTAGGTCATACATTCTAGAGGCCTCATCTGCCCAGAGCATGAATTATTTATTCAGGGAAAGCCAATAGTTTTTAGCAGGATCAGTGAGATCCCTGAAAATAAATGTATAACTCACCTTGGTGCTACCTAGAATCAAAACTTTCTCTTCTTTGAGGACTACTGTTATCATGTGCATCTGGCCACAATAAAAGACTTATCCAGGCTGGTGAAGCAGGAACATTTTACTTTTTAGAACCTGAGTGGACTGACTTCAGTTTTATGTAGAATATTCCCTCCCTACACACACACTAGAATCTCTGTAGTCCACCAATGTGTTTTAAATGTATAAAGCAGGGACAGGAAACCTCTGGCTTTCCAGACATTATTGGACCACAACTCTCCTCGTTGGCAATGCTGACTTGGGCTGATGGAAGTTGAAGTCTAATGATATCTGGAGGTCACAGATTCTCCACCCATGGCATAAATCAGAGGTGGGCAAGTTGTGGCTCTCCAGATGTTTTTATTTTTTTATTTTTATTTATTTATTTATACCCCGCCTTTTTTCCTGCAAGGAACCCAAGGCGGCTTACATAGTCCTCTCCATTTTATCCTCACAACAACCCTGTGAGGTAGGTTAGGCTGAGAGTAAGTGACTGGTCCAAAGTCACCCAGTGAGTTTCATGGCAGAGCGGGGACTAGAACCCGGATCTCCTGAGTCCCAGTCCAACACTCTAATCACTACGCCACACTGGATCATTGGAGTTGGCCTGCAACTCCAATGATCCCTCACCATTGGCTCTGTTGGCTAGGGCTCATGGGAGTTGTAGGCCAAAACATCTGGAGGGCCACAAGTTGCCCACCCCTGGTATAAATCAAGAGTGTATACTCAGGATCTTTTAACAGTTCAGGCATAACTAGCCAGTGTTAGGTCATTCTGAGTAGGCAGTCTGGCTTAAGAATATAAGAAGTCCCTTGCACAATTAGACCAAGGTCTAGCTAGACCAGTCTTCTTTGCAACAATCCCAGCAATCAGAGGGCACCAAATCTGGGTGGGCAGAAGGTCAATCAGGATCTACTGGTAGATCTCTGAGTGATTTACAGTAGATCAGCAAGAGTCTCAATCTCCAATTCCCAATGTTTAATAATAGCAGTTTTTTAGGTCTCAATTAGATTGTTACAATCCCCAATTTGTAGTAACTCAAATGTACATTTGCATTTGTATATGGAGGTCATTCCAATATATGGCTCATAGGGTTCAGTAGGTAATTAGCTGTGTCCCTTGAGCATCTGGATCCAGCTGGTGAACCTCTGGATTCTAGTAAAACACAACAGAGAGAGAGAGAGAGAGAGAGAGAGAGAGAGAAGATTCCACAAGCCTGAAGTCTGCCCTTCTCTGTACTAAGTGATCCAGCAATATCTGGCCAATGGTCTATCACAATCAACTTTCTGCCCACACTGTCTTAGAATATACCACTAGTTCAAAGAGGCTCTATACCACTACAAAGATGAACAGCCATCACAGAGCTCCACCAGATTATGCATCTGTTTCTGTTAACCACTAGAAAGCAGATAAAAAGCAGATAGCTCTGCTTCAAAATTAGCCCCTTAAATATGCAGATGATTCATATGTAGGTACTATTTTTACAGGAGTGAAGGCTGCCTGTAAATGGAGAGGCTTGCTTTTAAAAACCAAGCAAATGTTAACATGTTCTACACTTTAAAACTGTCAATAGCATCAATTTATGCTATTGTATGAACAGCTCCGAGAGGGTTGTATAGCCCTTAAAAGCAGTATACAAATATTTAAATAAGTAATAAAAGTACTTTTGACCATCTGCAAATCATTGTTGCCAGCACTGTAAAAGCAGAAACAACAAAAACAGCAACAACACACAGCATTATTTTTGTTGAAATATGCTGAGCTAGATACCTTATAGTTATGCATAAGAAAGATGTTTGGCATGAAGCATTACATAAAATATTGCTAAACAGTTTCTTGTTAGTTTCATTTTTATTCAAACATCCATCAACACTTTTGACAAAAGGGGAAAAAGCACTGTAGGGAGCACTTGTTAAAGGCCTTGAAAAACCACTGAATATAAATATTTACAAAATACATCCAGCAGTGAAAGCCCATAAAGAGTACTGCTCACCTCTACCTTACAAATAAGTAATAACAGAATAACTGAGCAACCCTACAGTTAACCAGGGAGTGCTCCAACTTCAGCAGACACGCAGCAGAGCAGAAGGAGCAATGAAGGTAATCTCTGCCTCTCTGTCCTCCTTTCTACTGCTATTCCTCCAGATGCACTTTTGAGCACATCTGGTGGAATTGCAGAGATGTGGGTAGGATGGGAGTTGGGAGGCTTTAGGATCCTGCAGATCCTCAGTGCCTCCATTCACCCCAATTCCTCATTATTTGCATCTTCACCTGAGGTTGGAGCTCCGGCCTTGGGTGAAGAAGCTGCTGCTGTGCTTTCTGTGGCAGCTGAAAGCAGTGGGAGGGGTGAGGGAGAATCCCCATTTGGATTTCCACTCCCAAGGTCATAGCAGTATGGCCTCAAATGGGAAACTCTGCAATAGCTTATGGTCCCCGGGATGCTCTCCCAAAGACCATAGGGTTATTCTCCGAGTCAGCTTAAATGCATTTGATTGCCCCTTCTCTCATGACCATTTTAACTAATGGGAAACAATTACAATGAATTGCGTACTACGTGAATCTCACTCATATACCATTTACCTTCCATTTCGTTTGGACACTTAGGAATAATTTGTGCTGCGCTAAACAGTTTTTATTGTACTGCACTATAAAGAAGAAAACATTTGTCAAGAAGTAAGAACATGGTACTGGCCACTAAGGCAACATGCCAAGCACCATATGTGATTCCTTAGGGAGCTTGGATTCAGTAAATTGCGCTTTCATAAAAAGCCTATAAGAAAGTACAAAATGTCTGAACCAGGAAAAGACCATCTGTGACATTGCTTCTGCTATTATTGGTTTATCTCATCTGTTTATAAGATTCACTGCAAGCAATTTATACTGAAGTGCAACTCTCCTTTTTGCTCATGGATTGTTCATAAACAGCTATTGATTTTTCTAAGTCAGTTATTTGGGACTACCCAGAAACTCCCTGTCATTATAACAGGTGCATGTTGAGTTAATGCTGAAGCTCTGAGAAGGCTTTCCCCACCTGCTCTTGTAGCCCTCAGGAAACTGGCAGAGGACTACAGTGCTGCCACCCACACAGCCGAGCAAGCAAGTGGGAGAAGGAGAAGAAAGCTTCTCACTTCTCTCCAATTTCATACCCCCATCCCGTCAGCGCACAGCAGGGAAGAGCAGGCCTGGAGAATAAGACCCACCCTTCTGCACAGCCCTGCTCCATCTCATGATATGTGGCCAAGAGATGCTATCTTTTTTAATACACATGGTTTGTCTAGACCAGGAGAATGATTTCATTTGTTTATTTCTATCCTGGCTCTCCACCAAAAATGGTGCTCAAGGTGGCTGACAATAAAATCCAGACTAAAAATTCTTAATTTCAATTCTTAATTTAAAAAACCCCATAAGATAAGAACAAGTAAATTAAAAACACAATTAAGAACACAATGATAAAAGAAATATGCAGCATTGTGACATAACTCGAGGTCCCCTATAAGGCCCTGGCCCCTAGAGGTCACTGAGTCCAGCTTTTCCCAGGACTCCCTGAAACAACAGCAGCTACCACCTACTGTTTCAGAGAGAGCAGTAGGGCTTTCCTCTCAATATCCTTAGCACATCGGGTGAGATATGCCAAGCTTCAAATCCACCCAGACCAGAACATGTATTTGAAACTATAAACATATATTTATTTATTTAAGAGGTCAACATTAAGAACAAACAATAATGCCGTACAGTGCCAGTGTGGTGTAGTGGTTAGAGTGTTGGACTGGGACTTGGGAGCTCTGGGTTGTTGTTGTTGTTATTATTATTATTATTATTATTATTATTATTATTTATTTATTTATTTACAATATTTGTATACCACTCCACATCAGGCAGATTCCGGAGCGGTGAACAATAAAAAGGAGGAGGAGGAGAGGAAGAGGAAGAGGAAGAAGAAGAAGAAGAAGAAGAAGAAGAAGAAGAAGAGTTCTATAAACCTAACACCACATCTCTGCTTTCAGTAGCTTCTTTCCCTCTCTTCTCATTCACAACCTGTCTCTGATTCTACTCACTGACTAGCTTAGGGTGCAATCTTATACAATCTTATGCATGTTTAGACAGAAAAAAGTCCTACGATTCCCAGCATTCCCCAGCCAGCCATGCTGTCTCAACATGTATAGGATTGTGCCCTTAACTAACCAACTCTAGCCACTAATTCTGCTCACCATCTCATCATCCTAATTCCCCTCCCTCCTCACCTGATGTCTTTCATAGATTCATAGATTCATAGATCATAGAGTTGGAAGGAGCCTACAAGGCTATCGAGTCCAACCCCCTGCTTGATGCAGGAAACTAGAGGAGGGGTCTCCCATCCAAGTCATAACCAGGCCTGACCCGGCTTAGCTTTCCACACTGTCCCCATCCTCCTTCTAACTGATTTTTTCCAACTGTCACTAGGTTTGCCCAACATTCCATTATGGTCTCAGCTGTCCATCATTTCTTCTACTCACTATCTGTTACAAGCATCAACCAATTAAACCCCCCTTCAGCAACAGACCAGCTTATATGATAAAGGTCTGCCTGAATCAAAATGGAAGATGGAAAGATAACAGAGAGGAGGCCAACCTAGGAGGTTCCTGTGCCTGGGAGTGGCCACTGAGTAGGCCCTCTTTTGCATCCCCACCAAACATGCCTCTGATGGTGGTGGTACCAAGAGAAGGGCCTTCTCCAGTAGATAAAACCCAGGCAGGCTCATATGGCAGAAGGCGGTCTTTCAGGTAGGCTGGTTCCAAGCTGTATAGGTACCTGCCCTTTGAATTGTGCCTGGAAACAGACCAGCAGCTGGGGATAGGCGAAGAAGCAATGAATATCATCTTGATGTTTGTCTCTCCTCAATTTCCATGACCATTTGCGATCTCTGTTCGAGTTGCGTGGACAGGAAAATTCTGCAAAAAATGTGTGTATTTTCCAAAGTTGTACAACTTCCCCAACAGACTACAGCATGAAATTGCACAATTTTAAAATTGCACAATTGCAAATTGGTTGCTCGATAAAAATTTGCACATTTTTCAAATGTGACTGTGTGCTCAACAATTTGCAAACATTTTCGGAGCGCACATTCTCCTGCTCGCATCCATCTTTGCTTTGGGGTTGGAACAGGGCATGTTCGACTGCTTCACAACTGCAAACAAAATTCTAATACATCGCTTTTGTAACAAGGGAGCCATGTGCTGTCTGGTCAACAGTCTGGCTGCAGCATTCTGGACCAGCTGAAGTTCCCAAACTCTTTTCAAAGGCAGTCCAACATAGAGCCTATTACAGTAGTCCAAACAGGATGTAACTAAAGCATGCGTGACTGTGATCAGATCTAGTGATGTGCATGGAGCTCGACTGGGGGGTGGAAGTCCGGAGAACTTGCCGGGGTCGACCCCCCAAGCTTCGCTCGCCTTACCTCTTTGCCCAGCTCAACTCGCGAGAACGCGAGCCAAGCCAGGGAAGCGACTTTCGGCACTACGTTGTTTATGTAGAAAATTGCATAAGATACATTAAAAATGGCCGTAATTTGCGTAACTTGCGCAAATCATGGCAGTTTTTAACGTATCTTACGCCATTTTCTACATGAACCCAGAAGTCTGGCGAGTGTCTCAGCTGGCACTTGCTTTTGGCTTAGCTAGGTTTGCGTGGCGGCAGCGCACAGCTTGTGTGCCACGAGTCAAGTGGTGGGCAGATTGCCCACCCCTATTCAGATCAGGCATCTCTAGGAATGGGCACTTTGGCCTTAGCTGTGCAAGCACACTCCTGGCCACCACCAAAAACTGGACATCCAAGTTCAGGGCCAAATCCAGGATGACATCCAAACTGTGAGCCAGAGTCTTCAGGGGGAGTTTAACCCCTCTGGTACAGGTTGAATCTCTATTCTCTGATCTGCTTTTCAGTTGGCAGTTGAGTCCTGGGTAGTGCTTTTTTTTTAAAGGGAATTTTAAAGAGAAATTTTGAAGGAATTAACTCAAAGGAGCACTTTTAATAATGCAAAGAGGCACTTTTGACCTTTTGTAAAAAAAAAAAAAAAAATTAAAAATCCCTGGCATCTCTAGGTACAGCTGGAAAAATTCTTGCCTGAAATCCTGGGCGAGCGGCTAACCTGTCAGTGTCGGCAGTACTGGGCTAGAGAAACAAATAGTCTGACTCAGTATACAGCAGCTTCCTGTGTCCCTACAGAAGTGTTGGTCAGGTTTTGGTGTGTCTTCTGATGCTATGATTCGAATTCTTGAATTCGGGGAGTGCTTCGTCCTTATTTTGATCGGACGATCTGTACTATTGTGTGTGTGTGTGGGGAGGTGTATCACCTCTCTCTTTTAATTCCAGAATGTCTTCCTCTGGAAAAGAAATGGCTGTAACAAGAGCAGTACCTGAAAGGTGCTTGACAAAAAGAGTTGTTAATTTAAGACATTTTGCAGCAGCATGGTCCAGTCCTATGTGTTTCCCTTTGGCATTTGGCATCACATGCATACACCTCCTCACCTGAGTCTCCTAGGTGGTTCAGCTACAGACTCTCAAGCCCTTGATAGACTCAATCCTGTACTCAGACTCAAACCTAGGCCTTCCTGCATTTCACATGCAGCAGGGATGGACAACTTCAGGAGGTACGGGGGCCATTTTGTGACCCCCCCATGCATGTGGGTGATGAAAATGGGGAGGAAAAAAAACTGATTTGACCCTTTTGGTGCTCCCTAGCAGCTCTGAATGCAATTATGTTTGCTATACACACACACACACACACACACACACATCTATCATATATATATATATATATATATATATATATATATAATTTTGGGGGTGTTGGGGCTGCTTCACTGAGGGGGCTGCTGGGGTCACATGCAGCCCAAAGACCGAATGTTGCCCACCCGGCATACAGGTTCTAGCAGGCATAGAACTACTTGCTAGCACTCTGATTAGCTCTCACAATCCAATAGATCCTTCTGCTGTATGGGCCTTAAGGGCTGTCTGTTTATTAAGGGAGGTGGGATGTAAGAGCAGCTTGCAGTGGTGTTGAGAGAATAATTTAGGGATGTCGGAGAAATGTGCAATGGATTCAAATGAGTTTGGATTTCTATGAATCTGACCCATGGATACTGCAGTGGACCAGATTTTGCCGAGTACATGGATAATGCAGACTTGCGGACCGGTGTTTTACTTTCTGGAAGTTTATGCAAAGTTAGTTGTAGAAAGATACAAAAAATAGAAAAAACACTGGCCAAAAATGTGCATTTTGCCCCATAGGCTAAAGCATGAAAATATGCGTTTTGGGGGGATTTTCACATTTGGGGGGGATTTGTGCATTTTCAGAAGTGCAAGTTTACACAAGTGCGCATGAATGCAAGTTTGAGAAATGGAAAAAAATGTGATTCCATCAATGAGCAGATGAAAGGCACCTGACAATCCACAAAATGCAGACGGAATGGATTTAACCAAATCTGTATATCCCTGGGGGAGATACATAGATACATACGTATGTACTGGACCATTCCATAATCTGTAGACTAGTAGAAACAAAAGGGAGATGGCAAAGGATTCAAGGAATTTCATATATGAGACTCCCCAAAGTAGATGAAAGCAAGCTCTCTCCTTCTCTTTACTTGACCTCCAACATACTCTTTTATCTGTGTTTTTAGTAAGGCAGAGTTAGACTCTCTGCCCCCAACAAACATTTCCATCTACCACCAGGAGGTGCAACAATACCCCACCTTGGAATTCTCCCCCCCCCCCGCCCCAATGCAATAGACACCAACCTTGATGGTGTTTCAGTGCCTGTTAAATACTGACCTGTTTCACCAGGCAATTGCAGATATCTACCAACAGTTCGCTTGGTAGGTGTTCTGTTTTTATTGTGGCTCGTGTTTATTTTAATTGTTCTTTAATTAATTCTGTACACCACCCTTTGATTTTGTAATGAAGGGCGGTATGTTGTAAACATTTTAAATAAATAATAAACAGCACAAAAGCCTGTGTGCATGAGGGAATTGGGTAGCAGTTTGCTGCTGTCCCAGACATTTTTCTGTCCACTTCTCATTCTCAGATAGATGGTTATTCAAGTGGACAGTGAGCATTTCATCATGTTTTCATCACATTTAAAATACAAGAATCAAGATGGGCAGAGGAGGAAAGGGACCCATCTTGCCTTCAGGTTGAAGGAAGAGGCTGAATGAATTGAAAAGTTCTCTTTAATGGACAGCAATTTTGAGTTTACTGGTGGGGAATTCAAAGGGCTGGGGGAGATTTTGTAACATCTTTTATATGATAAAAATGTCTAGGTGCCAGTTGAATAAATCTAAAAACAAAACAAAACATGCTTTCATCCCAGGCTTCTTCCAAGGAGCTCAGGGCAGCATGCATGTTTCTGATTCCATTTTATCCTCACAGCATCCTTTCAAGATAGATTGGGCTTCCACAAAACACAACTCTGGCTTGTCAATCACCTTACAGAACTATGTTTGTCCTCTCATTCTCCAGTTCCATCAAAATTCCTGGGTCAGTGAAAGTGGAAGCTAGACATGATGCCAAAATTTGAAAGTGTGTGTGTGTGTATGAATCAAACATTTTTGTAACATCACTGAGAATTAATGTGCACTGTGCTATTAAGTAGAGCCCAGCTTTCAGCAGCCCCCCCTTTAATCCTTTCGACTATGAGAAACCCTGCTGCAGGCTTGTGTTTATAGTCCTCCTTCTAGGGAGAAATAACCCTGTTGATAAAGTAGTTACCATTACCAACATTTGCATGGAGCCTAAATTCAATATTCAAAGTTCAAAGGATAAGCATAATATTTAAAATCTTGATCTGAACATTCTGGTTGCCGTTCCATGTAAAAATGAAAACAAGAACAAGAAAACAGCTGCTAGACACGCATTTAAACTAATTTCTGTTTTGGCCCTTTGTGTCCTGCAAGCCTTTGTCTTCTCCTGTGATGTGTCCTTCCTCTCCTTTGTAGTAGATGGGTTATGGTTGCTGATTGATTGGCTTGCCTGCTATCCATTGCTCCTGTTCATTTGCTCGGGGCTGCCAATTGGCAGTTCCAGGCAAGCGTTTGTTTTGTTTGTTTGTTCAGTTCTGTTCTGGAAGCTTATCCTATTAAAGATGTGCTGTGAGGGGCTAAGCTTGACTCCTAGTCCTCTATTTAGATAATTAGTGAGGACACTACATCCTCTTTCCTCTCTTTCCCCTTTTACCCTCCTTCCCTCCCGTGACTGGAGAGGGTCATATTCTTGAAGCTGAATGCCCTGCCCTCAATCTTCAGCCTTTTCCTACTAACCATTGTCAGCTGCTCTGAATTTCATAGATTTCATAGATCATAGAGTTGGAAGGAGCCTACAAGGCTATTAAGTCCAACCCCCTGCTCAATGCAGGAAACTGGAGGAGGGGTCTCTCATCCAAGTAATAACCAGGCTTGACCCTGCTTAGCTTTCCACACTCAGACAAGCTGAGCCAGAGTGAGCCACAGGTGCAATGCAGTGCAATGAAGTGTAGCCACGAGTGAGGGGCATAGGGACATTTTGTTTGCCAGTGAGGGTGATGGCTTAACTATATTGTATGTTTTTATTGTTGGTTTTTATGTAGATTTTATTGTATAAATTGTGAACCGCCCAGAGAGCTTCGGCTGTGGGGTGGTATAGAAATGAAATGAAATAAAATAAAATAAATAAATAAATAAATAATAAGGCATAAAGGCAACTTTTACCCTGCATTCCTCCTGTCTGATGGTGCTATGTAAGCAGAGCCAATGGCTGACTGACCAGCTACAGCTGTATCCAGTTTGGGTCACCCATGCTCAAAGAGAACAAATTCAAACCGGAACTCTTCCATCATGAATAATTGCAGGTACAGGCAGTCCCCAGGTTACGAATGAGATGCGTTCTTAAGAATGTCTTTAAGTCGAATTTGTATGTAAGTCGGAACAGCATAGCGTTCCATACATTAAAATCGGCATTTACACAAATTGCGTAAATTACGCAAATTGCGTAGTATACTACACTATGTACTCTACGTAAACGACGTAGCACCGGGGAACCCAGAAGTCAGTTCTTAAGTATGGGTTGTCTGTAAGTCGGATATTCTTAACTCGGGGACTGCCTGTATAGAGAATGTACTTTGTGGACAGAATTGGGAAGCCTGACCATACGAATCAATATTTCCTGCTTGGCACAAAATGGTAATTTACAACATCTCAATAACTCAGCCTACAGCATATATGATGGGGAAGGTGAAGAAGTTCTGTTTGCCCCCCCCCCCCCGCCTCTAAAGACTCCTTTCTGCTAGGCAAGAGTGAGCCAAGATTTCCTTGTCGGCTCCATGGAATTATTCCAGCAGGAGCAGCAAGGTGGCAAAATTGTTTCAACTATTTCACCAAAAATATTTCCTGTTTATTCCTTCTGCTTTCTCATACATCTGAACATAAAAGTAGGACAGCTTCATGAATCACAGGAAATGAATGGTCAAGGCAACCACAGTATTTTCATGTCTGAATTAGAGTTTAAATTTGTTTAGGCCTGCAGGCAGATTTAAATCAAAACAAACCCTTGCTCCTTCCTTCCAAAAGTGGGGTGGGATCTAGAAGTCAGTGAGTGGAGAAGGAATACTCCTGCTCATGGACAGCAGGGAAAGGTAGTTTTCACTGATCCCCACCCCTCATCCTAAATCTACTCTAGAGGGTCCTGTGGAATAGAGTGGGAAATGGCATGGGGGGGCTGCAGTAGGAATCAGTGAAACTTTCTCCCCTGCCTTCCCCAAAAGGGAGCCTCTGAGGGATCTCAGCACAGCCCCTTGGCTGATCAGAAAGGGCCCTTTGCTCCCCCATATAGATTATTCTAGAGTCACTCCTGAATCACTCCAGGAAGCAGCCTAGCAAATGGCCTCAGGATATTTTATTACATTTACGTCTCGGAATGTATGGGGATTTTGTTTCAGTTCATTCAGTCCAGCTCCCATATTCCCGAGCTTGCGATCACATTCACAACATGTGTTTGTAAGAAAAAGATGCCCTTTAAAGATGTACATTTTGAGGAGGGAAAATACACATTTTCATGCTCTAGGCAATGGGGAGGGGAAGTACACATTTGGGTGCACACTTTAAAAATGTGCACCTAAAGGCACACTTTTCCTTTTGAACAACAACAAAAAGCTCACATTTTGGAATGGGAACAAAGCAGATCGAGCTTTGTCAGAGAACCTTGATGAGCTCGAGCCTCAGTGATTCTCTCATCCTTTTTTTACATATAACCTACTTTCGTCAATAGAACACTAAGGTGGTGTATTTTGAGTTCCCAGGCAGTCATCCCTCCAGACACTTACCAGACCCAAACCTGCTTAGTGTCAACAAGGGTGTTGCATCACATGCCTCCTTACTGCATCCCTGGCTCATGATAGTGCTAGAGCAGGGCTCTCCAACCTTGGGTCCCCAGATGTTGCTGGCCCACAGCTCCCAGCATACCCAGCCAGCATGGCTAATGGCAAGGGATTCTGGGAACTGTAGTCTAGCAACATCTGGGGACCCAAGGTTAGAGAGCCCTGTGCTAGAGAGACTAGAATTTGCACCACAGAGCCACACCACTGGATCTGGTGCAGATCATGGAACCTCTGTAATCTACCAGTGCCTGTCCAGAGACACAGATACACCAGGGTTGAGTCATGTGTAACAGAAGAAGCCCTAGCCCTCTGGAATAGCACAGGTTTTATATGTGGGAGGGACCAAGCTTGGATCCTGGGACACAAGAAAAGGCTAGGTAATGGAGTGAGTTCTGAAAGCAAGAAACATGGATGGGGCTGCCAACTTTCTGTTCCTAGCAGATGTCCTATGTATCTTTGAACATCACATGAAGGATATCAGAGGAACAGGTATTTTCCCCCATTGCTAGGTATGGCTTCACCTGTTCCATAGGTGTCTATCAAGCAGCTTGCAAAAAACACAGGGCCCCACTAGAACAAGAAGGTGGCCAACCATACAGTGGGACAACTAAAATCTCCCCCTCCCCAGAGCTCCTCCCCAGGTGCTTTTCTCTCAGCCAGACTCCCATCCAATATCAGAACCCAGGTGGGAGAAAAGTGATGACAGGAGACATACTCCAGGGAAGAAACCTGAAGGTGGGCGGATGGGCTCAGCACCACCAGCTTGTGCAACCTTAAAATCATAGAATCATAGAATAGTAGAGTTGGAAGGGGCCTATGAAGCCATTGAGTCCAACCCCCTGCTCAATGCAGGAATAAAAGTTAAAGCATCCCTGACAGATGGCTGTCCAGCTGCACCTTGAATGCCTCCAGAGTGGGAGAGCCCACTACCTCCCCAGGTAGTTGGTTCCATTGTCATATTGCTCTAATAGTCGGGAAGTTTTTCAAATCAAATGCTCCAGTTCCCACTTCTATGTGATAGGGGCAGACCTACATTTAAACAGATGGTTCTGTGTCTGCACTGTCAAATCATGTGTAGTCCTAATGCTCATAAAATGCTTTGGTGAGTGCGGGTTTCATTAACTTTAGTGGGGTTTTCTATGCAGCCTGGTTTTGTGGTTTTTACTTTTCTTTGACTCAACCTACCCCACCAATGAAAATAATGTATCCATATGGAGTGCCCACAGTGCAAGAAAAGAGAAGAGAAAAGAAACCTTCTAGGTATGTGTAAACAGATTGCCCAGTGGGAGCATAGGAAATGTGACACCTTAGATCAGGGGTAGGCAACTTTTGGTCCTCAAGATGTTTTGGCCTACAATTTCCATCGACCCTATCCAGTATAACCATTAGTGAGTGTAGGGCAAAGCATCTGGAGGGACCACAGGTTGCCTGTCCCTACCCTAGATATAAATGCCTGCTTATTGCTCAAGATTGGTCTTGAGCATATTTGTTGCTATTGCTTTTCCTGTTATTGCTCTTAAACTACTGCTGTTGCCTCAGAATTAGTTCCTTGGAGTCAACTAAAATTATATTGGTCTGTGAGATAGCCAACTGCCCTCTTTTTATCACTGGAATATAGAGCTAGCACCTTAGAGGGAAATTTCTGTTCTCTTTATTATCTCAGGGAAACATCATTCACAGAGTTAATAAGTTTATAAGTGATTCCAGGTGGGTTATTTACTGTTTAATAAATGCTTTCATTAGGGGCATTCTATAGCATGCTGCTTATTGGTACAGGGTAATGCTTTGCAGAAAGGTTGGAAATCAGTGCTGCTTAAGGTGGGAGGGAGTTCTTTTTATCCAATTTTTTTAAAAAATCCATTTTAGGCTAACTGAATTCAAGGGCCTTCCCAAATCCTTCCTGTGAAAAGGACCAAAGCCAGTCCTTTGCATGGGTTCAGGTACCAAGGGGTTAACTGGAGCGGGGTTAGCCCTTTATGCACGGTCTGAGGCACCTAGGCAAAAGCCGCAGCCAATTTCAACGCTAGGACAGTGAAAGAAGCAGTCTCATGAATGGGAGCCACTACACTGTTTATAGGTAAACAGAGTTTAATTGAGCATATCAAAACATACACAAAGGCAGTACGCAAAGCACATGCCTTTCAATTGACATGGGTATAGAGCGAGTCGCAGCAACAGTACACACAAGGTTTACCTGGAATGACTCTGATTCCTCGACAGCCGCATAGCTCAGCAGCTAGGCGAATTCAGCTAGTTTCACCAGGAGCTGCCCGGGGCTGGATCCTGAGGTCAGACTGAAGCCCTGGACCTCCGCGCAGCTTGCTGCTCACGGCCAACAACTTTTCCCACCACTAGCCCCTTCCTTTATCCTTTCTTCTTGGCTCTCCTTTCCTCCTGTGTCCCCTCCCTTTGTGATTGCTTGAACTGAGTCAGGAATAACCTGTTTGGGGATGCTTCACAGCTTATTTGGCTGCCAGGGGAGGGGAACCTGCCTGGGGGTATGCAGATGTGTCCCATTGTGAGCCTCATTGAAGGGCAGGAAAACAAGTGCGGTAAACAAGGTTATAGGTGGATACCTGAGCTGCTGCTGCAACTGGGGTGTGCATGTGCATGTACCTGACCTGGCTTTCTCTTCACACTTCCCATTGTGACATGAGCGAAACAGACATTTATATTTTCTAAAACTGAGTAGATTTTCTCCATTCTACTCCATGGTTTTCTCTCTCTTGAATCCTGCTGTGCATGGTCTGATATGGTAACTTTGAAGATTTTCATATAGATGCTAGTTCAGACAAACAACCCACCACATTAAGATGGGGCAGTGTCCCCAAATGGAATTTTCACCATCTCAGAAGTAAGGCTATGAATTGTTCCTGAATAGAAGACCCAAGTTACCACATTTTGGGGAGATGTGTATGACTCTGGTTAATGTACTGTAAAAGCAAGCAAGCAAGAAAGAAAGACAGTGATATGATGTCAAATAGGCCTCAGTGTGCCTATTTATTTATTTATTTATTTATGGTATTTCTGAGTCACCCCATAACTGGAGTTCTCTGGGAGCCTGGGGTTTACCAGACATAGTTTCCTTATGGGAATTAATATATAAATGTCTGGTCAACTCATGTCAACATTTGGTTTTCTTGACTGTCATTTGTTGCATAACACTTAGATTTTCCTGTGTGGCATTCTAGATTCTTTTTCTCTTCTTTCCATCTCATTCCAGGAAGGTTATTAAGGTGCTGAGATGATACTTGAGGTCCGGTAATGGACTAGATGGGGGTGAACAAACTGAAGCTTAATCCAGACAAGACATAACTGCTCCTGGTTTCTAGGATTGCAGATCTGGGAGCAGCAGTTCAACCTGTCTTGGATGGGATAGTAGCACTTGAAAACACAGGGAAAGAGTTTTACAGGAAAGGCAAAGTAAAAATATTTGTAATAAACAAATCAGTAAGATATAGAAGATTTGTACCTGTAAGTAGATTGTGCATGTTTTTGTTCATTTATTTAACTGTGCTTGTCTTCTTTTTGCTTTATGCCATATATATCTCAAAGAATATTAACGGCAGCACAACTTTCTGGAAAGGAAGAGAAACTCACTCCCTTTCCCCTTCTCTTTCTCAACTGTTCTCTTCTGATTATGAATAGAATGTACGTATTATGTGATTGAAGATGGATGCATGGATTGAAGATTGAAGATGGAAGTCTTCCAGTAGAGTGCTATGTCGACTCATGCAGCACATGCACCGTACCGTATAGCCAATTAGGTGGCTATTCAGGGCATGTGCATTCGCTTTCCCTCTTATGGAAGAGCCCTGTGCATTATATCAGCATGCACATATGGCCGCTTCACACAGCCACTGAACATGCATCCAGCAGGGGCAGGGAGACCAGGATGCATGGCTGACGGGTGGTGGTGTGGTTAGCTGGTGTGACCTTGCGTCCCCTTCACATGTGAGGGGATTTGTTTGAACTCCCGAAGAGTCAGCCTTGTAACTGACAACTGGCTTTCTTAATTGCTACAAGTCCTTGAGTGCCTGTCTGAGACTGTGAGAACAGCCTACAGGAAACCTGGCACATAAATATGACTGCCTCCTAAACCCACAAGGAAGTAATAAAGAATATGACTACGTACACACCTCTTTAAACTGCTAACTCTTATTAGTGCTGCTACTGGCTGTCTACAGCAATTCCTAATAATTGAATGTGATCTGCAAATGCTAGTTTTCTCTCCCCATCTCTTGATCAGACCTAGGGGTTCATATAGTTTTGTCGAAAAGAACCATTTTCTTTAAGCAGAGTAAACAAACAACACATAAATCTGGAAATTATATTTGCTGTGGGAGGTATTGGGAGCATACCTCCTCAGACCTTTAAGCACTGTTTTATGAAATATAAATGCTTTGAAATGCTAAACATCAAGACACAGTAAGTTTGAGAAATCACTGTGACTCATTAGGTTGGGAGTTTCTTATTAATCCTGCTACGGTAGTGGGATTTTGTATCATTTGAACAAAATCTTAGCTTATCGCATTATGGTTTTCTAATATCATAAAAAAGATAAAATAGAACAAAAGAAAGTTCAACCAGATCGGCTGCCTCCACTGAATGAATAGGGAGGTAATTGGAGATGCGGGAGCTTTGTGCGCATGAGAACTTCATTGTAAAGGCAGATTGCTGCATTGTTATGTGGCCTTCTTTCCCCCTTTTGCCTGCATTATCACCTTTATTTTAAAACAGCAATTTAAGTTAGAAGAATACATTGCTATATCATTGAGATAATTGTTTATTTCAAAGTTTCATGATCCTCATCTTTGGTGAGATAGGAGCCCTCTCACCCCACACCTCCTAGAAGCCATTAGAGCTGTCTTTGAGACCCACACAGTTTCCTCTAAGAGTAGGAGCCAGTGTTGGTTCCCAGCCTATTACCATACAAGGTACTGTTTGAGTTGCAGCAGGTGAAGGGAATATTGAAAACAAAACAGAAAAAAGCAGGAAAATATGAGATTGTCTGGCTAAGTTGTTGCTTGTATAGAATTATGAAGGAAATATTGTGGTGAATAATGAATCCCTTGTATTCCACACTTGACAGGTGAATCTGTTCTACAGCTAAGAAGATGTATCTCTGTCAAAGGAAAAGCATTTGAAATGAATACCACATACATCTCAATTTTTTTATTTGATCTCCTGAATATATGAATGTTTTATTTATTTTTTCCTAGTTCTATGACCTTGCATAAAATGTCATAACAAAGAACATCTTTTCTAGGAGATGCTTCTTCCTTTTTTCTTTTCTTTTCTTTTCTTGTTTTGTTTAGAAAAGCATAAATAAATAACTGAATCACATACACACACTTGTAAACAATTCCTTGTAAACCCTTTCTCCCACACAATTTATATCGATCCATCATGATTTCGGTATCTTCAGACTGTGCAATTCCATGTTTCTTGTTTCTCAAAATGGTTTAGTGAGTGTGTGCTTGTATGTGGATCCATAAGTAATAGAGACGATTAGGAGTATATAAAAGTGTTCATCCTGATTTCAATTATTTGTTACTGGAACTCTAAAGTAGGCTGTTCAGAGGGAGATGAAAGGGGATGCAGGGCCATTCCACCAGCCCTGCTGAAAGACCTCCCCTGAAAGCTTCTCCTCCCTCAACTGTCACCACCACTAGCCATTCCAGCAGGCTGTACAGAGGGAGATGAGACGGGAAGCAGGGCCATTTCACCAGCCCTGCTGAAAGATAGCTCAATTTTTTCCTCTTCCCTTCCCATCCTCTTTTCCTTGTGTGTTGTGTCTTTTTAGACTGCAAGCCTGTGGACAGAGACTATTTTGACCGAATGTAAGCTGCTCCAGCCTTCTTGGCTAAGGAGTGGGATAAATACATTAAAACATCCCGAAGAAGAGAGGGAGAGACAAACACACACACAGGGGATGGGGAGGGAGGGGGAGAGAGAGAGAGAGAGAGAGAGAGAGAGAGAGAGAGAGAGAGAGAGAGATGATTCTTTGCCCAGAACAGCTTCCCCATTAATTTCAATTGTGGGAGACAATTTTTCCCGTCACTACCTGGAGATGATTGAACATGGTCCCTCCTGCTGTCCTGCATGCAAAGCATGTCCTCTACCTATAGCCCACAAGGGTCCAACAATGGGGGTGGGGGGCTATTTCTCTGCGGGCTTTACCCCCTCAGCCCCCTCTGCCACCGGTTATGCTGTGTTGCCAAGGAAGCACATTGCGCTGCCATGTTGAGTGTTTCCCCAGCACTTTGTTTCAAAAGTTTTCCATTTCACCTGACAAGGGCAATCCGATGCAGGGTTAGTCACCAAAGGCTGAATGGGTTGAAGTATACACTGGCTATTCTCTATCAGCATGAACAGGCGGGGCAGCCCTCTGTTCAACAGGCCTGGGGCCTCTGGAATGTGTGAACGCCTTCCTCCTTACTCAGTTCTGGTCTAATTAAATCACACGGCACCTCTATTTCATTGTCTAAGAGAGCCCTCATAGGTATGAGGCAGCATCCTAGTGAAAATTCTCTGAAAGCCCAGGTGATGACTCAGGGGTGAGCCTTCCCACAAAGACACCTCCTGGCTCCTTTTTCTGTGCACTGAGAGGCATGGAGCCATCACTCCCTGCCACTTTGTGCACGGAGAAAGAGGCAGCCTTTCCCTTTGACGTGAGTGGAATGAAGCCTTCTCATTCACAGCAATGGGAGGGGGCAGATGGGATGTTTAACCACATTCCCCCGCACTACTGTTTGCCCTGCTGGTTATAAGGCAACTAGCTGGATCCCCCCACCCACTCCCACTAGCTGGATCTCCCCATTTAAAAAAAATGCACACAATTGATGCATATATTTGGAAAAAGGTGCACAAAAATATGTACGGATTTTCATGCAAAAAGAAGAAGAAAAAAACAAAGCTCGCAATCGGATACGGACTCAAGTTAGAACGGGTTTTGAGATGGCATTCGGAGAACTTCAGCATGCTCAAATTTTGCTGATTTTCACATCCCTACGTCTTGCCCCATTGGGTGCTGCTTGGCCTTTAGAGCTACCTAATGTGTCCAATCCCTCCTTCACAAATCTACGAAGAGAGCTATTGCACCAAGACTCTGAATGCTTCAAACAAGCCCTTAATAGGGAATGCAAAATGCCTTCATAAATAATGGACGGGGGGAGACACCGCTGATTTACAACTAAATAAATGGCAGAATGAGGTGTATATTTACTCCTAAATTTGTAATAGAATGCATTAATAATAGATTATAATACCAGGTTAATAATGGATACCATGAATAATGCAAGAGTGTATTAGGAAGGTGTACCATAAGTCCTAGAACTGGATTTTCCTAAGAACTCGAAGCGCAGTGCCAAGGAATCTGTGAAGTTAAATTAAAAACTGATCCCAAAGTATTCATTCACAGAGTTCCATGTTGTGTGGTTTCCCAAGCAAGCATGCTGAATTCATTGATAGTTTTTTGACCAGCCACAAAGCTTCCAGTGCTGCCACTTTACCAACCCATTTTGGAATGGTGAATGTGCAGTGCGCACGTCAATTACATTGCTACACCATCACTACCTAGGATGAATTATGGTGAGATGGAAAAGACCTCTTGCAAGGCTTCAGAAGGGCTGTGTACATTATCTTTCTCCTCACAGCCTCATTATAGATCTGAGCTCATGCACGGACAGTTTTAAATTAATCTTTATAAAACAAATCATATTTTGATTTACTGAACTATCCTGTATATGACTTCTGAGGACTTCTAGGGAAAACCCACTCAGCCTTTCAAGAGAATTTAACTGCCCATCTGTTTGGTTACAAAGCTATTGATTTGCTAAGTACAATAAAAAGGAGTGTCTTCAGTCCCTCCCCCTTCTGATGCCTTTAGAATACAGCGTATAATAAACTGATAATTACTTGCTTGTCAGCCTTTGCCACTGAAACCCTCCAAACAACATTAGCTGAGCTGTCAAGATGCCATGGAACGTTCCATTCATAGAACGTTAACAGTGCCGCTTCTGTTTCTGAAGTGTTTTGGCTGGTCCTGACAGGTTTGTTTATTTATTTAATTAATTAATTTTTAAAATTTTATTCACCGCCCATCAGCCAAAAGGCTCCCTTGGTGGTTTACAAAACAAGGCAACACAAAAATATAAACAAAAATAATATAAAAACACAACACAAACTTATAAAATATAATATGTTAAAAACAAGCAGTCAAAATAAATCTAATCCAGAGGAACAGTGGCGATAATAAATGGAATAAAGTCAATCATTAAAATATTGGGCAAATAAAAAGGTCTTCACCTGGCGCCTGAAAGAATAGAGGGTAGGCACCAGGCGCACCTCCTGGGGGAGCTGATTCCATAGATGGGGTGCCACAACTGGGAAGGCTCTTCCCCTAGTAGCCACCCTTCTAGCCTCTTTTGAAGGGGGCACTCTGAGAAGGGCCTCTGAAGAAGATCTCAGGGTCTGGGCAGGCTCATATGGGATGAGGTGTTCCTTCAGATAACCTGGCCCCAAACTGTTTAGGGCTTTAAAAGTTAATGTAAGCACTTTGAATCAGACTCAGTATAGGGAAGGTTGTGTGCTGTTGGTAGGAGATAGGGATTATGGATAGGCAGAAACTTAGGAAATGATTTTATAATATATTAATGATTTTATAATATATTAACACCATCTAATATATATCTACTCAGGAATAAGTCCAATTGAATTCAGTGCAGCTTATTCTCAGGTAAGTGGGTATAGAATTGCAGCCTTAATATTTCCCTAGGCAAAACCACATATAGGGAACTTGCTCCTAGTGCTACCACCACCACCTGTGGGGAAACTACTCCTTCACTGGGCAATCCTGCCTATGGGGTTTCTTTTTTTCCTTTTTTTTTTTTTTTTTTTAGCAAATGGTTATATTTCAGGGCCTAAATAATTCTCTACCACCATTATTCAGAGTTCCACAAGCCAACCCTTTTCCATTGCCACCAATTCTCCTAGAATATTTTAAAACAGTTGCTTGCTACATATAAGAGGCGTAGGCATCAGATGGGCACCACCACTAGAGAAAAGAACTATTAAACAAGTTGGTTTGTGAAAGGGATATTTTGTACATAAGGGAATGCTAATATTTACATTGGGGGTTTCAAAAGAAGGCTTGCTGACATTTCTTAAGGACTCAAGAGGCTCTGTTGCTAATACAAGCCTCTTAATGATTTATTTTACCTCATGCCAAATTCCCTACACCTACACCCCATCCAAATACACTCACAACTAGGTCCAGCTCTTGGATACAGCCAGACTATGACCAGGTGACCTCCTGTGTGTCTGCTCAGTCTGCTGTCCAGGTGCTCACTGTCTATGAGGCACTTCAAAGCCACGACTCTCCATTGTTATGGTTCTTTATCTTTCAATCAGATTTGGTCTGGGCAGCCTTTAAAATAGAGGACACCTTCTACCAGAGGACTGTCCTCTGTAAAGTAGGACACATGACCTAGGGTGGTCAGGAGCGCCCTGGCTTAGCTTTGTGATGGGCTGTAGCTGAGGGTCATATGGGCCAGAGGCAAAAGTTGTGGTCATGGGTGGGCTGGACTGGACTGGAGCTTGTTGGGGTTAGAGTGAAAAGGTGGTCTGTGTGCTGCCAAGCTAAATTACCGTATTTTTCGCCCCATAAGACGCACCGGACTATAAGACGCACTTAGAAGTAGGGTACCGGTAAGTTAAATTTTTTTTTAAAAAAAAATCAGCTGTTCCGCGGGGAATCAGCTGAGAGGCGGGGGCTTGCCCCGCTCTGCCCAGGAGCCCTCCGCTCTTCCCTGGACCAGTTGGAGGCAAGTAAAAATAATAATAATTTTTAAAAAAACAATATTCGCTCCATAAGACGCACAGACATTTCCCCCTATTTTTTTTTTGGGGGGGGAGTGTGTCTTATGGAGTGAAAAATACGGTAAGCCCTGGCTGTCCACACACAGCAGCAGAAAACTTTCCCCACACAGCAGTCAGCTCTTCAGCCTTCTCAGCAGCATTCCATTCAGGACTCAGGAATCACTCTGTAGCCAAAACAGTTCTATTTTAACTGTTTTATTAACTTATCACAAAGTATCACTACAGGTTACTTTACATTCCATATACATGAGTTCATGTGCAGAGTACAAAGCCTTGAAGGTCCATCCAGCTCAGCATAAAGCAAGGGCAAGCGTGTGCAGCTCAGAATCATACAAGCATGATACATATGGGCAAAGCCTGGCCACTACACGTCATTGGCCTATTTACACCACATGACATTTCTGTCCCATGCTTAGCTTTCCCATGCCTAGCAAGGCCACAGGCAAGAATAGCTTCGTAAACACAGACAGCCATGTTCTGTTTTCATCTTGTCTGGAAAGTTCCCAGATAAGCAGCAAAATAACCGCTGCAAAATAATCTGAACATAAACATCACAATAAGCCAGTTGTGCTTCACATACTAATAGAGGTCAGGCAGTGGATCAGGCAAATAGGGACCAAGGGCCAGAAATAGAGACATAGTCAAAAGATGGGCTGGTAGCCAGGTACTGGGATGGGAAGTTTAGAATCAAAGAGCCAGAGTCAGGAACATAGTTGTGGGATGAAACTCAGAGGTACAAGGCAAAGGGAAGCGGGGTTGGTCTGTGCTGTTATTCCATTTAATGAATTGTTCATGCATGTAGCAAGAGTTGCATAGTTCCTCAAGACACATGATCATGGCGGAACTGAAGAACAGCAATTCCAACTCTGACCACCACATGAGTGTTGCTGCAACATAGCAGAACTTGAGCAGATAATTCCCTCGGTCTGAGAGCTGTCCCTGTTGCATAGTGAGAACAGCGCCCTGGGTTCTGCTGCCTGAGTCCCTGGCTCAGGTCCTCTGGCACCATACAGAGAGGCTAAGAGGTAAGGGCTGCTGGGGAAAAATGGCCCACAATGAATAAGAGGAGAGTGATTTTGCGTTCTTGGTTGGAAGGGAGTATGCAAGGGAGCTTTGGAGGCAGAGGTAGCATTGGCTAGTACAGAGTGTAAGGCTTAGTTTTGTATACTGATTTACATACAGTGGAGTAATGCCTTTCTGTATTTTTTTTTAAAAAAGTTTAGTAATAGCATAAATGGAAAGGTGAAAACTACATTATAGTGCTTGAGAAAATGGAACATATATATATATATATATATATATAGGGGAAGTTAACCTGAGGCTTCCCTTCAGGTGGCTTTTACCAATGGGAAGGATTGCCATTGTATCTAAGAACTGCTAGACAAGATGCTTCATGGGAGTCAGTCTCATTACACTATTGTCAAGGAGATCATACCAGAGGCTATTGACAGGGATGGGTGAGAATTTCAGTTCAGTTCATTTTTTTATGAGAGCTTCATATTCGGGATGGAAATAACGTGAGATTTCTTTTTTTAAAAAATGAATGTGGGAGAAAGAGAAACTGACAGATCCATCCAGGACCAGGAGTTTGAGTGCTTAGCTCTTAAAAGTCTGGGTTTGGATCCCTGTGCATTCAGCCATGTTAGTTCTGAATTAGGGTTGCCACCTCTTTTTTCAGACAGGCTCCTCATCTTTAACAGCTACATGGCAGGCAGGTAAATCATGGTCTTCTCCATGCTGGGAATGGCTGTGCCTGTTGCATTTGGCTGGTGCAGATGGGTGAGAATTTCATTTGTCTGTTTTTGATAAGAATTTCCCAACATTCATAAATATCTTTATATTCAGGACAGAAAGAACTTGAGATTTTTTAAAAAAATGCAAATGTGGGTGAAAGCAAAGTTGGCAGATTTGTCCATCCCTACAGTAATTGAGCACAAAATATAGATCACAATCCAGCCAGCGCTCAACATTTTCAAGTTCCGTTGATTTTTAATGGGAGAGTTATGAAACACAGCATTGCTTAACGTTGTCTTTATCATGCCCTTCCCGTGCATATGGGAGTGGATGACAAAGCACAGCCCACTCCTTCCACCTTGAATCCCCTGCCTGGTATTGACTCTTCCCTTCCATCCAGCCAAAGAAGCAACACACATAATGGGGAGGCCTTATGAGGAACATAGGAAGCTGCCTTATACTGAGTCAGACCCTGGTCCATCTAGCTCAGTATTGTTGACACTGACTGGCAGCGGCTTCCAGGATTTTGGGCAGGATCCTTTCCTAGCTCTACCTGGAAATACCGGTGATTGAACCTGGGACCTTCTGCATGGAAAGCACATACCCTACCACGGAGCTACATCTGCCACTAGGTAAGTTTGGGAGAAACAAGGAGTTTTGGAGAGATAAGTTGGAAAAGGGGAGCCTCTCAGCCCCACTGTGCTTCTGATGAAACCTTCTGGAATGTGACAGGACCTTAGTCATTTTGGCCAAGTTCAATCAAGTCCGAATTAACTTGTTTGTGGCAAGCCCAGGAGGTAGTCTTGATATCCATAACTTAAAAATTAAATTAAATTAAAATCTCATAAAGTCATGCACCAAGCAGCTCATCAGCAGCTTGAGAATTCCCCCTTACCACTGCAAGATTAGCTACAACGGAGAAAGACTTATCAATATTCATCCATTCCTGCTTCAAGAGCTCTACATGTGGAAGAATTACTATTACAGTGTTTGCCAAGGAGTTTATTATAATGAGTGAAAGAAAGGTTTTGGGATGTGCGTGTGTGTGTGTGTGTATTTGCAAGCATAGGTCTCCCAGGTGTGAATGATACACGACTCTGCATGCTATCACTTATTGGGAGACGCTGCCAACTATCTCAGTAATGTGAATTGAAGGCTAATGACATGGCCCTGCAATGAATGCTGATGAATATGAGCTGTGTACAAAGACAATTTACTTGATTAATTAAGTAAGTGGGTGTTTATTTTGTGGAAAGTATGTTAGCAACACTTGTACAGTAAGGTGACCATTTTTTTCAAATTTAAAACCAGGACATTTATTTATTTATTTATTTATCTATCTAATTTCTATACTGCCCCACAGCCGAAGCTCTCTGGGCGGTTCACAACAGTTTGTACATAAAAACAACAATAAAAACATACAAAATAGTTAAAAAGATTAAAAACCAAATTAAAAAGCACAGTTTAAAATACAATCCAAAAGTTAATAAAACTAAGTCTACAGGTGACAATCCCATCCCCCCCCCCCGTGCTATTTTGAGCTCTTGACTATTGAATGCTTTGGCATAGAGGGAAGTCTTAACCTGGCGCCGAAAAGATAGTAAGGTTGGCGCCAGGCGGGTCTCAGTAGGGAGCTGTGAGGGATTGAGGCCTACACAGGATTGGGTTTATTGAGGCCTACACAGGCTTCAGTTTGTTGAAGCCTGAAGGCCCAAACACTTCCCTCGAGTAGTGAAGCCTGAAGGCCCAAACACTTGGATGGGAGGGGGAGTTTGAGAGTTTAAGTTTACCCAATAGAAGTTAAGAATTAGATCTCCTATTCAAGGTCACATGATTATAACCTTCCATTCCTGGGAAGGCTATATATGTGGGGTGTGGTCAGCTAGCAGTTAGAGTGTGCTGAGAGAGAGCTGGAAGCAGCAGCAGAGAAACAGCGGAGAGAAGCAGAGAGAGAGAAAGAGAAACTGGCTGCATAGGATATAGGTAGTCTGAAGTTAACTAGAGAACATTGGATTGTTTGTTTGTTTGTTTTATTTTATCATACTTGCTTTTGAATTATAACCACTCTATTAAGTAAAGACCCTAATATTAATAGTAAAGTGCTGTTGTTTACCCTGAAAGTTTGGAGTGACTTATTCACCACGTCTACAGCCTACACCCATGCTATTGGAAGCTGTAAAAGGACTTGATCTCCTGGAACGGGAGGGACTTTGAGGAGAGGCAGATATCTCCCAAAGGCAGGTTAAGGGGTCCCTGCAGTAGCGGAACCTTGACAGGAGCTTATTCCATAATTGGGGGGCTACCACTGAGAAGGCCCTCCTCCTTGTTGCTACCAACCGAGCCTCTCTTGGAGGTGGCAGTTGGAGGAGGGCCCCAGATTTTGAGCGTAGTGTCCAGGTGGATTGCGGTTGGGAGAGACGAGATGTTCCATCAGGTATTGTGGTCCTAAGCCGTGTAGGGCTTTATAGGTTAGAACCAGCAGCACCTTGAATTCGGCTCGGAAGCATATTGGCAGTCAGTCAGTGCAAACGGGCCAGAACCGGTGTAATGTGCTCGGACCTTCCGGTCCCCGCAATAAGCCTGGCTGCCGCATTTTGCACAAGCTGCAGCTTCTGAACAGTCTTCAAAGGCAGCCCCACGTAGAGTGCATTGTAGTAGTCTAGTTTAGAGATCACCAAAGCATAGATTTCTGAGACCAGATAGGGGCATAGCTTGGCCACCAGCCAAAGCTGGTAGAAGGCACTCCTTGCCACTGAGGCCACTTGAGCCTCAAGTGACAAAAATGGCTCCAGGAGCACCACCAAGCTACGAACCTTCTCCTTCAAGGGGAGTGCAACCCCATCCAGAACAGGTTGAACACCCTCCATCCGGTCAAAGGAACCACCCACTAACAGCATGTCAGTCTTGTCTGGATTGAGCCTCAGTTTGTTAGCCCTCATCCAGTCCATTGTCGCAGCCAGGCACCGGTTCAGCACATCCACAGCCTCACCTGCTGAAGATGAAAAGGAGAAATAGAGCTGTGTGTCATCAACGTACTGATGGCAACACACTCCAAAACTCTGGATGACCCCACTCAGTGGTTTCATGTAGATGTTAAATAGCATGGGGGATAAGACCGACCCCTGAGGAACCCCGTATTGGAGAGTCCATGGGGCCGAGCAACATTCCCCAAGCACCACCCTCTGGAGCCGGCCATCCAAGTAGGAGCGGAACCACTGCAATGCAGTGCCCCCCACCCCCAACTCAGACAGCCGCTCCAGAAGGATACCATGGTCGAGGGTATCGAAAGCCGCTGAGAGATCCAGGAGTATCAACAGGGTCGCACTCCCCCGTCTCTCTCCCAACGTAGGTCATCATCACACAGGGCGACCAAAGCTGTTTCTGTGCCAAAACCAGGCCTGAACCCCAACTGAAATGGATCCAGATAATCAGTCTCATCCAAGAGTGCCTGGAGCTGGTTGGCCTGGAGCTGGTTGGCTCAAGGACCTTCCCCAGGAAAGGAACATTCGCCATTGGCCTAAAGTTGTTAAGATCTTCTGGGTCCAGAGAGGGTTTCTTGAGGCGTGGTCTCACCACCACCTGTTTCAGGTGGCATGGGACCACTCCCTCTCACAAGGAGGCATTGATCACCTCTCTGGCCCAGCTGGCCGTTCCCTCCCTGCTAGTTTTTATAAGCCAAGAGGGGCAAGGATCCAGAATAGACGTGGTTGCACAAACCCGTCCAAGCACCTTGTCAACATCCTCGAGCTGTACCAACTGAAACTCATCCAAAATAAGTAGACCAGGCTGTGCTCTGTGCACCTCTCCTGATTCTACTGCTATAACATTGGAGTCTAAGTCCCTGCGGATGCAAGAGATTTTTTCCTGGAAGTGTCTAGTGAATATATTGCAGCGGGCATCAGATGGGTCGATGATGTCCCTGGGGCCAGCATATAACAGGCCCCGGATGACCCTAAAGAGCTCCGCTGGGTGGCAAAGAAATGATTGGATAGAGGCAGTGAGATGTTGTCTCTTTGCCACCCTCACTGCCTCTAAGTATACCTGGCTATAGGCACGTACCAGGGCTCAATTGCATCCACTAGGAGTTTTCTTCCACCTGCACTCAAGCTGTCTCCTGTTTTGCTTCATCACTATCAGCTCTGGGGTATACCACGGAGCCGTACGAGCTCTACTACAGAGAGGGAGCTCAGGAGCAATCATGTCAACTGCCCAGGTCATCTCTCTATTCCAGAGATCAACCAGGGATTCAACAGGACTGCCAGCCATATCAGCCAGAAACCCCCCAAGGGCCCTCTGGAAACCATCCAGATCCATCAGCCTCCGGGGGCAGACCATCTTAATAGGTCCCCCACCCTTGCAGAGGGGGAAAGCTGCAGTTAGCCTAAATCTCAGCAGGTAGTGATCTGACCATGACTAGGGGACTGATTCAAAGTCCCCCACCTTCAGATCACCATCTCCATGCTCGGCTGAAAAAACCAGGTCTAGAGTGCGCCCTGCTACATGTGTTGGGCCAATGACATGTTGGGACAGTCCCATGGTTGTCATGGAGTCCATGAATTCCTGAGCCGCACCAGACAAGGTGCCCTCAGCATGGATGTTAACATCCCCCAGGACCAACAGCCTGGGGGGACCTCAGCATCGCCAGCGAGACCACCTCCGTCAGCTCAGCCAGGGAGTCTGTTGAGCAGTGGGGTGGGCGGTACACCAACAGAATCCCTAATCTGTCCCGCTGGCCCAACAAAAGGTGCAAACACTCCAGACCAGTAGTCAGACGGACAGGGAGCCAGGAGAGAGCGATAGAATGTTGTGATATGTATCACATTCAGAAGCTGGAGCACATTGTTTACACATGGAAGGGACAGAATGGTGGGTAAACAGGTTTATTATGTCTCTCTAGAATCTCGTGTTTTCGAAGGGGTTACTAAAGTGTGAGAAGAACAATATGAGCTGGTCACATGGTTTGTATGTTCTGATGACGTATTAACTTGTTGTCTGTCTGGAGCCATTTTAGAGAGGAGCAGGACTGTTCTCTCTCTTCACTCTTTTCTTCTGACTATTGCTTGCTGGACTTATGCAACAATGTAGCGTCTTTGCTGAGGTGGAGTAAAGCTCAACTTGCTCCACTGGAATAAATGCTTGCTATGCATTGTACTCTGCACGTGGACTGTAACTAGGAAATGTATACTCTGTAGAATATTACTTTGCTAAGTAAATAAACAGGTAGAATGGACCTGTGGAGTTACAGAGTTTTTCCCTTGCTATCTGCAAACGGGGGAGCTGGCCGCTGGAGTCGGATTACAGGCTGGAAAGCTGGCTGGCTGATTGCAACCGAAACGCTGCACGCTGCGCAGAGAGAGGGGGAGAAAGATCTGGATTTCTGTGTGTGGATAAATGGGCCTCTACACACGAACAGGATTTTTAATCTCCCATCTCGCACACATGGGGCTCTGCTGTCACTCACGCGTCATCACAGAATTCCTATAGACCACGGCAACCCCCCCTCCCCGGCCCTTAGGTCTACTCTGATGCTGCACCAAGTACCCCGGTGGGCAAAGCTGGTAGAGACTAACTCCTCTCTGTTCTCCCACTCGGTAATGCATGCCAGATCGGCCGCCTCATCCACTATTAAACCGTGGATGAGGGAGGTTTTATTTTGCACCAATCTGGCATTTAGAAGCAGAATCCGGAGACCCGAGGGCAGGCTGATAGGGCAACCACCAAACTTGCGGGTGCGAGGAGGACCGGAACAAGGCACAGCCATTAAGTGTCTGGGCTGTGTTCCCCTTACCTGGCTAGTCCTCCTCCCAATGCCATATCTCCCTCTACCCGTCACTACACTAATTGGGGCCCCCACAAAACCCCCCACTTGGCCCCATGACTCACCTCCAAGGCACATGTTCAGGCCCTAGACAGGGAAAAACAATCCCCCCCCCAAGGGCACCAAGCAACAAATAGCAGTTTAGGGGGGTGGCCCTTGCCCTTGTGGCACCCCCGAAGTCACAAATGTCCCCTCCCATCAGGAGATATTTGGACCTTCAGGCTTCAACCTAACTCAAGCCTGGGTAGGCCTCAATCCTTCACAGTAGTCCAACAAGATCTGGAGGGTCATAGGTTCCCCACGCTTGATCTAGCTCATTGTTGCCTACACACTGACTGGCAGTGGCTCTCCAGGGGTTTACACAGGAGTCTTTCCTAGTCTCACCTGGAGATACCAGGGATGAAAGCCAGGACCTTTTGCATGCAAGATGGGTGCTCTGCCATTGAGCAGTGGCCCCCTCCCCTCTGATAAAGAAGCCATGGTGTAGTGGAGTGGGAACACTGGGTCCCAGAGCTCTGGCACTTTTTTCAGTGGATCGTAATAAATTAGCTAGTATGCTATAGATTGATTTTCTTTGGGGGTATCTATTTATAATGGATCAACACAGGTGCCTGCATTTTGGGTTGTCCTTGGGGTATGGTCATTGGGGCTGAAATGATGAGCAGCCTGCACTTCAAAATTTAGTACTGAACTACCATTAAGTAGTACTGTACTAATAAGGAGGAAGTTATCACTGGCTACACACACAGCGCCTTTCCCTTGCCACTCTGTAACCCCACAGCTAGGCCTGCACACAGCCAGAGTGGATCATGGGGAGAGTGGCCTAAAGACCATGGTGGGGACTGATGGTTATCCGCAATGACTGGGTTCAGGCAACATGATAACCCACACTCAGGGGTTGACTATGGGTTGAGTGTGGGTTGTTGCTGAAACGTGGGTTGTTGCTGAAACGTGGGTTATCGTGTTAAAATAAAACTAAAACTAGGATAAATTAATAAAATTGATTTAGGCTGGTTTATCAAGGATTGATTTGATGTACTCAATCTTTTGATAAATTAATAATTTTTGATTTTGTAGTGCTAAACTGTACTGGTTACATCTCATGACTAACCAGGACAATGTCCAAAAAACCAGTACTGTACTGGTAAAACCAGTACATATGGTCACCTTATTGTACATACATCGATATTCCTAATAGTTTTACATATATCCAGGCAGATGGATATATCCTGCTCTCTGCTATGGGTCAGGGTAAAGAGCGAAGGTAGTGTTGGTGCCAGGTTTTGAGGGCTCTTGCGCAAGATGCTGCCCTGGCCTGGATACCACCCCGGTATGAGTGGGCCCACCTATTTGCCACTGCCCATTTGTTTGCCCTCTTTGGGCCAAATTCACACCACTGCCCAGGAGGGGAGAGTAAAGCAACTGGCTGTGACTCCTTCTCCTTGCTTCTGTCATCTCTTGCATGCTTAGAGGGGGCAAGTGAACAGACAGCATGTGCTAAAAGGAGGGGGAAGGACCAGGGTCTCTGGGGATCAGCAGTGGGGCCCCTACCAGGTTTGTGGGCCTTGGCAGGTTTCATAGATTTCATAGATCATAGAGTTGGAAGGAGCCTACAGGGCTCTCGAGTCCAACCCCCTGCTCAGTGCAGGAAACTAGAGGAGGGGTCTCCCATCCAAGTAATAACCACCAGGCCTGACCCTGCTTAGCTTTCCACGCTCAGACAAGCTGAGCCAGCATGAGCCCAAGTGCCTGACGATGACAACACCAGACACCAGTCCTGAGTGAAGGTAGCAAGTAAGAGTCCTTCAAAGGGCAACACTGCAGCCCATGCCTTCACTGGGCCACTCACTCAGCTAACATCAGAAACTCCAGGTATCACAGGAGGGACCTACAACACGGCTCCTTCCAGTGCAATCATCACTCCTCCCAGGGTGATGTCATTAGAAGCTACGCTACGCTACGGGCTCCTCTCAGTTGACCTAGTACAGCTTTCCCCAGACTGGTACTGTCCAGATGCTTTGGATTACAACTTCTATCATCCCTGGCCATTGGTCATGCTGACTAGGGCTGCTGATGAGAGCTGTAGTTCAAAATATCTGGAGGGCATTGATTGGGGAAGGCTGACCTCATACTTCTGATGTCATCACAGATGCACAGAAAGGGCACGCGCTGCAGCAGCTTCCACACTTTTAAGGAAACATCAGAGATAGATAGGCACAGGCACACAGAGAGACGCACACGCGTGCACACACACACACACGTATAGAAAGTGCTGATGGCAAGACTGCTACAACTCATGTGCTGGAGCAGCTGTCCTCTCTCCTAAGTGCTTATTTCCTACTGTGCAGCTAGTCATAGGATTTATCTCTTAGGTTGACTGATTCACATTTGGCCACATGTGCTTCACTTGATATCTCAACGACGTTTGGTTTTACAGCCATGCAGTGATTCAAATCTATTGCTGCATTACACATTCATTCGTATCCAGGTTGTGATATGCATTCCTTTTTTCAAAGATTAATTTTCATAGCTTTGTGGGGGGCGGGGAGTCCAAGTCAGGATAAGGTGACTTTTGTGTACATTGAATGAGAACTGTGGTTCAACAGCTGACCTGATAATTTACAGACTCTCATAAATGTATAACATTTATTTGCACAACATTAGGATCGAGGCAACATGTAATCAAATAAAAGATATGCTATAAAACAACACCGATGTATCAATTTCAAACAATTATGTGGAGCATTTTTTTTTAAAAAAAATTATATTATAAAGTGTGTGTGTGTGTGTGTGTGTGTACCTTGTTGCCTAAAATCCAGCAAGTAATGGTCTGGCTGATGTGCTTGGACATCATGGCCCCATAACTGTAGCACCATCAGAGAGAAAGAAGATACCAGAGAGGGAAAAGAACAGGGTGCCCTACATTGTAAATCACAAAGAGAGAGAGAGACAAGAGAGAGAAGAAAGGAACTAGATATTTCAGCCTCCCATATAAAAGAGCTAATTGCTCTAAGAGACTTGATAGTGAAGAAGAATGCATTAGTGATCTATCCAATGTGTCTCAGTTTTCTCCAAATTATTATGTTTGCACTGACCTGACTAAGGCATGTGTGCAGATGAATCAGTCTGTTTCCTGTCCATGTCAGTTTCACATGCATTCACCCCTAATTATCTGCTGTCCTTTTTATTCATTATTATGTGAATTTATGGTGGGAAATCTGCACAAAACCTCATATTTACATATGTATTTTTCAGTGTATTTTCTCACAAAGTATGCATTTCTAAACATACTTTATTCCAAAGTTTTCCTAACATGTGCATTAAAAAAGCATTTCGGTACCTTTCTTGAGCCAATAATAACATCACAAAATTCAGGGAAGTGCAAAATCCTAGGGATAATTAGTTTCTGATCTGCACATTAGTTCGGGAGGTGTGGATCAGGTCAGTTTGCATCAGAATTTGCAATTTCCTCAAGCATCCCTAGACATACGCAGAAATGGGGAAAGATTGGCAGCCCATTAGAGTTTAGCTTCGAAGTGGCACAATTTTAGCTAGATACAAATTTGGAGCCCACTCTTAATTACTGCCCGACACACTTTTAAGATGGAGGCCAGCTCATCTAGGCAGGGGTTCACAAATTTTGGGCAGTCTTGATGGCATACGAAAAATGTGTGGTCACCAAGACTATGCCCCCTCTCCTCTGAAATGCAGTGTGAGGTCAGGGACAATTCCCTGGTCCTTCATAAAGGACTGCTATCTATCTGTCTGTCTGTCTGTCTGTCTCAAACCATTCACAAGCTAAGTCCAACACCTACAAATCCACTGAAGAGTGAGACTTCAATCTGAAGCAAATGACTGCGTGAATCACCTAATTCTCTTTCAAGTGTGGCTACTGAAGTATCCAAGGGATTATTGGAACAATAACTATTTGTCTTTTCTGATAAACAAACACAGTTTAAAGACAAATGCGGTGTATCCACAACTGCTTGCCATTGCCACCGATTTAGAACCCTGATCTTTCAGTGTTCTAAACTGCATGGGGGACCTATGTGAGTAGAGCCAGCTCCCCACTGGATACAGTCAACCTCCAGCTTGGAGAAAGCAGTGGGGATGAAACAGAGGGAGGGGGCTGAGCATGCTTGTCTGACTCTCTGCTTCCTCTCCACTACTGCACAAACAAAAGGAATGCCTGCATAGGGATTTTATTTGAATGATCCTTTGATGTCATCTAGCTCAGGGGTGGGCAGAAGGTAGAGCTCCCGATGTTTTTGACTGCAATTCCCAGAAGCCCCTGCCAGCATGGCCAATGGTCAGGAATTCTGGGAGTTGTAGTCCAAAACATCTCGGGATCTACTTTCTGCCCACCCCTGCCTAGACCCTGTATGATGGAGCATGTATGGGCAAGTAACTGGTGCCAACACTGGCAAATTCAATTTTTTCCAACTTACATGGCTAAGCAGTGGCCTTCTCCCTCTGCACGCACCTTCCCTCCTGCAATCCACTGTGAAAGATACATCTTTGCATATCAGACTCAAACTGGGCAGTTATCATGGGGTGGGAAAGCAAGCTACCATTCTCAGTATACCTTAATCGGGAATAAGCTTCAGACTAGACCTGTTCTACCTTCAAAATGCCTCTATCTCAATTCATTTCAATGGCAGTCAAACCTTACAAATCATTTCGAGGTTTGGGCTGGTTGCTTATTATAAGAGTTGTGTGATGATGTATTCTAAGTATGTGAGTTGACTGGGCTGGGTGGATATCGTAAGAGTTTTATACAAACAGAATGAAAATTGTGGGCTACATAACATAGCGGAAAGTTGCACTTGGTTTCCTGACTTTAATAAATGAAATCTTGATAGCATGAGGTTGATTGCTATTCCAGTCACTATTGTCCTTGTTGATTTTAGCTGGGGCTCTCTTTTGCTGTCAAGACCAGTTTATATTCAAGTGTGTCATAAGATCTAGTGACAAGTGCATGCGGCATTTGAGATATCAGCGGCATAATGCAGTTTAAGCAAGCAGTGACCTTGATTGAAGATTTGTCACCCTGCCTATTTATTAATTTCCTTACCTATTACCTCCTGAAGTTTAAAACAAACTGGGGACTGAAAAGGTAATGTTTCCAGAGGTAAAAAAATAAGAAGACAGGGGAAGCAAAGTATAGCTACTGTGGCTTTAGGTTAAATTAATGAAGCATTATAAGGGTGAAAGGTGCAGTCTGTGTCTTGTTGATTTTAAGAGCTGGATTGCACCCTGAATGCATAAATCAAGAACCAATATTCACCTCAGTATTTTCCTGACACATTCGTCTTTCTCACATAGTGTCCTGTGTGCCCAAGAAAAAGACCACACTGGCAGAATTGGGAAATCCAATCAGATCTCATAAAACAAAAGATCAAGCAGAACTTTAGTTTCTTGACATTGCTTATTCATAAAATTTCATGTCTACCCCAAAGGATTTTCCCTATGTCTAGAGTATCTCTGAGTCCAGTGCCTACTCACTGTTTAGTCTTTATGTTGAAAAATACTAACCACTTGTGGTAAGTGACTTACCAAGGTGATCAGTCCAAGCCTACCTCATACTTTCCCCATGGTGAAGGAGGAATGAAGCCAACTCGCCCTGTACTTGCAGGAGCTCCCGCAAGCACTGGATGAATGCTCAGCCTCTGCTCACCTAGGGGAATCCCCATGTTATCTCTGATCAGAAATTGGATATAACAGGGGGATTCCTCTCCCCGCCTCCTCCCAAAGCCCCCAGTAGCCTCCAAGCCAGAGGGCAGTGCTTGGAGAAGGCGCCCAACCCTCCACAGGCCAGATGGACAATCTGGTCAGGGTCAATTGTGCAGTTCTCCGTTGGGGTCCTCCGTTGGGGTCCAGAAGCCAGCCCTTCCAAAATAAGGTTATTTCCCCCATCTCTTCTAGCTTTTAGAAGGAGCCATAAAATGGTACAACAGAATCCCTCTCCCTCCCCTTCCCTTCTCTTTGACCATCTCATCTCCCCCTCCAATCTGTGAGTGCTAAGGAGACAATAGTCCTTAACATACAAAGGGTTACTGTAAAGACCTCAAAACCCAACTCCATTCTGTTAGGCAGAAAAGTTTATTCAACCACCCATCATATTTGCTCCTGCTGTTATCAATTGATTTCAGTGAGTGCACGATTTCATATTCATCCATTCATTCCTATGCTATCTTGAAGACTTTGACCTGGTTAGAATATGATACCATGGATAAAACATTGATGGCAGTCATCTAAAATCTGCATAATATTGCTCCTGTTGTGATTGTATTTGTTGTTTCCTTCCTTCCTTTCTTTTTTTTCACTTGAGTGTTCGAAACCGTTTGGGAACTGAATGTTACATTTAAGATCATTTAACAGTTGAAACTTTTATCACGTTATCTGTAGTAATCAGAATGAAAGAAAGAGCATTTGTAGGGTGGGGGGACTTTCTCTCTTTTAGATGCCTCAGAGAGTTTTTGGAGCCTGCAGGCAGCTTTCCAAATGCTGTCTCATAGTTTTGCTTTTATTTCACATACAATACAATGAATATGTATTGTTTTTTTAATGAGCTCTGTGACAGACCCGTAGAGGAAAAGCTCACTTCCTCAGCTGTATGAGGCTTGTGAAGAAAATGACATTGTGTAGTTTCTTCACTGTGTAGAACATTTTTTAAAAAATATATTCTTGCCTAAAATGAAAGGAAGCAGGGACTTCAACTAACCAAGTGGTTCTCCATGACTTCTTAATGTGATGATGAAACTCTAAAAACATATTGGGATGTTCCACTAACAGGTATATTAGGGCTAGATCGGCAGAGCTTAAAGGTGAAGTACACTGGGAGGTGGATAAACAACTACAGTTAGTGCCAACTATGGATACTTGTGGATTTCGTTCAGTCCACATTTTTAAGTGACCTTCCTGAACTAATACGCAGACTGGAATGCAATTGTCCTTCGATTTTCGCACTTCTCCAAATTTTGCAATAACAGTTCTTAGCTAAAAAAAAAAAAAAGGTATGTAAATGCACATCTCATATTTTAGATTAAAATGCGCATACATACACATGGATTTTAGGGCAAAATGCATTCAAAAGTGCATATTCTATGAAAAAATACATTCAAGACTAATGCATTTGTTGTGCATATAAACTCACACATCCATGTCTAGTGCCAAGAAGGTAAAAGGTATAAAAGACAGAAGCCCCTTTTACATGATAATCTCATGTAAAGTGAACACCTGCATGTTGTGTTATCAGCAGCAAGCTGGGAGTTTTTGTTTTGGCATTGGCTGTCTCAGGCAGTATGTTTACGTCTAAGCCAGATGGGCGTGGGGTATTGTACTATTCTTGGCCACAGCGTGGGAAATGGCTCTCTGAGAACCAGGCTGTCACGTGTCTATTCTCTGACGTATTGTACTGCTCCAGACAGAAGCCAATTTAAGGGGAAGAGCTTTAGCTTTGACTCTGTTCTTCTTCTTGGGCTTTTTCACTGTAACTCTCTTTGAGTAGGTGGGGTGAAGTTCTCCTTCTCTCCACAGGACTTATGCTTGCTATGCATTTATACTCTCTGCACATGGACTGTATCTATGTGGAACGTATCCTCTGTAGTGCTTACTTTGAATAACTAAATAAACGTATAGAATAGACCTGTTGCTGTCTGCAGAGTGATTCCTGTGTCCTGGATTGATCTGCAACTGGAGTGACTGAGCTGCTGGGTCGCTGCTGCTGTGTGTGAGAGAAACTCTGCTGCTGTGTGTGGACAGTCTGGCAAGGCTAGCACGCAGATCACAAACTCTTTCAACACCAATACTGCAAGGGGGAGTGGGACTGCACCTAATGCCTCCTCCCCTGGCTGTCACACTTTCATTCCAAACCCAGAAAAGAGCCTAGATACATGTACAACTGTACACATGATTCCAGGGTTCCCGACAATACTGAACACTTGGAGGTCAGGCAGGGATGACTCCAAGTATAGTCAGGGGTTGCAGCAGGCAAATTCCCAAAATACTTTCTACTATCCCATTTGCTCTGCCAGCTTTCAGCTTTCCCAGTATATTACCATCCTATATAGCAGTATTTCCCCCACTCTGGTGCCCTCCAGACGTTTTGGACTTCCACTCCCATCATCAGCCCCAGTCAGCATGGCCAATGTCAGGAATGCTGGGGGTTGTACTCCCAAACATCTAGAGGGCACCAGGTTGGAGAAAGCTGCTATAAGGCATGAGGATGCTGGCGGGGAAATCCAATGCATTCAACTGGTTGGAAGAAAAAGACCGTGTGGGTTGTTGGTGTCCTCCTTCCCTAGCCACATGAAGAAACCAGTAAAATACAGTGCTTCATTGGGATTTTTCCTAGTGAGCAATAATTATGCAAATAGTGCAATACGCAGCCTGAATGTTATGCATTATGAGAGGATAGAGGGTTATATCCAATGTTAGTCCTACTAGACCCATTGAGATGAATGGGACTTAAGTTAGACTAATACTGGGTGCAATCCTATGCTTCTAACTCCCTCCAGAACACCTGCATGATGCCACTTCTCTTACTTCCTTCAAATCCCTCTCACTGTTTCCATGAACCCTTTGGCTCAACTTCCAGAACCAAGAAACAATCACTTGCCTCCTCTTCCTCTGTTGTTTCCCTGTGTGTCAGATTTTAGATTGTAAGGTCCTCAGGGCAGGGATCTTTCCTCTTGTACATTTTAGAGCACCAGGCACATTGATGGCACCATGTAGATAAAAACAGAAAGAAATATAACAACAATCATTAAAATTCTAGCAGATTACCCATGTTATAATCTTCAGATAAAATCTCTTTTTTTGCATGGTACAAATGATCTGTTTGTTTCTTTTTATCTCTTGAATAACCTCCAAATGAAAGCTTTATTTGCATGTAAGGCTATGAGACTTTATGTGATTTGAATGAATGTTCCGCAAACAATATGAAGGATAATCCTCAGTATTATTCTTTTTGCTTAATTTCAAATAGTTGGAAATAGCATCCTTTGTAAAAAACAAAAAAAAAACAAAAAAAAAAAAGGTTAAGAAGAGCCAAGGTAATAGGCATAGCCCTTGTACCTCCATTATTTTTCACAAAAACAAGGGAAGTTTGTTTTGTTAAGCAAATAAAGGAAAACAATTGTGTTTCAGTGTCCCATTGCATTTGTTTTTCATGAATATTCTAGCACCCATTTGCTGTGTGGAGTGCCCTTTCAGAAAAAAGATTTTAAAAAATTCTCTTCTAGAAATGTGATATAAGATTACCTCATCAACAATTGACTAGGATTGATTTTTAAAGTATTGTCTCATCCAAGAGCACCTGGAGCTGGTTGGCCACCACCCACTCAAGGACCTTGCCCAGGAAAGGAACATTTGCCACCAGCCTAAAGTTAAGATCTTCCGGGTCCAGAGTGGCTTCAGGAGTGGCCTCCTCAGCACTGCTTCTTTCAAGCGGCATGGGACCACTCCCTCTCGCAAGGAGGCATTGATCACCTCCCTGGCCCAGCTGGCTGTTTGCCTTCCTGCTAGATTTTATAAGCCAAGAGGGCCAAGGATCCAGTGCGGATGTGGTTGCACGGACCTGTCTAGCTGAGGCACTTTGGATGGGGAGGGAAGGAGGCTAGAGCACTGCCAGCATACGTTGTATCCTGGCAGACCCGGTCTCCTCCACTTTCCACAGAACACCCTCTTCACCACTTCTCCAAGATTGCTCTTATGACCTCAGAGATGCAGCTGATGTGGTTCTTTCCAGACCAGCTCTGTGTGTGTGTGTGGGGGGGGGATCTGAGTATGGATCCCCAGCTCCAAGGCCAGAGCTTTTTTCTGGGGATCCAAATAATCCTCTGGCTCTCTAGACACTGTCTAGGGCAGTGTTCTCCAACCTTGGGTCCCCAGATGTTTTTGGCCTACAACTCCCAGCACTGGTCTAGGGTGCATAGGATCACTCTGTCTGAGAATATACGGTAAACAATACTTGCACGGATCTTTTTTTAGAGTCAAATCGCAGTCAAGGGACTATCTTGGGAGAAAGACCATAGCTCAGTCAAAACGTATAAGACTGGACTAGACAGACTAATATTCTGATCAAGGCAGCCTCCTAAGGATCAAAACAGACATTACTTTAAAGATGTAGGTAGAAACTACCCCCCACCCCAAATTTTATTCTAGAGTAGGTGCAGGGCCCTTAATATGGATTGGCACCCTAGCATGGGAGTAGGGGGCTTTAACCCTTCTCTCCCCCCCACACACTATGGGCCCATCCCAGATTGGGGGACCCATTCTGGATATAGCAACTTCCCACTGAATCACTCTTTTGCAATAGAAATTGCAGGAATGGAAAGCTGAATCTGGAGAATCAGCTACATGGGTGAAACCCTAGGCGATTGATATTTATGTTGTTTTGTTTTCATAGATTTCATAGATCATAGAGTTGGAAGGAGCCTACAAGGCCATCGAGTCCAACCCCCTGCTCAATGCAGGAAACTAGAGGAGGGGTCTCCCATCCAAGTAATAACCAGGCTTGACCCTGCTTAGCTTTCCACGCTCAGACAAGCTGAGCCAGCCTTTCAGCCCCCAAAAGGGCCTCCAAATACAATGAAAATAATGGGATGGAAACAAATATAGTCTATCAATTAGATCATTGATAGACTGTATTTGTGGGTTGTCATTGAACCATGGGTTGTTGTTGAAACGTGAGTTATTTATTTATTTAATTGTTAAAACAGCAGCATGAGAAGGGAGCATAAATCAACTGGGTCACTTTAAAAATACATTGCCACAGCAGGAGGTTCAAACAGATTTAAGTCATAGTGGAATTTCTTTTTAAATGTAAGGCTGGGCTGGGGATCCCTGGAGGGCTGGATCGGGACTCTGGGAAGGCCAGATTTGGCCCATGGGCTTAAGGTTCCCCACTGCTAGCTGTTTCTAGCCCAAAGATTGGGACATAAAGGGTACTTGGTACTGTGGGAGGCCAGTCAACATTGACTGGGTTCAGACAACATGATAACCCACACTCAGGGGTTGAGTGTGGGTTGACATTGAACCGTAGGTTGTTGTTGAAACGTTATTTATTTATTTATTTATTCATTCATTCATTCATTCATTTCATTTCTATACTGCCCAATAGCTGAAGCTCTCTGGATGGCTTACAACAATCACATTGTAAACCCAGCCAAGATAACAAACCATGGTGAACAACCCACAGTTCACAACCCAACAACAAATCATGGGTTCTCTTCTTGGGTTGTTTGTAGTTAACAAGCCATGGCTTGTTAGTGCAGCTGGGTTCAGACAACACAGTAACCATGGTTCAACAACAACCCACAGTTCAACAACAACCCAGTATTGGACTTGTGGGTGTGGGGAATTCAGAATCTAACTAGATGCTATTCTGTGTCCCAATGTCTCTTTCCCCTTCATCATAATGACTAGCACAAGGAGTGATGTGATGTGGCATCATTGCACTATGCATTGCCCTGGCCCTACTTCACATCATTGGCTGTTGATGAAGGGGTGATGTACAATCATCATGACATGACATGACATGACATGTGTTATGTTCAACTAGACCTTATGTGGAAGAAGGGAAAAAGACATAGAGTGGGCCATCTGTGTGCCTCCCGTAACATCTACAAACAGCACAAACCTATACATGTGGGTTTGTTTTTTCAGAAGTAAGTCCAATTATATTCAGTGGGGATAATTCCAAGGTAACTGAGTATCTGGTCCTGATCTGCCTCCCTCTCCAGCTGCTAGTTAGTAAACAAAAACCAAGCATGCAAGGATCAGTCCCATGCTTAACATCATGGCTAGTTTGGCCCTGTATTTCCCTTGCAAGTGTTGGTCTGGAACCCACAGATGTCAATGTGTCAAGGGTTGTTGGTTTTTGTTTGTTTGTTTTACATGTCTGACCTCTGTATAACATGTAATTTGCCTAGGGATGGACAAATAAGTATTTATGCTCTGTGTCAGTTATGTAGGTCTTTATCCATCAGTCCATTCCATTCCATTTCCACATGTCTGGAGTTGTTTTTTAAAGTAGGATCATGTTTATTAATTTTCGTACACAATTTCTCCTAAACACTCAGAGGCCCTTCTTACCAGCCTGCCACCAAGGGTAGTTAGGTTGGTGAGTTCAAGGGAAAGGGCCTTCTCAGTGGTGGCCCCACACCTCTGGAATTAACTTCCATTGTGGGTTCATCAGGACCCTTCTTTGCAGGTCTTCAGGAAAGCTCTGAAGACCTACCTGCTTTTTCTGGCCTTCCCTTAAGTCAGGGCTATTGGTTTTTATTGGTAAGTTTAGTTCTTAATTATTTTAACTGGCAATCCCTGTTTTTTTGGATTGTATTGAAACATGTTTTTATGGATTTTTAAAATTGTATTCTACTGTGTGTGGTTTTTATCTTGGATGCTGCCTTGAAAGGGTTCTGCCTTTAAAGGCAGCCTAGAATTAATTTCTGAGGGATAGATTTTTATACACACTTCCCCCTAATAAACACATTTTTTTTTAGATGAGAACTGTATCACACAATTCAGAGAAATGCACAATCTGATGGATAATTGCATTCCAACCTGCGTATTAGTTTAGGAAGTGTGAATTAGGCTAGCTCCCTTAAAAATACAGACTGAAAGAAATTCTCTCCCAGCCCTAATTTGCCCCCTAAAAGTGCTTTGCTTTGACCGAATCATACTCAAATAGCATTAATATAATGAGAAGAATATTTGCAGACAATTACTGAAATAAAGCAGTTTTTTTCCCCCTGATGCTCCAAAGATCTGACTTATTGGACTGTCAGAAAATCAGACAAGGTGAAAATGCATTATGTGTCATTCTGTGGCTTCAAAACCCTCAACCCACAAATGCTACATTTGCATTTAAAAAAAGGGTGGAGGAATGAAAAGCAAAAAAAACCAGTGCAGTGTGCATGCAACGGAATGTATTTTACACACAGGTTGGGACAGATATTGTATTCAAGTTTAGATGAGAAAAAGGTTTTCCAGGGTTGTTCATGAATTCCCCTGGTTTCTGGCAACACTTATAGAAGCCACTCAAGCTTACAGGCATTCAGTGCTCAGAGTGGAACAGTGGGAGACAACCTTGATTTCTATTCCTTATTTAACTTGAAGCAGGAGTTGACAGTAACCTTTTTACATATATCTTTGTGTGAGGCAAGCACTGAAGCCTAAAGTTCTTTTAGCTTCCAGTGACAGCTCTTTGGGATGTCTTTACAGGACTTCTCATGCTACGTTAACACTTGGCTTGACATAAAGCCCACAGTTTAATTATATTGTCCTGGGAGTTACTTGGCCATTGTTCCGATTCCCCTCCCCACGTTCTACTCTTTGGAAGTTGTTGTGTACTACACACACACACATACACACTCAAATATGGCCACATTAGATACTACCCATCTTTGCAGGGGGGTGGGGGTTGTTGTTTTTTATGTGAGAACTAACTCATCACAGTAATCCATTAAAGAATCATTCCATTAGGATTTCTTTCTTGGCAACCGTGTAACTCAGTGCAGAACTACAAATTAGGAGGGAAACAAAGTTTCCCAAAATGCTACCACAGAGGCAGGAAGCATTTGAAGGGAGAAGTGGTACATGGGGAAAGGACATGGAACTCTTTCTGCACCCTAGCCCTGCAAGTGCGCCACCTGTCCATTTTAAGTCATTCCTCCATCTGGTTCTGAAATCAGAAATGAGCCTGGCATGGGGAGAACCGTATTTATTGGAAAAGGAGATTCATAGGGCAGAATTGGCCTGCATGGGAGAGATTAGGTCCTCCTCCTTTCACCAATGGTTGGTTTTTCCTCTTCAAGTGCCCCCTCTGCTCCTACACTCTGAGCATCTTGACAAAAATGAGTTCAGGAACAAACATTTGCTGAGATAATATCTAGTTCTGCTCTTCTATAACTCTTACCAAACTAATTAAGACACTGAGATGACTATTTGTAAGAATATTAGGGGATTTCCCACTCCCCAAACCCACCCCCCAGATAAATGTTTGGAGTGTTTGGTCCAAGTCCAGTATAAAGAATGAGACCTACTAGAATCTTTCATGGCTGCCTAAACAGGTACAGCTTGTGGAGAGCCATGGTGTTCCTAGCCTTGTGTTACGAGGGGATATAGTTATAATCATTTGGTTATGACTATGGCTCACAAGGAAGACCACTGCAGGCTACATAGGAGCTTGGGTAAGCTTGGGTTTGTGGGAAATGAACAGCCTCAACAGGACTGGCGCACAGGATGTAAATGAAGGCGTGAATGGAGGGTGATTGGGATCTAGGAAGCATGAATGGGCAGCGGATGAGAGTTTTGCAGTGATTAGATTAACATGCATGGCCTAAAGGCACAGGAAAGACTTTCCTGAAAAGAACTAAAAATAGCCCTGCAAAAGGATGGCTTCCCCCAATAGGAGGATTCAACCAGGCAGGAACTTAAGCTCATCAAGTAAGGAGAACCCACAAAAGTTTTTTTTCCTATGACACCCACCAAGGGCCATAGGCACACAAAGGACAGGGCAATTAGCGGTGATTAAGACCATCAGGAGAACAAAGGAGACCCTCGCCCCCTCATGTAGCCAGGGACTCAGAGAAAGGTATAAGAACTAAGGTTTGAGTAATGGGAAGGTGTGTCGGGAGAGAGTCGAGAGAGTCATCCTAAGACGCCCAAGCTTGCATGGGACGCAGACCTCTTGTTCTCCTCCTGCCTCCACGGGACCACCACTGGGGAATCCACTGGAGGGACCACCAATGGACAAGGTAGTAACCAGGACTTCTTGCTTTAGCTATCCTTCTAGATGGAAGCCTCTCTTCCACCCCTTTTCTATCTGTTAGGCTCTTAGGGTAAACAGGGACTATTTCTTCTCCAAGAATTATAGAGTATGCTTGAACAGAAGTGTAAGGGTATTTTGCTGCCTGAAACCATTGGGTTTACTTTATAACCAAGAGTACCTGCTCTATATTTCATCTTTAATAAACAACTCTTTTGTTTCTGATGTCAGTGTGTGTCTGTTTAGTGTTAAAGGGCAAAGCACACACTTCACCCAGCTGCGTGTGCCTTTACCCCAGCCAAAGATCCCAAACCTTTCGTGAGAGTGTGGGGTTAGTCTCTCTTCTATAAGGGTATTTATTTATTTATTTATTATTTACATTTATTTATCGCCCATCTGGCCGGCAACCGGCCATCCTGGGCGATCTAACACCCAGATTATCTGTCATGACACTTGGACCCCCAGTGCTCCATTCCAGGACCTCCTGGCCTCACTTTTGTGGGAGGATGCTTTCAGCCATGACTGGCCCTTATGGGCCCCTCGAGACAGACAGCTAGAGTGGCCATGTGTCCTCTTTTACAGAGGACTGTCCTCCATTCTGAAGGTGTCCTCTATTTGATGGACTGTCCAGTCCAAGTCTGTCTTAAAGATAAGGGACCCTTAGAAGTAAGAGCTGGGCCTTGAGGTTGCCCATCAACAGCACCTGGACAGCAGAGCAGACTGAAAAAAGGAACACAGGCAGGGCCAACATCAAGGGTAGGCATGGTTAGGGACCTGCTGAGTGCCCACGTCCCAGTATGGGCCCACTGATGAGAACCCCTTGGAGCTGGCCAGTCTTCTTCACCATTGCAACCTGCTTGTCCACCTGCCTCTTGCTCTGGCCCAGACAATGGTGGTGGTGAGAAGGAGGAGCAGGAGATGCCACTGCTCACTGGCTCTCTGCCTGTCAAGCAAACAAGTGGTAGCAGTGATGGGAGAGAAGATGAAGAGCAATAGCAGCTGGTGACAATGGTGGTGAGAATGTAGACTCACTGAGGCAGAGGACCCATTTAGAGTGTCTTGCCCAAGGGCCCTCAAAAACCTGGAGTCAGCACTGCACATAGGTCACAGCCTTCCTGTGTGATGGTGAGATGTACTTCATTTCTACAGTATTTAAATTATAGAATTCAAATGATGGTGAGATGTACTGTATTTCTATTTAAATTGTAATTATTTGTAAATTTGCACCCATACATATCAATTAGCATGCACAGAGTTTATGCAAAACTGTGTCTTCTTTTGGCCTCTTTTTTGGCAATTCACAAATGGCCACCCTAGGTGGGGGAAGGGCGGCAGCACAGCTGGGGTCTCCCCACTCTCCTCCTCTCGTTCCCCGAGACAGCAGCAGCTCAACAGAGCCAGCCCTCCTCCCTGCAGGGTGACCAACCTGTGGCAAACATGGCTGTGATGGACAGGTACACAAAGTTGCCTGTGTGCTGAATTAAGCAGATACACATAATCTGCTTCTTCAGTCCAGATATTATATAGAGGTCTGAATCTCTCCCTATGCCAGCCTTTCCCAATCTGGTGCCTTCCAGATGTTTTGGAGTTCAGCTCCCATCAGCCTCAGCATGACCAATTGTCAGGACCACTGGGAGTTGGGGAAGGCTGCTCTATTCAAAGCACTATATCTTCACACCTTGACCAATGGAAGTCCAGTGCCAGGAACTCTGAGGCTCTGTGTCTGAGGAGGATGCCTAGTCTGGTGAAGGACTGTGGACTATTCTAAGCAGGGATGTAAAATATCAGCCGCTGCAGTTGGCAGGCGGTATGAAGCCTCTATATCGGCCGGTTCTGGCGTCAGTTCTAGGATCCCCCAGCCTTCTGCTTTTGCTGTTTCAAACAACAAACATCTCTGTGCTTGATGCACTTCAGGCTCCCAACTCAACACTGACCTCAAGAACCCCAAGCTGAAGAAAACATCTTCCAGGTTTGGACTGGTGTACAGCTGTGTGTCCACAGCCCTAATTTTCCCCTCAGAAATGTGATCTATAAAGACTATACAATGGCTTTATAAGAAAGAGCAGTGGGGAGAGGTGCAAATGAATTTTGCAGAAACTGGTACCTCCTGCATTGGTACACAAATAATTCCATGTGCAGTGTAGCTACATAGCACCTGATGTCATAATTGCCCAAAGCAATCGAGGTTTTTGCTTTTCAGAGTTGCCATTATTAAAAAAGAATGGCGGCACATGGTGGCATGCCTACAAAACAGTTGCTTTCAGTTCTCTGCTCAGTGGCCTTCACCGCATGTATAGCTTGCTTCTCTTACTTAGGTCACCCCCATTGCTTATCTAGGCTTTTATTTCTTCCATGACCAGAAATTCTTTAAGCTTCCCATGCCTTTGTACATCAATTTCGTTGGCTCCAACTGCCAAGACTGATTTCCCCCACCCCACTCTATGTCATTAAATGTAGTATTACAGTATGATATCCTTCTGGTTGTTTCTGCCAGCTTGAGTTGGTGTACTAAGAATATATTAAGGCAAAGCCAGTATTGTTTATATATAAATATATATTAAGGCAAACCCAAACTTCAGTCGCTCCTTAGCATCCGTTGGCAGCAGTAAGCCAAATTACTTTGTTGATTCTTGATAGCCGAGTTTGAGATATTTCAAAGCCTGTGCCCCATGAGCTGGGAATCAACAGTTGATATGGGACACAAAGCAGATAGCAAGTAATAAAATTTTCCTTGACAGCTGTTCAGAAGCTATCAAGAAAATTTATGTCCCAGAATGAAGAAGTAATTTTTGAAGCAGAAACATGACAAGTAAATGAAATGCAGGCAGGTTGTGTAAAGCTCTAAGGCCAATGTGTCTCCAGTGTCAATACAGATGAGCTTAAAGGATGACAGTATGAGCAGATCATTTCTAACTTGCACCTTCCACATTTTCTAAAAGATACAATTTTAGGGCCTGCTTACGTTGGGTTAATGACTTGCAAAATTAAAATGAGAAATATTTTTGGAATGATCTTTCTGCTTAGTGGTGCTGTCCAGGCAGGACTTGTCTGGGGTCCCACTCAGCAGAGTAAATTAGCAGCCCTCCCCCCACAAAACCAGGACTTCAAAGACCATGGAAGGATGGTGCTGAAGGGGTAGTACCCAACTGCACTCTGTCACCCAAAGGCTTACAAAAACCTGGAGCCAGTTCTGCACATCTAGAGTGAAGAGGGGGGAAGGGTTGTAAGATCATGACTTCCTGAGTCTAAGATTGCCTCAGTGTACCACTGTTTCTGCTCATGGTGAATATTTCTCCACAGAAAAAAATGGCCCGGGTATTCAGTTGATAAAACAACCATGCAGAAACTTGGACTCACATTGAAGCAAACATGAATAGAAGCCCCCTTCAGACCTTTCCCCACAACATGGGAAGTTCAGAGACTGGGCAGGGATGGGGGCATTGGAGTGGGCCTTTCATATGGCCCCATGTCACCTCCCCACTTTTAGCCCTCATGGAAGCAGGCTGAATGCCTGCATAGGACTAAAGGCAGGTCCGTGTGTGTGTGTGTCTGTGTGTGTGTGTGTGAAGGGGCAAGATTCACAGAAAAGTCCAAAGGGCATTCCAGTTCAATAGCAAAAAGCAGTGGATCCTAAGAGTCTTTGTTGCACTTACTCTCTCACATATCATAATAACAAGGACTATGGGTGCCCCCAAGAAATCGTCATATGTGGGCTGAAACATTGTGGGGAAATTGACCCCACTCCCCACCCTTCCAGTATTATGGCACCACTTTATGGCTTCCCAGTAAGACACCCCTCTTGTCTTGGGCAGAAGACTGACTACAATGGAAAAGTCTCTGGGGAACATGTCAAACGATGGCTTCGCACACTTGCAACTGGGCACTGTTGCAAGAGAGCTGGACAACAAGGGATGGGGAAAGTCTCAGTGAGAAATTTGGTTAATCTTACCTTTTAGCTTCCATTAAAATCTTTCAGATGTTTTTGCATAAGAGGAACACACACGTGTGTGTGTGTGTGTGTGTGTGTGTGTGTGTGTGTGCACGCGCACACACACACGCACACGCACACGCACACACGCATCCACATGAATACCTGTGTTTGTAGGGAGGGAATTGGGATGTAATTGTCTGGTGCTTAAAAGCCCAACAGGCTTTCCCATCTGGTATTTCTCCCAAGCCCCACTCTACTTAGAGTCCACCACCCACCAGCTCCACCACCTTGTTTTCCCTGCTGCTCAGCTGTTTCCTGGTAAGCTGAGCAGAGAGTAGGGAAAGATTGCCAGGGGTTAGGTTTCAACCTCTTCTCTTTGTGAGTGAGGTCATAGGCCTTCTCTGTTCTAACACCCTACCTTTGTAATTTCCTCCTGGGGGGCAGCTCGCCTCATTGATTCCCAGCATTTAAGAACAGCATTAAAATGATCATTATTTAGCAATGCCGTTAGGTCTCTGCTGGGGTTTTCGGGTTTTCTGTTGCTTGGGTGTTTGCTGTTTTAGTAATTGTTTTCTTAATAGCACTGTCCTACACATGTCTACTCAGACATAAACCCCATTGGCTTCAGTGGGATTTTCTCTCAGGTAAGTGTGTATAAGATTGCAGCCTAAGTGGTTTTTAACTGTGATTTTACCATGTATCATGTATCAACAGCCTTTTAAATGAGCTATACATTTTAAAATAAATAAGTAATGAATAAAAAGCCACTCTTGAATCCAAGGAACCCTCAAGAATGACATTCAATGCAGCTGGATGGGGAAACCAGCAATTGTTTTGCCTTAGGTGCGTTCAAGGGCTCCTTTGGGTCCCAGCCAAAATATATCAGTGACAGTATTGCACTTATCTCTAATATTTCAGTTCTTTAAAAAGACAATGATGTGTGTGTGTGTGTGTGTGTGTGTGTGTGTGTGCACATCAGCTAGAGTAGTTTTAAATTTTAAAAAATTGGCACTCACCACCCAACTCCCACTGATCTTCCATGACATTTGGGAACAAAAGTGAGTTTTCTCATTCTTTGAAAATGTACTTAGTCATGCTTAAAGTAGACATACCGAAATCATAGATTCATAGATCATAGAGTTAGAAGGGTCCTACAAGGCCATCTAGTCCAATCCCCTGCTCAATGCAGGGAACTAGAGGAGGGGTCTCCCATCCAAGTAATAACCAGGCCTGACCCTGCTTAGTTTTCCACGCTCAGACAAACTGAGCCAGCGTGAGCCACAGGCCTGTATTAATGGGACTTAAGTTAGCCACGGTTCAATCCAATGGTAATAATGATGAAAACTTCACTTCAGTGCAATTGAATGTAAATCGGTCGCAAAATATCAGATTCTAATCTCATTTACACCAATATGGATTGCAAGTCATTTAGTCAAGCCTTATAGAGTTGGATGACATAGTTGAGATTAGAATCTATTCCTCAGTCAACACTGTAGAAGGAAACGAAATGAACCTGTAACAAATGAGTGCAATACTTTGGCTCTGGGGCTTTGACTTGGGATGACCTCTAAAATATATGTGTGTCAGCCATACAAACTTATTTATTCTCAAAACAGAAGTACTTGAAAAGTGGAGTTTGCCATGTGAAGTTTCCATGATTATGGGTGATTTATGAGATAAATTGCATGGTTCTTCTTATCTCAGGGACATTTTTATTCTGCAACAATTCCTGCGAGGCTTTTCAGTCTGTAAAGTGAGGTTCAAGTAGTACTCTATATCACTGACAGAAAGGAAGGAATTACATACCAGGAAGACAAACAGCATTTTAATTTTTAGCAAGTTGAAATTGAAGCTGTCAGTTTGCTGCCTTGAAAAATTTACGGACTGAGTAACACACCATGGACAATATTTTAGGACCTTGTATTGGTCCCCAAAGGTACTCTAAAATAGAAATGTGATCCCATTATTATTCTTGATGACAGTTAATTAAAACATTCAAGCGAGGGTAAGCTGGCCTTTAATATCACAAACCTTCCAGTACTGATAAATAGTTTTGTTTGAAATCTTCACTTAGTCCACACAGCTATAATTTCATGTCATGACAAAAGTTGATGAGAGATGACACAAAATCAACAAAGCTATTTGCATTTCATGGCTTTGGCCTCTTATAATCACTAACTACTGTTTTTTCCTGGGGGAAAAATGTGGAGGGAGAGTTTCCACAACCAAATGTATAAATATTCAGAACAAACATATACATACAGAGAATACATTGTTATGGGTGTTGGGTAACTACGGTATTCCTTTCTTAGATGGATTGCTGGCCATTCATCCAGGATGATCTTGAAGTGTCATCCGTGGGAGCTAGTGATAAGATGACCTCCTGATAGTCTGTAGAGATATCCATCGGAGTGCTGAGAAGGTTGACACCCTTCCAGTCCAACTCTCTGCCAATAATCTTTGGCACAACACTAATGCAAACATATATACTAGGGATGGGTGGAATGGCTTAAATTCAGTCTGTGTCAATTTCCCTCATGACTGATTTTTTAAATATATATTTATACCCCGCCTTTTTTCCTGCAGGGAACCCAAGGCGGCTTACATAATCCTCCTCCTCCTCTCCATTTTATCCTCACAACAACCCTGTGAGGTAGGTTAGGCTGAGAGTCAGTGACTGGCCCAAAGTCACCCAGTGAGTTTCATGGCCAAGCGGGGACTAGAACCCGGATCTCCCAAGTCCCAGTCCAACACTCTCACCACTATGCCACACTGGCTCTACAACCACCACTACAACCCATCCCATTTATGTGCAGACTTCTTGAGAGGAAAACCTGCACAAAATTCTCTGGAAGGAAGGAAGGAAGGAAGGAAATTTTTTGAGGCAGGACCTTTCCCCCTCCCTTTTGTTTTCTTTTAGTAATTCTAGCCACGTGAAATGGCTAGAAAGCACCATGAAAATGGAAGCTCAAACCCCCCTGGGATGATGGAACTTGATGATGTGCTGATTTCCCCTTGAATTTTGCATGGGAAAAAATGGCTCCTCCCATGTATTCATGGTGGCAGCCATCATTTTTCTTTCTTCAGTACCACAAAAGACGGGGCACTCACACATATTCCTCAGCCACCTCATAAGTAATGTAAGCACAAGAAACTTGAACCCAACCCATGATAATTTCTGCAAAATTTTGCATTTCTTTTCAAAAGTAATTTATTTTATATCAAATTGAATGAGAATGCCCCCCCAAAATGTGGGAGAAATTTCAGCATGGCACTGGTCCCCCCACCCAACACACCTTGGAATGTGGATTCTGAAGCAGAACAATGTTCCAATCCACACTAGCCTTGGAGGTGTGGATCAGGAGGTTTTGCTTCAGGATTCAAAGCAAGTGTGTTCCTCTGACACTCCTAATACATACATGCAAACTTTATATTTACTGCTTATTATTACTAAATACCTGCTTATTTCAGACTTTGGTTAGTCTTCAAAGGAAAAGCACTCTAGGGGAGCATCTACTGAGAATCATTCTTCTTCATGACTTCACCATTCATATCTGATACAAAAAAGCTACTGTCAAGAAGTATCTCTTGGCTAACCATTTAGACTAAAATTGGACATAGAGGCAGAGGGAGTCCTTTGGATGTAGGTTTATTTTTTCCATACTTTTTCTTTGCTGAGCAGTACCCTTCATTTCCTTACACGTGGTAAGAAATGCCACTCTCGAACTGAGTGTTTGCTAAAGTGGAAAGATCTTAGAATGTTAATACTGCAGCCATATTCTCAAATGATTCCAAGATCACTTCATTTTAATTCAATATAGAGCTTCCGGTTCACTTGTAAACAGAAGAAAAGATTAAAAGCAATTTTAAAGGCATGATAAAGCTTTAAAAATACGGATTCACTTTATGATCTTATAAACCCTTGGTACTGATGGAATTAACGTATTTTGCCTCAAGTGTACAGAAGTAATCTACATTTATTTCTTTTTCTTGAGAGCATTTATTGACATTGCTGGTAATGTTTCTTTAGTACCAGCCCCAAAGCATTCATAAAGGGATTTAAAAAAAAAATTAGCTGAGAAGGAAGCTAGTGATTTCCAATACTGCCTTGTGATAGGCCTAAAAAATGAAACGTTTTGGCTGAGGGACCCTTTGAGTCTAATGTAAAATGCTGCATATGTTAGGGTCACCAATTGGCTACTTTTTAATTATTTTTAATTTCCAGAAGATACATCTTTCTGTTAAATTAAGCAATTGTTCAGTGGCATTAAAGGAAATACAGGCATTCAAGCAAAATATATTGCCACAACCCAAGAGAAAGTTATGTGCACCTAATTGTCTGCTGCATTTTGGCCGTTGTAATTATTTAACTTTGTGTCCACACTTCTCAGGGGCCATCGAGTGCTCTGAATGCCCACCCTATTAAAAGTGATGTCCTGGACTTGTCCTGGACAAGTCTGAAGCATTTGAGAAAGTGTAGCATAGTGGTGAGAGTGTTGGACTGGGACTTGGGAGATCCGGGTTCTAGTCCCCGCTCGGCCATGAAACTCACTGGGTGACTTTGGGCCAGTCACCGACTCTCAGCCTAACCTACCTCACAGGGAGAGGAGGAGGATTATGTAAGCCACCTTGGGTTCCTTGCAGGAAAAATGGTGGGGTATAAATATAATAAATAAATAAGTATCACCTATAGAACAGAAACATTTTCACTAAATTTTGAGATCTGGCACATTTGTTAACACTCAAAGCTTGGATTTTGCACATTGGGTTTCTTTCTGTCTAAAAAGCTGGCTCAGCTTGTCTGAGCGTGGAAAGCTAAGCAGGGTCAAGCCTGGTAATTACCTGGATGGGAGACCCCTCCTCTAGTTTCCTGCATTGAGCAGGGGGTTGGACCCGATAGCCTTGTAGGCTCCTTCCAACTCTATGATCTATGAAATCTATAAGCATCTTCAGCTGAACATGCGTAGAAACCTTGGTGTGATCAGGAACGCAGATAAGGGAGGATTCCTAATCGCATGGAGGCTCCTAAGTAAATGTATTTTATAAATTGAACACATGGCACACACTGCATCACATCATCAAGATTTTTCTTCCCAACTACAAAGGTTAGGTAATTACCTTCCTGGCCAATGAAAGCTACAATTCTCAGAGTTCTGCTAAATATCTTGGTCATCTAGGTAAGAATTATATTCTTCTGTGACCAAAATGCATCTGAATATAAAACACCTCAGTCACCGCGTTTTTACCAAATATTGCTTCAATATAGAGAAACTGCAGACTAAGCAGCCATAATACAGGATTTCAATATGACAAAGGCATATTGTCATATGGCCGATAGGTACAGCCATATCCACCACGTCCCACCACCACACACCAAAACAAAATGCTGTGGGATTGGGAATGCCATACATTGTTCCGATAGGGCATTCTGTCCTCAATTAGAAGGGAACATCACCGGACTGCTGAGGGCAAACTAGCTACTGAGAGATGAGGCAGCAAAGGGTGGTTGTTGTTTTTTGTCTATAAAAAAGAAAGGAATTTTCTCCATCTCATCCTTAATGGTAAGCCCACCCCACCCAAAAGTTTGGAGAATTCCCCTGCCTGCCAAAGTTACCAATATTCTCCCCTCACCTTTGTGAAGGAAGAAATAGTATGCTCGGGGGTGGATTTCAGCCCAGCCTTGAGACAATGCAGCAGGGGGGACAACATGCAGTCCATGGGCCATATATGCCATATACACCAGCGTGGCGTAGTGGTGAGAGTGTTGGACTGGGACTCGGGAGATCCGGGTTCAAATCCCTGCTCGGCCATGAAACTCACTGGGTGACTTTGGGCCAGTCACTGACTCTCAGCCTAACCTACCTCACAGGGTTGTTGTGAGGATACAGTGGAGAGGAGGAGGAGGATTATGTAAGCCACCTTGGGTTTCTTTCAAGAAAAAAGGCGGGGTATAAATATAATAAATAAATAAATAAATAAATGGCTCCTGCTGCCCCGCCCTGCACCAGTGTGGCCCCACCAACCCCAACCACCATGCTGACAAAATTTGTGGCAGTGGCTGGAAAAAAAGATCGTCCATTTATAGAATACAGTCCACTTACCAAGTAGTGTTGAGGGGTTATTTTATCATCCCCGTCACCGTGTTCCCCCAGATTTCTAATCAGATGCAGAAATCTGGCAAGCATTTTGTGACCTTTGCCTTTTTTTTTGGTTGTTATTTATTTCATGTTTATGCATTATTGTGAAAATGTAAACAACTCACCAAGCAGCCATAACTGTTCTTCTATTTAATAACATATATAGCTTTGTTTCATCCATGTTTCAAATTTTAATGCTGATAAATCTTTTAGTGCCTGTCTGTGACATCCCCTTTCTCTCAACCAGCAAACATTGATCTAGCAGCTTTTACTGACTACTTCCTATTAAAAGTCACAGCCTCCTGTTGCTATGATTATTATATATTGAACCATCCTCACAGTGGAAACACATTCTTAAGATATGCCTGCTATACAAAGAGATTGACAATAAGGGACATCTCATGCTCAAAATGAAAGACAAACATTCAAATGGATTTAGTAGCAGTCACTTTAAGAACATATTAACAGGACAGATTTTATAATATTTGACTTTGCTTCAGATGACTGCAGACTCTTCCCAGCTGGTGTCCACTTTCCAGCAAGTTCTCAGAAGTTTTTCTAACCAGAAAAAAGAGAGATGAGATGCTTTATCTCCCAACACTGCCATGGGTGAGGGAGAAAGCCTGAAGAGGGGAGCTGCATGGATCAATTCATCCAGGTCTAGGTCAAGGGAGCCATAATCTTTGGGACAACTGAAACACCTGGTCTTAGAAACCCCAAGGGTGGGGGTGTATTTCTCCCAGGCCTGACATAGGTGGTAGTCTGGACCCTGAAAGGGACAACACCAAAGGGTGTTGGCTGACCAGAACAGTTCATGAAGTATGCTATATAGTAATCTGTGGATCACAGAATATCTCATGCGTACATGACCTTGGCGGATTCCCAACTATATTTTGTCACTTGCCCCAAGGGCTACTCCTACATGTTCTTCTTCTGCTATCTTGTGGACTGGAGGAAAGACAGTACTTTTCCTATCAGCATTTTCATCTGCAGCAGATCTTATCAGAATGGTTCTCTGGAGCAAGATATTACCTTTGTTTGGATGTCGCCAGAAAGGGTAACCTCTCTAGAGAGCCGTAATGCCTTGCATTTTTATAACAAAATGGAAATTGCTAAGTACTATGTGATTTGTTTAAATTATGTGCTGTTTGTTCATTCATTCATTCATTTTGCAAGCCAGCCTGAGGATGGGAATACTGAAGGGCAGGGTATAAATAATTTAAATAAACAAATAATCTGACCAGACATTAAGGAGCTGGAGAAAAATATGGGGCCAGTTTGGCTCTCTTTATAAATATGCCATCCTAACTTCCATGTCTGCAGAGTCTTCTTGTTCTTTTCAAGGAAAAGAAACACTCCAAACCTGCATGGGGATTCCTTGTTGTGCTTGCCAAACAGTCCTGTGCTGACAGGAACAAAGGGGAAGATGCTGTGCTCACAGAGCTCTCTGCATCTACTTGAGCTGTTTGAATTCCAACCATACATTATGCTTGATGCATTACAAACATGTTCATAAATATTTGTACTTAAACCATTGGAATATGAAATGCTGTAAACTTATAGCAAAAGAATTGATCAATATAAAAGCTAATGATGATGATCACTTATCACATTTCACATACATTAGCTCAATAATTCCCCGGATGATCTCAGTTGCATTCTCTTGAGATGCTCCCACCAGTGGATAAACCACCTAAGGTGTCTGTCATTTTCTCTTCATTAAAATAGTAGACCAGCCTTCTCCAACCTGGTGCCTTCCAGATGTGCTGGATTGCAACTCCCATCATTCCCAGCCAGCATGAAAGTTGCACTAGACCAGTGTTCTCCAACCTTGGGTCCCCAGATGTTTTGGGCCTACAACTCCCAGCATGCCCCAGCCAGCATAGCTGGCTGGGGCATGCTGGGAGTTGTAGGCCCAAAACATCTGGGGACCCAAGGCTGGAGAACACTGCACTAGACCATGGCTATTAAACTCACATTCATTTGCTTTCAGAAATTGTGCAGAAGTGAAATCAGATTAAAGGTGTGTTGTTCTTGTTTTTGCAATATATATCTATTAAAGTTATATAAGTGTTACAAAATTCCAAAGTGATAACCAACAATAATAATAAAAAAAGAGATTACCGTAACGAGTGAAAATAAAACATCACATTTAGAATCTCCACTGTGACAAAGTTCAAGGGATTTTTAAACCTAGAGCAGCCTTCCACAACCTAGTGCCTGCCAGATGTTCTGGACTACAAAGCCCAGTATTCCTGACCATTGACCATGCTGACAGGGGCTGATGGGAGTTGAAGTGCAAAACTCTGTGCAAATTGGAGGGCATGAGGCTGGAAAGCTGTGCTAGAGTGTAGCCTGACTGCGTGCTCTGCTGCTCATGGTACCCCACCTTCCCCGTCCCATGTTCAGAAGCTGACTGGACTGGCAGGTGAAACTTTACTTCAGTGCTGGCAATGGGACAGTGTCCCCCACTGCACCTGATGGTGACAGGCAAGTTCAAGAGGTGCAGAACAGGACATGTGGCACACACAGCTCTTATCTTCTAACTGAGGGAGAATGGCTGGGCCCTGGTTAAACATAAAGCTCTTTAACATTTAGAATGCTTACTTTTTAGGGCAGCCCCTGTTTGTGTAGCCCTCTGGGATATGCATTTATGAAAAGTCTATGAAAGCTTTGGACCATGCCCTCCGAGAGTCATGATCAAAATAACAAAACTGTGGTTTTTCACTTAGCAGTGCTGCTAGTCTTAGGCTGAAATCCTATACCCTTATTTGGGAGTAAGTCCCCTTGAACTCATTGGGATTACTTCTGAGTAGACATTCATAGAATTGCACTGTTAGTCTGACTATTACAATAGTATTGTATTCATATGATCCTATAGACAGACCAGAATCAAATACAGTCCTTTCTCACTGTTTCACGTTCAACTTGGCCCTCATGACATTTTACTTTGAAATTATAACTTTAGTTCCAGTCAGCATTTTCTGGCTAAAGGACATTGCAGTTAAGTAAAATACAAAATCTCTTGTGATTTACAATGAAATGGATAGAACTGTGAATAGCTCTGAATAACCAGAGTTAAAGAAAAAGCACACTTCTACTCCATGGTACTAGTTTAAAACATATTTTGTTAAAGGTAAACTGACTATTCTCTCATTTCAATTTTAGGATAGAAACTAGAAATGTCTGTGGGCTAGAGTTTTTCACCAACCCCCACACCCTCACATAGCCTGTGCAATCATTTCATCTTTTTAAATCCACGTTTTGCACCCATTGGCCTTCTTGGCATTGTTCCTTCTTCCTACATTATGACATGGGTGATCCCTCCCAATCTGAGATCACACTGTGTACAGGGTTACATCATAATGCTACAGACACAATCAGATTTAGCTATGTGAGGACACCACTGAAGGCAGGTGAGGGCAATTGAGAGTGTAAGCAAGGGGTGTCAATGTATAAGTGAACGCTTTTGTGAGGAATGCCAAAAATCATGCGAAAGAACAGTCTCTCCCTGCCCCCCAGCCCTGCCAAATACATTAGCAGTGAGTTATTTTACCTCTCTTTTGCAAACAATCCCCTATTCCTGCATTTCTTTCCTCAAGATCCTAACATCCTACTGGGGCTAGTGCAAATGGGTATGGCACATTTGAGCAAAACAGAAAGCAATGCACTTACTTGAGACATTATTTCCAGGCCTCCATAACTTGCAGTGAAAGATGTAACATTGATTGTGAGATTGCATGATGTAGATCCAGGGCTGGCGATGTGGTGCCCAGGGCTCCCACAGTACCCTAGACCAGTGTTCTCCAACCTTGGGTCCCCAGGTGTTTTTGGCCTACAACTCCCAGCATGCCCCAGCCAGCGTAGCTGGGAGTTGTAGGTCAAAAACATCTGGGGACCCAAGGTTGGAGAACACTGGGCTAGACACTGTGCTGGGTGCCCCCTGAGCTTCCAGCCCTTCCTGCTTTTAAAAATTTTTATTTTTATTTTTACAAAGGAATGAAAAGAACTGTCCTCTGGCAGGCCTTCAAATAGAGGACTGTCCTCTGTAAAAGAGGACACATGGCCACCCTACAATGGCAGCCATTTTATGGTGGTGTCCATGACAGTTTCCCAGATTTCCAAATGTCCCTGTGGACCTAGAAAGGTTGGAGACCCCTGATGTAGATGATTTTACCACATTGTCACAACAGCTATTGAAGTTTTACCAGGATGCTTCCGTTTCTGGCATTATTTAAAGAACTTGACAGAGTGTTTCTGAGTGAGGGCCTGCATTTTATACCACTTTCAATCATTGTGCCAATCTAAACCTACAATGCAAAGGTCGAAGGACAATTGAATCCATCCCCTAGTCTTCAAACGTTTGATGTCTTAAAACTGCAGTTTAGTTTTTACCCATTTCAGATTATTATTATTTTTTCCCATTTGGAATGAGTGAACTTGTAAAAATCATTAGCTAGCATTAAAATAACAGTAAATATAATTGTAGATTTATGAAGTTACTAATGTAAAAAGAGAGATTGGTAATAGATGGAAAGAAAGTCAACTCGCTTTCAACGTTGGATGCATTTTCTGCTACTGAGTTTCAGGAGTTGAAACCATTCAACACCTGTAAAAAATAATGCTCTCTGTTAGATTTCTAGATGTGATTGCTGATTTCTTAATGTAGCTCATATAGGGATGTGCAAATCAGCAAATTTTGAGCTCGTCGAAGTTCTCCAAATTGCATCTCAAAGCTTGTTCTGACTTGAGTCTGGAGGGCCACATGTTCCCCACCCCTGATTCAGAGATGCTTAAAGTTGTGTTCACTGTTCTAAAGTTCCTGGTGAATACCTGCATTGGTAAAGCACCTGAACCTGTTTTGAAAGGACACTTCAAGTTCACACATTCCATAGAAGTGATGAGAAAGAAAGTGTGAGTGGGTTGTGATTCCTTTCCCCATGCTTTTGGCACTTATGAAGGCTAATGTGTTCTCTACCTTCATATGGCAGCATCAAATTGATTTAAATTGGGTAAGCAAGTCTTTAACAACTACAGACACTATCAGTAGAGTGCACATTGTATAATACCAGAATGTTTTCAATACAAAAAAAGAGTTTCATGTTTCTGGAAAGAAAATATGATCCAGGAAAAGAACCAGAAACAAAATGTTGCTGTGGGGAGTATTCTTCTTCAGAATTCCAACCTGCCAGCCAGCCAGCCATGTCCTTTTCCTAGATACTCCATTCCATTTTCCCCTCAGTACTAGCTCAAGGTTTTTTAGGGCCCTTGGGCAAGACTCTCTCCATGGGCATCCTCCCTCAGTGAGTCTACTTTCTCATTGCAATTGTCACCAGCTGCTATTGCTCCTCATCTTCTTTCCCATCTTTGCTACCACTTGCTTACTTGACAGACAGAGAACCAGTGAGTAAGTAGGCAGTGGCATCTCCTGCTCCTCCTTCTCACCACCACTGTTGTGGCCAAGGAGAAGACAGCCATCTAGTGAAACTGCAGAGTGGGAGGAGCGGCGGAGGTGAAGATCACCTCCAGTGCTCCTCCTGCTCTGCATTGGACAATCGTCAGCCTCCAAGTTCGAGGCTGATGATGATCTCAATAAGATTGCACCCTAAGAGGCTTTATAGCAACCACAATAAAATATTTTAAAGATTTCTTTCTCTCTCAACATATTTCTCTCTACTTTCTAAGCCCAAAGTACATCTTTTGAGTCCTATTTGTGACTGGCGAATAAGGACATTACTGAATAGAGTAGGGAGGAATCTCAGAAATGTTTATCTACCTTCTTTCTTGGCTGAGCTCTGTCTGCTCCTAAAGTTGTGAAACAATTTGGATTCCCAGCAGAAATGAGTAAGCATAGCAAAAGCAATGAAAGTGGGGGAAGAAGGAAGAAGAGTAGTGCTGGTGAAGGATCAGAGGAAAACAATTATGTCTTAATGCTTGGGTGCTAAATAATTAAACTAATGCTCTAGGCAATAATGCATTAGTCTATAGCAAAAACTGTATAGGTTGGAGACCATTAACAGCCAGAAGAATTCAAGGGAAGAAGGATGTTGAAGCTTATTGCATATCTGTTCTCGTTCTCGCATAACCTGTGAAATGCAGGAAATAGGATAGCATCCCTTTGAATCTGGAAAATGATGACAAAGATACTTTTTCTTTATCACACAGCTGTTAAACATGAATTTGACTTGTGAAAACTCTTCTATGTTATCCTATCAGTTTCTCAGCTTATCTTAGCTTTGTCTAAACCAATAGAGCAGCTAGACTGTGGAGCCTGGGTCATTGGGTGTGGAAACCCATGTAGAAAATGGAATCCTTGTTCAACCATGAAGCTCAGTGGGTGACTTTGGGCAAGCCATTGCCCTACCTTGTTCGAGTCATCTGGAGGCTAAAGTGCTCCTCTGAGCTGCTTGGAAGTAAGAGCAGTGTAAGTGTAATGAATAGTGTAATAAATAATACCTGTTTGACAGACAGACATGTAAGAGCTGCAACACTTCTCTTTGATGGAGACAAATTAATGAGGAAAGCTGCCATTGCATTTTTGCCTGCCACACAGCTGTTAATGGTGCAAAGTCTGCATCAGGAGTAAAGATAGCAACCCCAGTTGGAAAGGGAGCCGCAGTCTACAAGTGCCTCATTCATTTTTTCTTGAATAAACTCAATCATAGAACTCCAGGGAAAGTGCTTGGTGGGTTCTTGCCTCTTGGCCAAACCAGGGTTGGGGAGGAATAAGATGAATCTGTAAACTATTGGTTGGATCCATGGAACTTCTTTCATGGGGGGGGGGCTGCCCCACCACCACCATGCACCCTCAAACTCTGCTCTGAAGGGCTGGGAAATTCCCCAGAGCAGATTTTTGTGTGGCATGGGGGCTGCACAGGGAGGGGAGAGGGAAAAAGTACCCTTGCACCAGCAGACCTCCACTAGTGTCATGTTGGATTTAACCCTTTTTCTTTTCTTTTTTAGTCCTGGTCCAAACTTTATAAAATAAACCATTAAAATAAAGGTGGGGAGAATAAAAAGTTACAATCACCTGGCTATTTCTAACCCTACGTACATTATACAAAGATTCTTATTATGTAATTTTGTGGGTTTATTCCAGTCTTTAGAAAAGCTTTCTGCATCTCTAAATTAGTTTGTTATGAACTTCCCACAAAGTGATGAGGTAATTTTTAATTGAATAGCAGGATCCATAAGCAGATATGATGCATGATACTCCTTGAAATAAAATTAAAAAATTCTGCTTGCCTGAAGCTAAAATAAAGTACATCTGTTTTCTATTGTGTAGTCTGGATGGATTAGTGTGAAGAAGGGACTGCCAACTGGTCCTTTACTCCAGACCAGAGATCAAACGTGCAAAACTGCCAGCCTTAGCTCTGCAGTCTTGACTTGATTCTCTCAGGGCCTTGCCCTTGTCTATACTCTGGATTTAGCGCTGAACCACAGAAGAACCACACACACCGTGTGGGTTAAAACCAGGAAAGTTTATTTAAGGTAAACAGGTTACAACAAAAGGTTGGAAATGAGGGAAGGGCCGGGGAAAAGGTGGGGAAGATACTTTGATATACACAGTAGAGCTACAAAATAACAAAGCTGGTTTCTTTACTATATATCTCCCAGGCACTCTCTTTACCTGGGGGCTGGTCCTCTTCAGGGCTGCCTCAGTAAAAGCCCCACCACACGTGCAGACCACAACACCCACCCTAAAACTAGGGGTTGGTGGTCCTCCTCAGGGCTTGCCTCAGCAACAGCTAATTCAGCTAGTTTCACCAGGAGAAGCTACCTGGGGCTGGATCTTGAGGCCAGACCGAAGTTCTGGACCTCCTCGCAGCTTGCTGCCCATGATCAACAACAACCAAAACCAGAAGCCACAGCTGGCAATATAGATTCTCCCCCCCTCCTTTCAGTAGCCCAGCTGTCTTTGGCCAATCGGGATGAACTTCATCTGGCCTGGCAGGGGAGGGGGGTGGTTCTTTGCTCATGACCAGGGGGCTTTAGAACATTTGCATATGCATATCTGAGGCACAGGGCATCAAAGGGACAGCGGAGACTCTGTGGCTGTGGCGTGGGGCCCCATCAGATAACCTATGTACATTTGCATGACTTTCCTGTTTACAGGTGTGGAGGTGTGTGTGTGTGTGTGTGTGTGTGTGTGTGGTGTGCAGGAAACTGAGGCTTTTTCTTTACAATTAGTTTTATTATTAGAGTTTCTTGTGAGTAGCTGTCCAGTGGGTGTTAAGAAAGCATTTAAATATTCTTGCAATAACACACATTGAACTGATATTAAAACTGATATTTTTCTGGCAGTTAAATTTGTGAAGATGCTTTGGAGAAGAACTTGGCTTATGAGTTACAGGAAAGTTCTGAAACCCAGTTTCTGCAGTCACATGACAACGAATATATTCTATAGCCCTGTTGATTGATGAAGTATTTTATTTCTTTGAACGAGGCATGTTGGCTCATCCAGCATTTAGCATGGACAAACTCTTGGCTTGATTTGGAATTGGTTCAGCAATCTGAGATATTTCCCCCCAAATTGCAAATTAGCTTCCAAGTCTAGTTCTGAAATTTTGGACTGTACTCCTGAAAATATTACTGGGAGTGCAATAAGGCTAGAATGCCTCCTGTGAACCCCTGTACATTGTTCTCTAACCTTTTCATTGCCTTTCCTTTATTTAATTATTATAAGTATTTTTCTTAATGTACAGGTGGGTGCTTATGAAAACAGGAGGTCCTTCAAGTACCCTGGACCTAAGCGATGAAAGGCTTCAAAGGTTAAACCAGTGCTTTGAATTGAGCCAGGAAACAGACTGGGAAGCCAGTGTAGTTGGCATACTGCAGGAATAATATGATCATAATGCCCAGCCCCAGTTAATAAGCTCCATTCTGCACTAACTGCAGTTTCCAAACAGTCTTCAAAGGCAGCCCCAATATAGTACATTACAATAGTCTAACCTAGAGGTTACCAGAGCATGGATAACAGCCCAGGCTATGTTGATCCAGGTAGGGTCACAGCTGGTACACCAGCCAAAGCTGGTAAAAGGGTCTCTATGTCACAGAGACAATTTGTGGTTCAAGCAGCACCCCTAAGCTGCAAACCTGTTCTTTCCGATGGAGTGCAACTCCATCCAGCACAGGATGAACACCAGGCTCCTCCTTGGCAAGTGAACAACCTATTCACAGTATTTTCATCTTGACTGGATTGAGCTTCAGTTTATTGGCCCCCATCCAGTTTGTTACTCTGGCCAGACATTAGCACTTCCATTGCTTCACCTGAATTTGATGAAAAGGATAGATAGAACTGGTGTCAACCACATATTGATGACACCTCAACCCAAACCTCCAAATGCCCTTGCTCACTACTAGTTTCATATTAAATAATGTGGGGGGACAGAATAGAACCCTGCAGAACTCCATATCATAAATGCCAAAGAGAATCACCATCAAGAATCAGCTGTCCAGGCAAGAAGAGAAGAACCACAGCAATGCAGTACCTCCATTCCCACCCCAGACAGCTTATCCAGAAGGATACCATGGTCAATGGTATTAAAGGTCCTGAGAGGTTTGGAGAATCATTCAGTAGTTTTGTAGGCTGAGTTGGGAGTCAACCCCCTCACTAGGTAGGGTCAGGATGGGTGGACAACACTCCGATGGGGGTGGGAGAACTTTCAGATTAGGGATCTGAAAGTTATCTTTTGATGATGTGGGCAGGTGGTTTTGTGGTCTTCTTTCTTTCTTTCTTTCTTTCTTTTCTTTCTTTCAACTTAAAACAAAGGCAAGCTCCTGCAAGCAATGGCCAGCTTCCAATCTGATTAAAAATTGCTTCAGAATGATGCTGGGTACATCACTCTGTGATGATGTAACATGGTTCCTAGTGACACTGTATGTGGAAAAATAGTAGTATACGCGGTAATTCCATAGGGGCGAAGACCTCATGGAGCACAGAGCATGGCACAAACCATGCAGTTATGCCATCAAGCTTAGATAAAGCATGAAGGAATATCAATATTAGTGAAAACTTTTCTTTAAAAATTGGGTAGTGTAGTCACAACAACTAATTCATGAGGATGGTGGTTTTGCAGTTGACCCTGAAGAAAGGATTCTTCTACCTTAAACATGCTAGCTTACAGCAGTTCATTCCACTAAATTATTTCCTACCATCTGTTGAACTTCTCTTCTTGCTCTCTAAACTGGTGTGTAGATCTGTCTGTATCATTTTTCCTTTGCTGCTTTCTGGTTTCACAGTTGTTGATATCTCACTCTCTTTATTATTGTGAAGAAAAGAGCCTTTGGGGGTTCCTACATAGTACATACATACACACACACACACACACACACACACACATGCCTCCTCATGTGAAAAACAAGTAAGGCCTGTTGGGGGCTGGGAGGAGGCGAAATGTGCATAAAGTATCGGATGAGACATGGCGCCTGGGTCTACGGCTTTCAAATGCAAATGTAGTTCAGGCCCAGTAAGTCATGAGTTCCCCTCCCTGCCTGGCCAGGTGAAGTGCATCATGATTGGCTGGAGGCAGTAGAGCTACAGGAAGGAGGGGGGAGGGGGAAAAGGTATATTCCAAAAGTGTAGCCTGTGTGTCTTTGTCTTTGGTCATCGCATGGCTGCCGGCTGTTGGAGCAATGGCGGTAAGCCAAGGAGAGGCCCAAGCCTTCGGGTGGCCTCAGGATACGACCCCAGGTAGCTCCTGGTGAAATTAGCTGAATGAGGGCTCTGGAAAGGCACGCCTTGTGGAGGGCTACCCATCTCAGACTTTCGGGTAGGTGAATTAGTCCTCCCGGGCAGCAAGGCTGTGCTGGATCTAACCCTGGAAGAGAACTGACCCCCAGGTAACAGAGTTGTGTGCCTGGGAGATATTAAGGAATCAGGTTTTGTTATTTTGCAGCTTTACTGTGTACCAAAGTGTCTCTCTAATGTTGTGTACTTCTCTTATTTCCCTATTGGTTGTTGTAAAATGCTACCAGAATAAACCTTGCTTAAGTTTTTTACCCCACATGGTGTTTGTGGATTGTTCTGCTTGGTCCAGCATCTAAATCCAGGTTACAGTCAGAAAGGCAAGTCCCTGAACAGAGATTCAAGTAGGATTGCAGACAGCTGAGGCTTGGCAGTCTGGTACCTTGAGATCTCTGGGGGTCTTGGGTCCTTTGGGTAGGAAAGGGTGGGGGTGTGGCGGGTCAGCCAGCTCCCCCTCCTCCACAATTATTATTATTATTTAAATCAGATACTAATTTTACTTAAGAATAACAGGGAGATGGCTCTCCTAGTTTTCAGCTTTGCTCCTTTAATGGGATGGAATGGCAAATAATCAAACCTAGAGCAGCAACATATATACAAAGCAAAATATTACATACCAAATGACTCTTGTGGTGTTTCCATAGTAACCAGTGCCTTAGAATTCACACCAGTAAAGCAATAAAACCAAGCTAGGGTGCCTAAATTAGAAAACATATGGGTTTTTGTTTTTATTGTTAACATTACTTTAAAAAAAAACAAAACCCTCTTGAAAATATTCAAGGCCATACAAAATTTTACATCTATATCTCCAGGAGGGTATCTCTATAGCACTAGTCTGTTTTCTCTGTAAAGGACGCGTGGCTGGGTGTGTGTGTGTGGAAACATTGGCTGAGAATAATGGGAAACAGCTGTATAACTCAAAAAATAATAATAATGGAAGGGCAACTGGATTCCCAGCAGGATTGGAGCACAGTATTCACCTTTCGTTTCTGGAGATGACAGGAGGATGGGGATGTAGCTCAAGTTCTGTTGATCTCTTAGCAGTATGCAAGCTCAGCTCCTATTCTTTCCCATCTTTTCCAGGGGCAAAAAGAGAGGGGGACTTGGTTCCAAGCAGTATGGAAATTAAGCATCGTTCTGCTTCCTTCTTTCTTGCAGAAGGAGTCTGGAGCCCCCCCCCCTTCCCTTTTGTATAGGAAACAGAAGAGGAGATTAGTAGCTTAGCTGCCTATTAGGATGGAATCAAAAACTCACTGCCCTTGACAATTGAATGGTTTGTTCAGGTAGGGGGAAGGAACTCCCTCTCCTTACCACTCTAATATATCATCAGCATTGTGAAGAACTGACAAAAGCAGCTCCCAACATGTTGTTGTCCATACCTGTTACTGGGAGCTATCCATCTATCTCTTCTGGACACATTTTTGCCTTTTTATTGGGGATGAGGTGGTGTTCTGCATGTAGCTGAATCCTGGCTGGAACCATGGCTAGCTACTGGGAAGGGCACAGGACTTGTGGCTTTCTAGTGGTTTCCATCCTCACTCCAGAAACAAACTGAGGCCTCTGCTACAGCCACAGGCTGGGGACAGGTGTCCTTCTTGCCGCATCCCTGCTCTGTAGACCTTGGGCATCTGAGATGGAAAACCAGGTGAGGTGTCTGCAATAGATTCCCCCATTGCTTCAACATGGCCATGTAATACAGTGAAGGGATGTCTCCCCCCACCCCTTTTTTTAACTGACTCACTGTTTTGGAGAGCCATTAGGAAGCCAGGCGCATGCTTCCCTTGCATCCCAGTGGTAGCAAGGGCAGCATTTTTACAACACCTTGCTCTGCCACAGACCTTCTATCCTAGGATGCAAAGGGCACTACCCATAGAACATACTTTCCCAACCAGGTGCCCTCCAAATGTTTTGGACTAGTTCCCAGCATTCCTGAAGATTGGCCATGCTAGCTGGGGCTGATGGAAGCTGAAGTTTGAAACAACTGGAAGGCACCAGGTTGGGGAAGGCTTCCATATGCCAGGGCAAAAGGACTGTGATGCTGTAAGGGGTCAGTAATACCACACCATACCATCTTTATATAAGAGGGCCATTGGACATGCATAGGGAGGCTCAGCCAAGGTGGCCTCTTCATGCATGATGCATGTCTCAAATGAATTGCATTCAAGCTTCCATGATCCAATCTGCGCTCTTGGCAGAATGGAAGGATTTCATTCTGCTCTCCACCAAAACACCATGGGGAAGAACAGTGGAGTTCTGCCTATCTCTATATAGTGTGTAGGATGTGAGTGGTGTGTGTGTGTGTGTGTGTGTGTGTGTGTGTGTGTGACATCTATTATTTTTCTGTAAATCATAACATGGTGTCCACACACTGCTCGGAAAACTAGAAATAGGACATTGATCCAAATATTCTCAGTGAGACTTGTTTAGGGCCAGTAATTTACTGGCAATATGAAACTATTTCCATATAATGTTATGATCTATTGATATGTGGGCCATTATAAACACATGAAGATTAATTTTTGGCATCTTTTTTTTTTTAATGTTATAAATGAGAGTCTCCTTTCCATAGCAGTAGACACATATATAACCTTTAGCTGGATTGTTTGCCGTAACATGACCAAGTCTCTGACATACCGGTGTTACTCTTATTAAGATTTTCTGGTGATTCCCATTGGGAGCAATTAAGTTATTTCATCCTGAAAGTGTACATCCGCTGCAGCTGGGTTCAGTGGACTGGTGCTAAGCTTCTAAATACTGCTGAACACTCCATTGTGGACTGCTATATATTACTCTGATGATTTGCTACACAGTAACTGCAGCTTTTTTTCTGTGGTGATCCTGGTTGTCAGGTCCAATTCCCCTCATCACTGTTTGTTGCATTGCCTATATGACTATCTATTAAACTGGACGTAGAAGGCGATGTATTAGTATTCTGGGTAGCTTAAGCCATCCAGGTGATGAATAGCAATCTACTAATCCTATAGATCTGACAAGACATTTCCAGCCAACCCTCAGGATTGTCAGAAATAAAGCACAGCGTGACTTAGCACAGTCAAGTCTTGTGTACCAGTATTGTGCAAATGATGAAAAGCCAGGATTACAGTCATGCCTTGGGTGATGCGGCATCTTCTTTCAGATAGTTTTTGCTTGCTGTAGTAAATTACTGACTGCCTTCTACTTAAAGACATAATTGAGCAACCTTATAAATGAGGGAAGCATCAGCCATCCCAGGTCTGAAAAATGTCTCCAAATCAGGATACTGAAATAATTTTAATAACTAATTTATCACAATGCTACACACACACACACACACACACACACAATCTCTGTGCTAAGAATTCAGTATGGAAGGGGCAGCAGGAAACAGTTTCTTCAGAAGTCTTTACTGAATACTGGATGTAGAAGACACAAGGAATAGATATTAGGTGTACAAACTTGCTGTTTCAGATGATTTATTTATTTTCTTACAAATCAATAAATCTCAAATTGATATGGAAATGGGATGACACAAATTTAAGATTGGAAAACTGAGAAACTGAAAGTGACAGTTCATCCAGCCCCAGGTGGAGGTACTGGTGGAAGGGGACACCTGAATTGGGGAGTTTTCACTATGTAAAGATTTCTCTGTTCTTGTTGTATTGACAGGAACCATCTCAGGCACTTGACTGAGTTATGTCTAGGAAAAGCCTTCAGATCTGCAGGGAGTGGCCATTACCAGTCCAGCTGGTGGTTTAACATTATACAAAGTATTTCATCTAATAGGGCTGTTTTCTGCCGAGTCATCCATGTGAATTTCTACCCAATTATCCTTAGAGGTCCAGGACGCCAGGTATTAACCCTGTCCTGCCCTTCGTTAGTTGCTCAGATGCAGACATTTCCTAAAAGCACCTTGTGCTTAAAATGAGGGTTGCTAAGCCACTTTGTTCACAGACCCAAGATGAGATAGGCTACTTATGACAAGGACATGCAACTTAGATTATCTGGACAACAGCTAAACACATATATTTGCCAGCTGCTACCAGGCAAACTGGAAGGGAATGGCATGTGGATTTAAAGTTAATCTGGAATGAGGTCTGTATTGATGCCTTCGTACTATAAGCCCTGAGCCCAGCCAACCACAGATCAGGAAAGGTACTACGAAGTCCAAAAGGATGCCACCATGGTTAAAAAGCAGAGTCAAAGAAGCTATTAGAAGCAAGAAGGCTTCCTTCAGAAAATGGAACTCTTGCCCCAATTAGGAGAACAAAAAGGAACACAATTTTTGAACAGTACAGAAATGCAAGCGGACAGTAAGGAATGCAAAAAAGGTCGGAGTTCAACTGGACTTTACCAATGAGAGAATGCTTTTATGATCACAGCCGTATGTTTTTAGGACCACCGCCTCAGGCTGCAGTCCTGAACACACTTAGGGTGCAATCCTATGTACCTCCGACCTTGTCGGGGGGAACATAGGATTGGTACTGGAAGGCACAGCAACCTCGGAAATCCCTTCCAAGGTGGCAGCACTGTGGAGTGCCCACCCTGCCCACCTTGAAGCCAGCATGGTTCTTTCTGCACCGGCAGGGGGCAAACATGGAAGACCATGTTTGGTTCCCCCATGGGGGGGGGTTCCTGGGGAAGGGGAGGGAAGGAGCAAGACTCCACTGGATTCCAAAGAATTCAGGTGGCACCTCAGCCTCTCCTCCTTGCAAGATGGCTGAAATCAGCTGTCTAGATGTTTTTGAGGGTGAGGGGAGTGTGGCGGATAGGATATCCACTGCATTCCTCCCACCATCAATAGGATGCCCGTAATCTTCCAAGTTCAGAGGGTTACAGGCAGCCTCATAGGATTGTGCTGCCCAGTAGTAAGGTCCCCAGAAGACATGCATAGGAGTGTCTTGTAATTGTCAGATTTCAGTGGATTAATTACATTTGCATAGTTCCAAAACATTTTTTAAAAGGGTATTGTCGTAAATCCGCCCAGTGTCAAGATAAGCCGTAGTCGTTATCACAGTCCGAGTGTCGAAGCCAAAATATATCAGTCCAAAACAGAGCAAACATAAACCAGTTAGGGATCAGGCACAGGCGTCGTTAGGGTCGTTCCGAGGATCAAAGGTACAGAGGTCAGGAATATCAGGAGCGTCTGGCAGTTTTAGATATCTTTAACTTCCACAGAGGTACACATTCAGTAGGTCAGAATAGTGGCTATCCACCCACGCCATGGCAGCACTGCTGGAAGGAGTGGTGTGTGCCTCCCCTCTTCTTGGCTGGACATGTTTTTGGCCCCCATCAGTGCCAGCAGGACAAAAAGAAATGCAAAAGACTCATGCTCTGCTGCTTCCTCCAGGCACCCGTACCTGTTGGGAAATGGAAGATCACATGCATCATTGTAGAGGCCTTTGGGGTTGTCTCCCAATTCCAGAGGAAGGAACGCCTGACTGAGGAGAGCAGCGATTGACGAAAGGAGTATGGTGAGGGCTTAAATTGGAGGGGCAGATGATTGGGAGCGCGGGATTACGTAAGGTCAGTTAATCAGGCTAAAAATTGGAATCAAGCCCCACCATATTAATTGTTGAATCAAGCTGATTAATCAGTTAATCTGACAGCCCTACTTCATATATCTTTTTAAAAAAACTAAACAAAACCACAAGACATCTTAATGCTGCTGTTTCTTCACAAATTGTTAGTGACAGACTTCAGTGTGGTTCTACAGAGACACTATTATATTCTTGCTATTCAAAAATCAAAATTGGTGTCATATTTTTATGTGTCTGATTCAAAGCTTCTTCTTCAGTTAAAACTCTATTTAAATTCAAAAGCAAGGTTTAAATTCTGAATCAGCAGAGGAATTATATCAAATAATATAATTATATTTTCTTATAAGTATGTTATTCTGTGTGAGTAACATCTGTTCAATTCCAACAATTCTTGCACATACCACTAAGAAATGCAAAAGCCAATAAAAACAACTAATTTGTTGTGCTTGAGATGAAGAAAAAAAACTACATTTAATTTAATTGCATCTATTATAAAATATTAATCATAGCTTTCCCTTCACAATAGAAACTGATGAAAGCATATGATATTTTCAAGATTTAAAACAAATCACAGATCATTTAAAAAAGAAAACCAAACAAACCAGAAGAACTTCATTATTTTTAAGACTATTATAATTAAATGTGGGAAGGAAGAAACTTTGAGAGACTGAGAGCAAGTATAATGGTTGCTTGTTATAGTTCAGAATAGATAAGGTTCCCCATCTGGCCTGCCAGCTTCTCCCCTGATCAGCTGATCATACATAAGAGCTTTTCACTGCTGGGAGAGGGGATGAGACCTGGGGAGGAAGCTGCTGACTGTTTGAGCCCTGCTTACCTCTGAGGCTTGTCTTCATGCTTACTTCTGAGTAGACATGCAGAAGCTTGATAGCTTCTGGTTGGTTCCCATCCCTGATCTAAGCAAAGAATAGAATTGTGTTGGCATATTTGAAATTGCCTTAAAATAATATTTTGGGTGATCTTTGGTGAGTCATTAGCTCTTATGCCACCCCACCTTACGAATTTGTAGTAATTATTATAAAATGAGATAATCCCATGTACACATGTTTGAGCTCTTAGGAGAAAGAACAGAAAAAATACAGGATATAAACATGTTAAATACATTTGTTTTAGCCTAATCTACACATTACTAGAACAGTATGATAGTCACACACACAAAAAAAAATTTTTTAAGCAAAAAACACTTCCTTATTGTCATACCATATTGTTAGAACACTAACTGACCAACATTGTGTAGTTGCAGAGTTACACAGATCCACCAGAGCTGCTGATGGGAAGCTCTTTTTCAGCAGCTAGCATGATCCACTGACAACTGTGTCTCAGGTCTTCTGGACAGATTTCACTTAGAGCAAGTCAAAATCCACCTCAAGCTAAAAGCTCATCTTTCATGTTTCTATTATGAAGGCACGTCAGAAAGTGCCCATTTAAATCATGTCACTATATAAATGTAATGACTTTTTACTCACTTCCCTAAATTAATTAACGGTTAAATGTTTTTGGCAGCATCCCAAGGAGATTTCACAATTAATATGGTCTATATTAAAGCCTAGCCTAAACACTAAAGCTGATCAGACTGGCATAGCCAAGGCACAGGAGCTTGCTCAGATCTGTGGAATCATGGGAAATGTAGTTCCTATTGCCCAGCAGGACACCCTAAATTCAGTTCACATGATGCAAGGAAATGTTCAGGGTCTCCATGAAACTGCCAATTTGTATAGCACAAATCAGACCATCTCTGTGTTACCATGTTCACTCAGGACATACTTCTCTGCATACATTTATTTATTTATTTATTTACAGTAATACCTTGGATTGCAAGTAACTTGGTCTGAGAGCGTTTTGCAAGACAAGCATTTTTTTAATATAAATTTTGACTTGATAAACAAGCAAAGTCCTGCAATACGTAGGGATGTAACCGCTCGCCTTGAGTGGGTGTAGCGGCTCGAAATCGGCCCCGCTCACGCCCGCCAGAGACTCGCTTTGATATAAGAGTGTTTTGGATTACAAGCACGGTTCCGGAACAAATTATGCTCGCAATCCAAGGTATTACTGTATTTGATTTTTACCCCACCTTTCTACCAAAAATTAGCACTCAAGGCAGATTACAAAACAATTTAAAAGAGATTAAAACAATAACATACATTAAAATACAGTAAAAACATAACAATTACAGAATAAAAACAGCACCCAACCCACAGACCCACTTATAGGCCAAAGGTCTTTTTGAATAAAGTCTTTGCCTGCCATCGGAAGGATAGCAGAAAGGGAGAGAACCTAGCCTCCCTTGGGAAGGAGTGCAACAGCCTGGGATTTGCCACCTCTCTTGCATCACCACCAAATGCACCTCTGATGGTGGTGGTCTCAAAGGAAGGGCCTCTCTAGATGATCTTAAGGACTGGACTGGACTGGCTTGTATGGGAGAAGGTGGTCTTTGAGGTAGCCGAGTCCCAAGCCAAATATGGCTTTATTTATTTATTTATTTATTCTATTTATACCCCGCCTTTTTTCCTGAAAGGAACCCAAAGCGGCTTTATAAGTCATAACCAACACTTTGAATTCTGCCTGGAAACAGAACAGTAGCCAGTGAAGTTGCTGTAACAAGGGAGTCACGTGCTCCCTGTAACTGGCCCTGGTCAACAGTCTGGCTGTAGCATTCTGGACCAGCTGAAGTTTCTGAACAATTTTCAAAGGGAGCCCCACATAGAGCAAATTTCAGTAGTCCAAACAGGATGTAACTAAGGCATGTGTGACTGTGGCGAGATCCAACATCTCTGGATCTGGAGATGGGCACAGTTGGCACACTAGCCTCAGCTGTGCAAACACACTCCTGGCCACTGCCATGACCTGGGCATCCTGGTTCAGGGCTGAGTCCAAGAGTACACCCAAACTGCAAGCCCGAGTCTTCAGGAGCAGTGTAACCCCATCCAACACAAGTTGAATCTCTATTCCCTGATCTGCCTTTCAACTGATCAGGAGCACTTCTGTCTTGATTGGATTAAGCTTCAGTTTTTTTGCCCTTATCTAATCCATTACTGACATCAGGCACCAATTTGAAATCTTGGATTTAGCTGGAAAGGAGAGATAGAGTTGGGTGTTATCAGCATACTGGTGGCATCAAACCCCATAATTCTGAACAATTTCTCCCAGTGGTTTCATGTATATGTTAAATAGCATGAGAGATAAGATGGAACCGTGAGAAACACCACAGGCCAACGGCCACAGCGTTGAACAGGATTCCTCCAGCATCGTCGTCTGAGATCATCCCTCCAAGAATGACCGGAGCCACCATATAAACAGTGCCTCCCAGTCCCACCTCAGACAGATGCATCAGAAGGATACCATGGTTGATGGTATCAAAAGCTACTGGAAGGTCCAGCAGAACTAACAGGGACACACACCCTATCCAGTTCCCAGTGACCAAAGCAGCCAGTCTCTGTCCCATAACCAGGCCTGAAACCAGATTGAAATGGATCTAGATAATCCATCTCATCCAGAAATCTCTGGAGCTGAGAAGAAGCCACCACATGCTCCAGCACCTTGCCCAAGAATGGAATATTGGAGACCACCTGGAAATTATCCAACACAGTGTGGTTCAGGGATGGGCTTTGTTTTGTTTTTAACAAAGGTCTTACCTCCCCCTCCTTTAGACAAGATGGAATCACACCCAGGGGAGGCTGGTGACTCCTATTTTGGTGGGGCTCCTTTTTCATTGCAGGTTTTGTTGAGCTTCATAGGAGCTGTCCATGGTGCCGAACTCCATCCCCAAAATAGGTTCACCACCAGGGAGCACCATGAATAGCTCCTATGAAGCTCCAAAGAAAAGCTGAAAAACCTGCAATGGAAAAAGACCCCCACCGAAATAGGAGTCACTGGACTCCCCTGATCACACCTTGCAGTAAAGAGGCATTCACCACCACTGCCCTTACCCACTCAGCCAGTCCCCCCAGCTGCCTTTATAAGTCAGGAAGGGCAAGGGTCCAGCACACAAGTGGTAGGCCTCACTCCTCCAAGGCTCCTGTCCACATCCTCAGGCTGTACAATTTGAAAACTATCCATTGTAATTGGACAAGCAGGAGCCTAAGTTACATCCACCAAACCTGTGTCAACTGTGGCATCCGAGCTGGCACAGACACAATCAATTTTTTCCTGCAAAGTGTCATGCAAATTGTTCAGAGGGCTACATCTGAACCCATCTTCCATGTTTGGGGAGTGAGGGCCAGACTAAACGTTCTCCTAATCACACATGATGTAGCTGTGTGTGATAGTTTTACTTGCACTTGTGTGAGTGTGTGTGACCCAAATTGGGACTGGGACCATGGCGTTCAAGGAGGGTGGTAAACTTTCCCCCCACCCATTTCCCCCTGAGATTTCACCCCCACATGCACACATGTGGGGAGTTTATAAAAGAAGAAAAGGTCTCTATTTGGGGGTGGAATTTGAGGGGGGGCTGGGTGGTGGGGGAGTTCCAGGTCCCAATCCAAACTGGGGCCACATGTGCTTACAGAAGAGTAAGAAAATGATCATGCCTAGCGACACTATACATATGGTTAGCAGAACATTTAGTTTGGCCCCCAACTCCCTTGAGAATAACGGAGAACTGGGGGGAGTTCCGTATGGTACTAAGGGAACCCCTCTGTGGCTCCTGGCTCAATTCCTACCAGAGGACAGGATGTTGTCAGTCCAATCTAGCTGACCCAGACATGAACATTACATTTGCCAAATTAACAGGATAATAATAAGGTGGGTAACTTTGGCTCTTTGTAAAGGGAATACAGAGGTGAAACTTCAGGTCTTAAGAGCAAGAAGGAGTTTTATTAGTAGGAAGTAAAATACAAAAAAATCACGGTCAGGTTACTGAAGGTTATCTCAGAAGAATGAGGAGGGATCGCAGGGAATGGCAGTGAACCAAGTACTGAGTGGCGGTGCCTAGGTGCTCTCTTTACTCTGCTGAGATGGAAGAGGGAGGGATCCCGAAAGGCAGGGTAAGTCTAGGAGTCAGGGAGGCCAGGATTTTACTGGGCAGAACGGTGGGATACAGAAGGAGGACAGGCACAGGCACCAAGCCGGGAGCTTTGAGAGAGCTGCCAGCAGGACTACTCTTCGAAAATGCGCAGTCCCCCAAGCATACTTGGTTCCAAAAGCCATTATAACATTAGAAATGAAGGACCAGGGTGTCTGCTGAAAGGGATTTTCCCGTGGAAACAGAACAGGCAAAAAATGGCAAGGCAATTTTCTGAAAATGGGAATGGTATGTTTGGTGCTACATGGAAAGTCACAAAGGGATTCAGGGCTCTTGGCTACAGTCAGTTAATGGGTGGCAAGTGGTTGCCCCCAAGTGCATTAGGATGTGGGGGAGACTGATTTGAGCACATCCAAGAGTTCCACAGCCCAAGGCATTTAGGGTTTAGGGCACTCTCGCTTCCATTTCCATGGAAGGTGGAGGCTAGTCCATTTAGTACATGATCCTTGCCCTTGGTTGCCAACCCGTGCTAGCTTAGTAACTATAGACTGACAACATGGAAGCTGAGAGAGAAAATGGAAGCATGGGGACAAAATGGTGGTGATTTGGCAACAACAGCTGCCTCCAAGATATCTCTGCAGGAATGGTGGGTGTGGACCTGATCCACAGTGTGCATCCTTAGTCACTGCAGAGCTCTGTAAGCCCCAGTATATATTTATGCTGATACCACCCAGTATATATTTATGCTGATACCAGTGCTTAGAAGTCCCAGCAAAGATTAATTAAAGCTGCTAAGCTCCAGGGAACCAATCAGGTAAGCGTCTTGTTTGTTGCATCCAGAATCCACCAGTGTTTTCTGGCATGTCCACAGGAATCCATCTCAAAATCCCAGGGGCAAACTGCTCCACAGAGTCCTGGGACCTGTTTGATGAAGAAAGCCAACCTCCTGCTTGCATGAGACCTGGCTACTGGCAAATGGGTATAGCACACTAACTACCTACACCAAAATCAAAATTCCTATTGGAGCTGAATGACAATAGAGCACCCTGAATAAATGACAGCTCCATTTTTCAGAACATCCATTAGTGATGCATCAGCATATTTTACATATTGTTCCCTTTGTCTCATTGACAGAGGCAATTCAACCTCAGCTACTGAAGAAGAATAAAATACCACTTGTGGTCATCCATACCCAAGATCTCTGCAGTGAACCTTTCAAGATATGCAGTGACATTCCCCGCCCCCCCAGTGACTTGGATAGAAATGGAAAAGATTGGAATCATAGCAGCAAATTAGACTGTTATATCATCATCAGACAGCTGGAGGCCCTTGCAATATTTCCCCCAGTTTTATATTTGAAATTGCCTGTAATTTTTCTAGCTTTATCTGGGCAATTTCCTTCATAATCAGAAGATTATAGACTAAAAAAAAATCTACACGAGCATGACTAATGTGCGAAAACAAACGTATGTCTATGCAATTATCAAATTGCATGGATAATTTAATTTTTGTAACTGGAGAATCTTTGTTGTTTGCCGTGCCATTGTCACCGAAGCAAGACCATCTTTACAGTTGGAATAGCAACCTTGAGGGGGAGGGGAAGACAATCTAGTTAAAATTGGAAAAAACCCTAAAGCTGTCCACAAAGCTGTTTTCAATAATATGAGGTTGAATACACAAAATGGTTTTTAATTCGCAAAGTTCTGGAGGTACCACCCAGGCAACCCAGTTCCAGCTGTGATGGTAGTTGACTAAGGATTTTGCACAGTTTCAGCCAAATGATGGAGGAGACAGAGAATAGCTGGCCTCCTGATGCGTAGCTAAGACTTCTTGGAGGTTACTAGCTTTTAAAACTGTTTCACGCTGTCCTCTAATTAGGCTATGAACTTGACTCTGACAGCCATGCCTCCCAAAGGAAATAATCAACAATGGCCATTTTCTCCATTAATTTATCCTTTTTTTGTTTGTTTAAAGAAATGCTAATTTAAAACCAATTTGCCTAGAACTGAGGTTGGTTGATAATAGTCCAAAATGTGTGCTGGGGATTTGGGGCACAGCTCTGCTTGCTCAATGCACGGAGAAGAGGGTGTGTGATGATCATTCTGGGGGGGGGATATAGCTTTCCCTTCATCCATAATGCACAGAGAAGAGGGGGCATAATAATCATTCTGTTGGGGGGGGGGCAATATAGCATGCTGCCTAAGTGTCTAGCCACCACTGCTCTCTGCACATGCTGCATCACAGCCAGAGTATTTATTTCAAGGAAAGCCCTCACACACCTAACGCTGAAGCGTTCGGCAATTGGCTTCTTCTCAGACTGCTGCTCCATGGTAGGGATGGATGAGAATTTCATTCGGTTCATTATTATTTTTTTATAAGAACTTACTGAAATTTCACAAATTTCTTTATAAACAGGAGGGAAAGAACTTGTGATTTTAAATGTTTGAATGTGGCAGAAAGCGGAACTGAAGGATTTGTCCATCCCTATGACCGCTGGCTATGATTCCTAGGAGCAGGAGTATCCCTGTGTGCAGGGGCCAGTAGAGAAGCAAGCCAACAAATTCTTCAGCATGAAACATGGGATGTAATGGACCTGGAGAGCGGTGCCACTATCGCAGCATGTTGGAGAAAGGAAAGCAATACTGACCGGCAGGAGAGCTACTGCATAGTCGTGGCGTAGTGGTTAGGGTGTTGGACTGGGACTTGGGAGATCTGGGATCTAGTCCCCGCTCGGCCATGAAACTCACTGGGTGACTTTGGGCTAGTCACTGACTCTCAGTCTAACCTACCTCACAGGGTTGTTGTGAGTACAAAATGGAGGGGAGGAGGAGGAGGAGGAGGATTATGTAAGCCGCCTTGGGTTCCTTGCAGGAAAAAAGGCAGGGCATAAATATAATATAATAAAATAAATAAATAGTCTGCATGAAGAGAACAGAATCATGTCCTTTGGCTTTAATTTTAGATAGAATGTATCCCAGGTTTTATTCTTCATTAGTGGCTGATTTCTGCTCAGTAGCAACTTTGAGAAGTGTTACATCGCTGCTCTGTGACATAAACCTTGACTTCTAACTGTGGACTGTTCCTTGTCCTTGTCCCTCTGCTCTTTCCTTCTGCTGCAGGCACTGTGTGTTTTTGGTGCCCCACATCTGACACTTCATTCATTCATTTATGCATTTATTTATATTTATAGCAGTCTTTATAGGCTACCTTTTCAGGACATAAATCATTACGAGGCAATCTGACAATAATAATTAAAAACATAAAATACAAAAACACCCAATTTAAAAACAAAAAACAGGCAGCAGCACAAAATTCAATTATAAAACATAGGTCAGTTAGAAATAACATTAGCATTCTTGAACAATTAGGAATGCTCAATCCTTTAAACGGCTCAGTAACTTTAAAACTGCTTATGGGAAAGCAACCTGGAATAAACGGGTTTTAAAAACCTATTTTTAAAGTAGCAACACTGGAGCTGTATGCAATGCAGTAGAGAGGGAGTTTTACGATCTGGGAGCCATCTCTAAAAAAAACCCTTGTCTCTCATGCACACCAACTGAACAGTTCTCAGTTGATGTACAACCAGGGGTTCTGAGGCAGATCTTAACATCTGGCAGGTTTGTATGGATCTAGGAAGTTCCTCCAAGTACAACTGTTAATTATATCTTTGATCTGAACTGACCTACACTCAGATTTTGATCCCACCTTTCCATAGGACCAAATCTGAACTGGAATATCCAGATCTTCCTTTCTATCATGGCTGTATATCTCAGCTGCCAGTTCCCTGCAGCTGATGTCTAGTGGACTTTTCCTTTCCCAGGACCTGCTGAGGCCCACATCCCAGAAGGATGCCCACTGCCAATCCCTAGGTCTCATCACCTTGCTCCTCTTTGCTGTTGCTGTCTGCTCACTTGTCTCCTCCAAGCATGTGAACCAGAGAAGCAACGAGAAGGATTTCAGTAGAAGCAGCTGAATGAAGCAGACTGAATCCAGAAAGTGAAGGTCTTGGCAAATGTTACTGAGTCATAAACTCAATGACCAAACTTCTTGGTCACCTGGCCAAGAAGCCAGAAGTATAAACCAACCGAGCAAATAAGGTCAGGCTTCTAAACGAATAGATCCATTACTACTACAGAACATACTGAATATACTAGTCTTTTTATACACACACACACACACACACACACACAAATCAGGCCAAAAGGAAACTTATCTGGCTCCACCTGGCTGCTAAGCAACATTCACCCCTCGGTGAACCCTGTTTGTACCCATGGCTCTTGGATGTAGCCAAAGCTGCTAATTAACTCTGTGCCCTGAGTGACACTTGCTATTATACCCACTAACAAATTAACCCTTATCATTCACCCCTTTTTCAGGGTGATCCCCTGCCATCACTACTCCAACAAAGCAGTGGTAACCACATGCCTTTTCCTCTCTCCCCCTCTGGAAGATGATAGTAATTTGGACCCGGGTTTGCCAAGCCACCCTACATACTGTATCAGTTTTACCAACTCTTACTGGGTTTGCACCCTTTGGAATTAAACACTGATGAAATGTAACTGTGCACAGTGCCTGCACTGGCTGCTTCAGGATGGTGTTCACAAAAGAAATTTCATGTGTTCATTTCAGGGTTGGTCTTCATTGATCTGTCATGGTGAAGATCTCTCTCTCTCTGTGTGTCACATCAACATTTAACAACATACAATAAATATTTAGGGTTTTAAAAAAATTCCAGGACATGGTTCAATGTTCATTTTACCATATGGGGGTGGGGAGCATACTATAAGCAGAGAAATGAAAAATGATTGCCTCATTGTGAGGTTTCCTTCCCCAAATACAACTTTGTGTAATTTTCACCTTTAAAGGCATTTGCATCTATATCATTAACGTATTTGTTATTCCTAAAGTTCCTAAAATTAATTCTCTACATATAACTTATGATAGGGGTGGTATGCAGAAGATGGGGGGAAAGCCCTGCACTTTTTTATATAGGAAGAGATCATTATGCTCTGCCAATTAGACCCTAAATCATTGAACTATAAGCAGCTGGTGATGCATAACCATGATTATGATTTCAGATGGTTCTTCCATTTCTTCTACTTTTATTTAGCAGTTTTAAAGGCTAAGGCAATATTTTTATGGCAGAAAATTTAGTGAACATGTGGAATTTTTTATTTAATGCAGAAGAAACAGTGTTGTAATTTCAAATGAGAATGATGGTTGTGCACCACCAACTGTTTATGGTTTAGTGATGGAGAGTCTAATTGACAAAGAATAATTACCTCTTCTCTCAATATAGTGAAGTGTTTCCACTTCTACAGAATATATATTACAGGTCTACATGGGGGAGGAGAAGCCCCAACTATTTGGCCGAGATCCTTCTAGTTTCATTTTCTGCTTGATAAATGTTAACATTGATCTAGTTCACATGTCAGCAATAACCCATGGTTAACAAACCATGGGTTGTTGGAAATGCAGTGGTAGTGAGCATGTGTGCTGGTTCCCATGTGCTCACCCGCTTCCTCTGAGACAAACAACCCAGGGACCCTCCATTTATATGATGGCTGAACCCAATGGCATCCTCGCATTGTTTATCACAGTGGAAGTGGGCAAGCATGCGGGCACCAATATGCACACTCCCACTGCATTTCCAACAACCCACAGTTTCTTAACCATGGATTGTTGCTGACATGCGAACTGGGTCATTAGATCCAAATTTCAGGCTGACGTCACGTTCCACTCTGTGTAGAAGTCTGGTTGCATCTCTATAGTGGCATATGGAAGAGTCAGATCACTTCGTGAGTGTACTCTCCCTCTCTCATAATACTAGAACCTGGGGTCATCCCATGATGCTGATTGGTGGGAGATTTGGAACAGATAAAAGGAAGCACTCCTTTACACAGCGCATAGTTAAACTATGGAATTCACTTCCACAAGGTGTAGTGATGGCCACCAATTTGGACAGCTTTAAAAAGAGATTGTAAAAATTCATGGAGGATAAGGCTATCAATGGCTACTAGTCCTGCTGGCTATATGCTACCCCCAGTATCAGAGAAGTAAGCCTATGTACACCTGTTGCTGGGGAGCTTGGGTGGGAGGGTGCTGTTGCACTCATATCTTGCATGTGTGTTTCCTGTGGGCAGCTGGTTGGCCACTGTGTGTGAACAGAATGCTGGACCAGATGGACCCTTGGTCTGATCCAGCATGGCTCTCCTTATGTTCTTATGTGAAGGAATATATGCATACAGTATATCAATATAGCAGGCTGATCTTAATTTCACTTCCATAGTTCATGCCAGAGGGTGAACAAAATGTGTCCCATACTGGAAAAGATCTGTGGGATGGAGAATTCAATCAATAAAATGCACATATATAGTCATATAAAAATCTAGCATCATGGTAATTACTATTTAAGTGGTTACTTTGGTTCCCCCCCCCCAACAGAAACTTGAGCAAACTTGAGCATGACTTAACAGTCATGGGATAAGAGGAGAGGTCCTCTTATGGTTCAGTTACTGGTTAAAGAACAGGAAGCAGAGAAGGAATAATAAATGACCAATTCTCACAATGGAGGGATTTATATTGGGACAAGTGCTTTTTAACTTGTTCATAAATGATCTGGAGTTAGGGGTGAGCAATGAGGTGGCCAAGTTTGCTGATGACTGTAGGGATGCGTGAGAATTTTGTTTCAGTTTGTTTTTGATAAGAAATTACCAAAATTTGTAAAATTCTTCATTTCAGGATGGAAAGAACTGGAGTTGTTGTTGCTTAAAGAAAGAAAAAGAAAGCAAAACTGTCAGATTGATCCATCCCTACTGATGGCACCAAATTATTTAGGATGGTTAAAACAAAAAGGCATCATAAAGAGCCAAAGGGATATTGCAAAAGTGGGGGGAATGTGGAATAAAATGGCAAATGTGGTTCAATGTAAACAAGTGTAAAATGATGCACACTGGGTCAAAAAATACCCTCTGACTTCACATATATGTTGATCTTTGGGCTGTGGTGGGTAGCTCACTGAAAAGGTTGACCCAGTGTACAGTTGCTGTGAAAAGGAACATTCCATGTTCACTAGGAAAGGAATCAAAAACAAAACTGCCCAAACCATAATGACTTTACACCAATCTATGGTGCAAGCACATTTGGAATACTGCGTATAGTTCTGATCACTGCACCTCAAAAAGGATATTGTAGAGCTTGAAGGGTGCAGAAAAGGGCACCCAAAATGATTATGGAACCTATGAGGAAAGGTTACAACATTTGGAGCTTTTTAGCTTAGGGAAAAAGTGGATAGGAGGGATGGGACATGCTAGAACTATTTAAAAGTTTGCATGGTGTGAAGAAAACCCCTTTCATAATATCAGAACCTGGGGTAATCCATTGCGAGGGTAAAGGGGGAAATGAAGAGACGAGACAACAAGTTATGGTATAAATCAGGGCCACATTTATTGAACTGAAGGTCTGCGAAGGGAGAAGTGCGGGATTAACTAAGGCCGGCCCGAAGGCCAGTGGAGCATGCCTGGGCGAAAGCATCCCGAACTCGAGGGCGGCGCGGTGACTCGCCACCCTTGAATCCTGCACTCAGAGTGCTGGGGGATCTACCCAGGATCACCATCCCCTGGCGCCGTGGGACAACCTGAGGAGGGTGAGATGGGTAGACCCCAAAGGCGACCCTACCTCTCACAAATTGAGCCACAAGGCATCTACATTTGTGAGGCTCGGGTTCTCGCCAATCACCTTAAAAGGTGCCATGGGATGCACACCGAAACCCTAACCCCACTGCCTATACACCGCACTTACCGCCTAACCTAATGCCAATGTGACCGAATTGGAAGATAACCCAAAACAATAAACCCACTGCCGAGTCCACAGTATGGAGTAGGCGAAACACGCACGCTGCCCCGAGCCAATTAGGACAACGAGCCAAAATTCCTACTCGGCCCCATAAAAGGCGACCAGAGGAGCCCACACTGCTTCATCGGGAGTGGAGGGAGGGAGCTGCAAGAAAGGAGGCATGGGGTGGGGTCTCCTGTGCTTAAATACTGCCTCAGGGCCCCACCCCTTCAGCCTCACCCCATCGGGCAAACAATTTGCCCGTGCCCTGATTGGAGGTGAAATCACCTCATTCCAGCTCTCGCTCTTCCCTCCCCCCCCTCGCAAAATCCTCCCCCCCCACAGGAGCGTGGGGTGCGAAGGGAAATGAAGCTGAATGTTGGGAGATTCACAACAGGGGAAAAAAGGAAGTACTTCTTCACACCACACATAGTCAAAATATGGAATTCACTACCACAAGGTATAGTGATGGCCATCAAAATTGATTAGACAAATTCATGGAGGATAAGACTATGGCTACTAGTCATGGTGGCTATATATTACCTTGGCGGGACAATACTGGAAAATGTCGATCATTTTCTCTATCTTGGCAGCTATCTTTCTGTTACAGCTAACATCGACAGTGAAATCCAACATCGTTTGAGCTCCGCAAGTGCCGCATTTTCTCGAATGAAACATAGAGTGTTCGAGGATCGGGATATTTGTAAGAAGACCAAAACACTGGTTTATGAAGCCATTGTATTACCAACTTTATTGTATGCCTGCGAAACATGGACTATCTATAAACGTCACTTCCACCTCCTTGAAAGGTTTCATCAACGTTGCCTCCGGAAAATCCTGCGAATTACTTGGGAAGATAGGCGAACAAATGTCAGTGTACTGGAAGAAGCAAAGACTACTAGCATTGAAAAAATGATCCTTCAACGCCAACTTCAGTGGACCGGTCATGTTGTTCGAATGCCTGACTGCCGTCTCCCAAAGCAGTTACTTTACTCCCAACTCAAGGATGGAAAGCGGAATATCGGTGGTCAATATAAGAGGTTTAAAGATGTTCATAAGGCTAATCTAAAAAAATGCAATATAAACATCGAAAACTGGGAAGCTCTGGCCCATGAACGATCTAAATGGAGGTTGGCCTTTCACAAAGGTTCCATGGACTTTGAAGAAGCCCGAGTGCAAGGTGAAAGGGAGAAACGTGCTAAGCGAAAAGCACGTCAAATGAATCCTTTACAGGACCATCTTCTATCTGGTAACCTGTGTCCTCACTGTGGGAAGCTGTGTGGATCTAGAATTGGCCTCCACAGTCACTTACGGACCCATCATCGCTAGAGTCTACACAATCTTCTTTAGAATTTCCTCCTTTTATCCCGGAAGACAATCTTACTCGGTCACGAGTGATCGCCTGATGATGATGATGATGATATTACCTCCAGTGTATCAGTATCAGTTACTAGGAAACATGAGCAGGATGGTGGTATTGCATCATGTACAGCTGTGGACTTCCTGTAGACATCTGGTACCTCACTGTGCAAACAGACTGCTGAAGCAGATGGACCCTTGGTCTGATCCACCACAGCTCTTCTTGTGTTCTTATGTTCTTACTCATCCCCCCACATCCCAGATCAAAGTACTGATCTGAATATTATTGCTATAACATTGATATCACACCCTTCCTCCAAGGTGATCAGGGCGACCTGCCTGCCATTTTCAAAATTCACTATCATCATTAGTCTTGACTTACTTTGATTAAACTTCACCCAATCAGTGTCTTTCCGCCTTACCTATCTCCTTGGTGGGAGGAGTCTATTCTACCTCATGCTGTCCTTTTTGTGGATAAATTGGGAACATTCCATGCATCCTTGGGAGGGAAAACAGTCACTGGGATAGCAGGTAAATGCTAAGGGCAGTTTCTAAGTTCCCATGGTTCTTGATTCTTTGAAATGAAGGCTTCTTCTGAGCATACTAGGCATCGAAACTACTGACAGGAACTTTGGGAACTGCTGTTAGTTTGGTTGTTTTTTTTATTCTTCTAGAATAAAAAAACCATTTTATTCCTCCTAGAATTAAAAAACAACAACATTTTATTCTTCCTGGAATCAAAACAAAACAAAACACTATTTGGTCTCTAACAGCTATAAAGGCTCTGAATAGTCTCAGAACCCTTCACTGCAGATAGTTGTGGGCACTCAGATTTAGCCAGCTCCTTGGCTGCCATTTTCATCCCCCCCCCTTCCCATCTGATCTTGGTAAGTTTAGGAAACAGTCACAAAAGGGATGGGGAGGAAAGAACCTGGAAGACAAGAGGGCTGACCCCTAAAGAAGGCAGGTCAGGAGAGGAAACCCTCCAGTAATATGACCAAGTGGTTACATATGATCTGGGTGTTTGAACTTTGAAGATCTTCCATTAAAAACCTTTTTCTGAGTGTTCTCTACAAAGGCTCAGAGCCCATTCCTAATTAAGACGGGCAGTGCCAGCTCCAGTTTTTTTAGTACCCTTGGGCAAGTCATGCTCAATGCGCCCCCTCCCTCAGTAAGTCTGCTTTCTCACCACCATTGTTACCAGCTGCTATATTGCTCCTCATCTTCTTTCTCATCAATGCTACCACTGGTGTGCTTGACAGGCAGAGAACCAGGGAGCAAGCAGGCTATGGTGTCTACTGCTTCTCCTTCTTACCACCACAGTTGTCAGGGCCAGCGTGTGAAAGGCAGGTGAACAAACAGGTTGCAAAGGTGAAAAGGAGCAGCAAACCCAGTGGGCTCTTGACAGTGAGCTCCTGCTGGGGCATGGGCCCTCATCCAGTGCCTAACCATGCCTACCCTTGATTCTGGCCCTGAAGATGGGTGAGCTTTGCCCATCACTATTCATGATGACTGAGCAGATCTTTGAGCCCATGTCTCTCTGATCTACACCAGACAGTTAAAAAAAAGAAAGAACTCAGTCAAATGCGCCAAATGGAATTCATATAAGTAGGCTTATATTGCTCAGCTGCCTAACCCCATAATTATCCTATCACATATCTTGATCTGCTTTACGTATTAAAGATAATTAAAGACATATTAAAGATAACATTGTTCTCTATTCAGATTTTTGTCATCCAGATTTTAAAAAAATTACCATGACATTTAATATTCATTATCAGTCTACAATTGCAGATCTATTTGTTTCTGCAAAATCGTCTCCAAAATCACGGTTCTATTTACAGGAATAATAATGCTAGATACGATCAATATATTCATTCAGTATTTCAGTATTCTATTGTATCCTGATTGAATTAAAAGGGCATTCTCTTCCATCTTTAATAGCACTGTGGCAACCATTATAATGATAATATCCTGCTGGCCATGAGCTGATTTGGAGAATTCAACATTGAAGTATTCTTCCACGAAGGCACTAGGGTGCAGGTGTGTGTGTGTGTGTGCCCAGTAGTGAAGATTTGTTTTGAAAAGCATCCAGTTTTCCTCTGAGATCCTTATCTGCTTTAATGCTCATCCATGTACTTCTCAAAAGAAGCATGCTCAGCTTTTTAAATTTGTATAGGTTTATTTCATAAGTCATTCCCAATTGTTGTTCAACTAGACCTTTGTACTCTTCTAAAACTTAGTTTAACCTTCTGAATGTAATATATATGCATTCCTGACTTTTTGCTTTGACAGTATGTCTGCTGCATAGAGTACATATAAACATATTTTGCTGGTTTGTGAATGCTCTGCTATTTATTTTGTTGTTGTTGTTGTTACATTGTGTTTTATTTTAAATACCAGGTTTTCATTTCCAGCACTCATTTAAGGAACCTATTTGTCCTTTTCTGTCAGTTGCCACTTCAAGAGTCACCATTTCAGGGCCATATATGAAAATGTGTTTGCTCTCATTTCTTCACATTATTTCCATTAATAACTCAGTTATTGTGACCTATTTACAATATTCCATTACTGGTTGGAGTTAGTTCTGTGGGGTGGGAAAGGAGAGTTTCTTTGTATCGTGCATGTCTATAGTTCACTGAGAAATTTGCATGGTATCAAACAATCCAGCAAAAAAGGAGGCAACTCCTATTGAGATAAATTTATTAAATATGTTTTCTTCCTCATCAGACATCTCTTTGAAGTTTGCATTGTCCTTTTCTATTTGCATGATAAGAAACCATCAAGCAAGCAGTGCAAGAAATGGGGTCTTTTAAAGGTAATCAAACTGATTCCCCCCCCCCAAAATTATAATTTTAGATTCAGTTCTGAAAGTATAATGAAAGTGCATTGGGGGAGAATGAGTATGGTTACCAAGGAGAATTAAATGAGGAAAAACACAGCAAAAATACAGTCATTTTGTTATCCCTTGGATGAAAATAATTGGATGGAAGAGTACATTTGATGAGACAATCTGGGAATTAATGTAGATCATGTGCCACAAGGAATTACAAAGTGGTTTAGAGTCTAGGAGATGAGGCTAATAAGGTAGTGGTTGTGAGGTCCAAAAGAAAACAATATCCAATTTGTAGGTCCCTATTATTGAGGAACTACCGGTTAGCAGATAGAGAAATATTAGACAGGAATTCATGATTTACAGACAATCCTGTGAATAAAATCTTGAATTCTTGCTGCATAATTTTATATATACTCTACTTATATATGCACTTCATCCTGATCTGAATACTTCATCTCCTCTTTTTGGAGGGGGAAGACTCATGTAAAGCAGGCCTCTGTGTATATGGACGTCTACTTGAAGTGCCTCCATGGTACATTATATGGTTATATGGTACAGGTGAACAGTGGTAGAATGGTGGTGATCTCTTCCCACTTAGTATATGAGCTGAACCTAAATAATCACATGACTTGACCAGCTAAATATATAGTAGTAGTAGCCCTCACTGTAGCTAAATGAGATGAAATGTCTCCAGCTTCCAGATGGACCTAAGTAACTTCACATATAGGTAGCTGTAGTGAGCTGTTGGGCCTTGCCACTGTGCTCCCCTCTTCCCTGACTGCTGTGGGCGCCAAGTTGGGATGGCTGTGAGTGCCGTCAACTGCTGATGGCATCGAGCATGGGTGATGCTCACTTGCCACCCTGCAACTGGTTGGAGCAGAGATTATGGCCAGCTGAGGGAGAGTGTGGCCTGGAAATGGTCACATGGTCAAAGACAGTCAGAGCATGGAGACATAGAAGGAGAGCAGCAAGAGAGTGACAGAGAGATTGGAAGTAGAAATGGAGGAGGCTACCAGGAAGGGGGAGGGGCAGAGAAAGAGAAAGGCAGACAAAAGACAGAAGTGGTTGTGACTGTACCCAAAGAGTGCGCTCAAGCTCATCCATGGCTCCTTGTCAATCTGGAGAGAAGTGGGCTCCATAAGGTTCTGTCCTGAGCCAAGTGTTTCTATAAATATCTTGAAGGATCATAGGGGTTTGTCATCAAATATGCAGATGGCACCAGACTGGGAGGGGTAGTGTCTTAAAAGACAGAAATGGGATTCAAAATGATCTTGACAGGATGGAGAACTGGGCCAAAACTAACAAGATAAATTTCAACAGAGAGAAATGTAAAATTCTGCATTTAGTTACATAAAATCAGATACACAGAGACAAGATGAGTGACAACTGAACAGCAGGCTGAATTTGACTGAATTTGAGTCAGCAGTGAGATGTGACAGCTAAAATGGCTAATGCAATTCTATGCTGCATTGACAGAAGCATAGTGCCCAGACCATGAGAACTAATGGTCTGGGCACTATACTATTCTGTTGTGCTCATACCTCACCTGGAGTTCTGTATCTAGTTCTGAGCGCCATAGTTTAGGAAGGGTATCACCAAACTGGAATGTATCGAGTAGGGCAAAAAAGAGGATGAGGGTCCTCCTGAAGTCCCATGAGAAAAGGTTGAAGGAGTTGCATATATTTAGCCTGGGAAAGGAACTCAAGATGATAACCATCTTCCAAATATTGGAAAGGCTGTCACTTCGATGAGGGAGCAAATTTGTTTTCTGCTGCTCCAGAGGGAAGGAACTGAACCAATGTGTTCAAATTACATGAAAGGGGATTTCCACTTAACATTAGGAAGAGCTTTCTGATGGTATGAGCTGTTTAGACTGCTCTGAATGGTGGTGGACGTGGACTCTCCTTCATTAGAGGTTTTTTAGAAGAGGCTGGATGGCCACCTATCAGGGGTGCTGTAGAAGTGGGTTCCCTGCATCAGTGGGGGATTGGACTAAATGACCTTTGAGGTCTCTTCCATCTCTATGGTTCTATGATTCTACGTTCTGGAGGCAAAAAGGAGGCAAGGAGAGAGGGCAGTTGGTGAGACTATACCCACACACACACACGCACACACACACTGGATAGCAGGAGGCCAGTCTCTTAAATTTCAGGGGACTGATAAAAGGGAATATTGAATGGAGTCACGGAATCAAGTGAAGCAGAGCAGAGCAAGGGAGGTCCAATGGATACACCTGCATGGGTCACCACAAGTGATTTATTCCAAGACCATTCTCCAGAGGCATTCCTTCCTTTCTGCCCAGGATCTGGAGAGACCTATCAGAACATACTCCTGGGTCTTCCTCCTTGGCAGAAGTGTCACCTGGGACAAGGATGACAATGGGGGGGGGGACAACTTGAGAGCATGGCTTGAAGAACATAGACAATAAACTGTCTGATGGGTTGCCATCTGTGGGTGCAATAATGACCTTTTATCTCCCAACAGGTGTTTGGAAGGAACTTTGAAGAACAAACCAGTGACATAATTCATTGATGAACCAATAAAGAGTATTGGTTTAACAGTTACTAGTTTGTGCCTATTGCTTCTAGGTCTCGATGGAAGAAGGTAGATTGACTATCCAGGAAAAGAATCACAATAGCTCCAAGAGGTTTCTGTCATTAAATAGTAATATTTGGTTGTACCCAATGATGGCTTTGCACTAGTGGAAACCACGTCTGCTTCTGCAAGTCGGGACACACAATTTTTGCCAATCCCTCCTACCTACTGCAGCCCTCTGCAGCATATCTAATTCTGTTTTGGAGGGTGTCCCAACCTTCAGGAGTAGCTTTTCAGGGGCGGCCTTAAGTGGGTAGGAAAGATCAATAAAAATCTGTTGCTTCAACTTGCGCATGAAGTAGTGTTTTCCATTAAGGAAAAGCCTCCACTGAATACAATCCATTATCATTCCTGATAGAAAATACCATGTAGGGCTGCATTACCTATGACACTGTAGCATCTACAGTCCTTTTGCGGCAACAGTAGGGGCAATGTGTCCCATTCTAGTGGTTTAGGAACCCGATCATTATCTCAGTGCTGGCATGGCAAATGCTACAAAAGAACTATGTTTACCTTACTTCAGCTTCAGAGCCATGTTAGAATCAGAATGCCTGAGAATCAAAGGACAGAATTGTATCAAGACAAGAGTCAGAACCATGTTTTTATGCTTGTGTGTTTATTGCAACTAACATAGATAGCCTAGTTGTGTGAGGTTTTCAGCACATGGTGGTGTATCACTTTTTACCTCTCAAGATTTGGAGGCTGTAACATGAAATCAGCTAACGTATACAGTAGTTGCCTCAGGATAATCACACCATAATTGGTTGAGGAATACATTATTTTAAAAATATGATCGAAGATGTCAGTGAAATAAGTGAAAGCTGATTTTCACTGTTATAGCATCCCTTCTTTTTGTTTAAAGTGATATATTAATCTTCCAGAACTGTTTTTTCTAGCAGGCAATGGTGATTACCATCAACACAAAATACTGGGTTGGAGCCAGACTTAGTCATGCTTAAAGCAGACCCATTGAAATCAATGGGTTTTTGATTTAGTTATGACTAACTTAAGTACCATTGATTTCAGTTGATGCACTCTAAGTATGACTAAATCTGGATCCAACCCACTGACTTTCCAGAAAAGAAGTATTACTAGAATTCATCATATGGTTCTTTCTGTTTATCAACTAGAGTCAACATCCATAATGCACCTTTAAATGTCAAATGTATGGTGGGTTATTTCAGTTAAGAATGATGGAGATTAGTAAACAGCTAATGGAAGCTGGCACAGCATGGCTGTGAGCCAGCACCATAAGGGTCTGAGGTGAGTATCAGTGTCTTACTTGTTAAACAAAGGAGGATGCACTCTTTCAAGGAATACAAAACCGAAAAGATACGTTCAGAAAGCATGATAGGTAAAGCAAGAACAACAGATATAGCTGAGGCAACCTATTTTCCAATTATATGATTTTTCAGATGTTTGAATGGTTCCATTTATTACCATTACTGTTGCTATTAAGACCAAAAAAATGGAACCTTCTTTTGGCACAAAATACTTCTGATCAGGGTTCCAGACAGTCAACCAGCCATGCTTTACTCCAGAATACTCAGTTCTATTCCCTCCGTCACTCCCCATCTTCTATCCCCACCCCACAACAGTCAGTCAGCATTCCATGGCCAGCATTGGGTTCTTTTCCCTTAAGGATTTTCCCTTAAATACCGTATTTCTTTTTGGTACTTCTGGAAACCTTTGGGTGCCTCCAGGCCTGTTGATACCTCCCTCTTCTCCATGGACCATGCCATTTTAGCTACGTAAGGGTACACAAATTGAAAATGAATTCAGTATTAGCACATCATTGTCATCGTTGTCATTGTTGTCATCACTAGTGCTACTGCTGCTGCTACTACAGCTTACTGCTACTACAACTTACCTCACACCTTTCTACAGAGAGCACCCAAAGTGGCTAACAATGATTTAAAAAATACAATAAAATATAACAATAAGAAAGTTACATGATCCTATATCAGCAATCAGAGTTCTAATATGAGTTCAAATATAATTTTTTCCTCATATCCTCCTTTTTGTGTGCAAAGGATCACAAGAAGATAACTCTGATATCTACTGGTCATATGAAGCTTCAGAACTTGGGCTAGTGTTAGTATACATCTCTCGAAAGAATTTTAAAAAAACACACACCGCTTGATTCTTATTCCCTTGGACAGTGAAGTATAACTGTCCACTAAATTAGAATCAGAAAGATTTTATGTATGCCTTATGCTACTAACCTTTAAAATGTCATAAGGACTGTATAGCTTTAAGGAAGGCATTTGACACCCAAAAAAGGTTTTACATAATTTGAAAAAATGGTTTGTTGTATCCAGATATTTGAGCAGGAGGGGAATTTGTAAATTTCCACTGACATCCTCAAAGTCTAGAAGGTCTTTTTGAATCAGCTTTGGGGGACTTGGGGGACTTCAGCTGGGAGAAAAGTTGATGAACCGTCCACGTCCATGAACTGAAGTGAAGAACAGCAGGATCTTTGGATCCAATCCAATATTTCTCAAAAGCAATCACAAAAAAACGGAGGCGCGGGTGGTTTCAAATTATAAATTTTATACATTTTTATGCCAGCTTTATAAAGGCATTGTGAATGGAAGCTGTGATTTATGAGGGAATCATCTAGTTTAGTTGTCTCTTTAAACCTTTTGTTATTACAGTGATTGTACAACCAAGGCTGTTTTTATCCTCAATCTTCAAACAGACAATGCCAGTTAGTTAGAAGCATTTAGTCACATTATGTTTTTCTTTCACAGATGGGAATGTTACATAGCCTTTTTGTGTGTGCATTTGTACAAGGCTTTCACACTTCAATGTACAACTTTGATGTTTTCCATCTGGGTTACAATTTGTCTTGATAATTGTAATCATGCAGATTGTGCCAATCTTCACCACTTAGTTCCATGCAAATGAACCAGTGAAGAATTGCCATGCACTAGTTCACTAACGCCATTACATAAATGTAGGGAAGTAAGCCCTGGTGCTGCATAGATTTCAGAACACCCTATGAAAAGCTTCCCGGTGGCTCTTGTTGTCACCGGCACTCCAAGCCAATAGAGGCAGCTGTTTTGATGACAGATTTGCCATCCAGCCATTCTTTGTCCTGCAATCTGGACAAGGAGAAGAGCTGCTGCTGCCGCCACCATTCATTAACCTTACCTTCATGGCAGAGCAGCACTGCAGTGATTTCCCAGAAGGGACAAGGAAATCAAAATGCGGTGGCTAGAGGGGTGAAAGGGGGCAGTTCTGCATATCATGTGACTTCACTGTAATATCTATTAGAGCTGTGAGCAAATTCTCCACCCTATCTGTGGGTAGAGAAATTGGGGCGGGGACAATTTTACCAAATTCCTTCAGCAGGAGGAGAAATTCTCCAACAATCTCTCACAGGTAGGGCTTACTACCATTTAGAGCTTCATTCTTTCCCCCCCCTAAGGGTACTTTTTTCTCTATGAGGCGGCTGAAGGTGTTGTGTATGCATTTCTCTTCTATTACACATCTCCTGCTCTGCAGCCTCCCAGGCCGCCTGCACATCCTGATCTGAAAAAAGCCCTATGGGAGGATTTACCTCATGATGTCTTCCTCTGGGCTTTGATTCAAATGTGGGAAGCCAAGAAGGCTATGGGCTGCTGGAGAGATGATTGTACAAGGAGAAAGACAGGACAAGTAAGGTAAACCCTGGAAATCCCATCATGCTAGCTTACACTATTGGAGTTGCACTAGATGTCACTTGCACTAGATGTCGCTTACGCCAATTGCATGCATGCAGTCCGTTGGGTACTACCCTGCCCTGTATGTTTTAACTGTGTTGTTTTCTTAAGTAGTTTGATTGTAAGTTGTGTTGGGCGGCTGCAATATGCTAGGGAAAGTTGGGGTATGAATATTTTAAAAAAATAAATAAACCATCCCTCTCTTTGTTCCTTTGTTTTCTCTGGTGCTGGCAATGCTGTAGCTTTCCCCTGCACTAAATGCAAGGTCACTGATGCCAGAGTGAAGAAATTTAAGAGCTTGGATAAGCATTTCCTTATTCTCTCTAGTGAAAAACAGTAAGAGGCTGCATTGTCCTGGGGGTGAGTGAACAGTAGTGGTAGCAGCTCAGTCATTGCACAAGGGTTTGGACTGGGCTGGAAGGATGTGGCTTTTGGCATGCTGCCTGTAGGTTTTCAGAAGGGAAATATGTTATTATGTTGCAACAAAAACAAGTGTCCTGTGGTGCCTTGAAGACTAGCAGATATATCATGGCAGCAGCTTTCGTGGGCCAGAGCCACAGAATTCCTTGTGACTTTTCTTGCAACAGTTTTGTGAATTGGTGAATACTGGGAAGCATCTTTCCATTTGGAGGAGGTTGAATGTATGAAATGGGACTTACCGGTAACGCAGTTAATTGTCACATGTTGACATGACACATTGATTGGATTTTATATTATCTTAGTAATGCAAACCAGTGAACAAGCAAACACAACCAAAGACATCAACTGTAGAACAAAGAACCATAAAGTATCATGTAAAACCAGCATACAAGTAATAAAAAATGTACAGTCATGCCTTGGATTGAGAGCATAATTCATTCCGGAAACGTGCTTGTAATCCAAAACACTCTTATATCAAAACGAAATCCCCCCCAAAAAAATTGTACAGAGATTTTTAATTTAAGCCGTACTACAGTACTTGTATTGCAAGACGTTGTTTGTATATGAAGTCAAAAAAAAATAATGAATATTTAAAAATTTGCTTGTCTTGCAAAACGCTCTCAAACCAAGTTACTTGTAATCCAAGGTATTACTGTATACAGTAATACTTTGGATTGCAAGTAACTTGGTCTGAGAGCGTTTTGCAAGACAAGCAAAAATTTAATTTTTTTTTTGACTTGATAAACAAGCAAGGTCTTGCAAGACAAGTAGTCGTAGGGATTTAACCGCTCGCATCGAGCGGGCGGAGCGGGCCGAAATCAGCCCCGCTCACGCCTGCCAGAGACTCGCTTTGATATAAGAGTGTTTTGGATTACAAGCACGTTTCCGGAACGAATTATGCTCTCAATCCAAGGTATTACTGTACAAGAAAGACAATCTTTTTGTCCTTGACCAATAAAAACAAGACCACAGATAAACACATTGCATTGCCAACCACCTGGGAATTACCACCAAGAACACCTCTTCTTCACAAGCAGTGATATTGTCAACGTTCATAAATGGTTGGTTTGGAATGTGAGCCTCAGGAACCTACAATGCTCACTTTCAATAGAAGAGGAGCATTACACTCATGGTTTGGATTTTAATCAAAGCTGGGGGCAGGATCCTCCCTCTCATTGCCACCCATCTACATGATTACTCACCTGGATGCTACTGTTGTGGTGACTATTGTGGCGGCAGCAATGAGGGAATGAGGTTCCTTTCTTTCTATCTCCTGCCCCCTTCCTCCTTCTTGATGCCAGGAACAGCAATGACCTTGCTGCCAGGAACCATGTGAAATGTAATTAGCAGTATTCTAGGCACTAGGTGGGAGGGAGGGAGAGAGGGAAGGTGGTGGGGAGGAGGAGGAAGGAGTGGAATGGAGAAGGGGGAAGGACAAAGAGATGTGCTAGCCTCTCGCCACCACTGCAGTAGCCACAACAGTCACAAGTTAAGGAGTTTGGGGGCCCCACAGAGAAGTTGAGGCCCGTGGGCTGGGGGTTCTGCATCCCTGCTCTAATGATTGTGCAAATCACTTTCTAGCCTGCCACTGTAGTGTCCAAAGCCAACCTTAGAAGGACCTCTTACTTGTTTGTTTTCATTTCCTTAACTTGTTTTATATTTGCTTAACTTGTAGTACAGTTAAACATCAATTCTGGCTTACTGTAGAGGATGGGGGTGGGTGGAGAAGAAAGCAAGGACAACCAGGGAGCACATTGATTCAGACATTGCCTTCTCAGTGGGCTTGCCTAATAAATTAGAAATCTAATTGAATGAAAGCTCTAGGAAAAAAATGCTAAAAATCCATTGAGTGATAATGCTTTGTAGAGCTGCCGTCCCTCTGTGCAGATGCCTTCACTTTCTGTTCAAAAGTTTAATAATATTCTTGCCAGCACGTCATCTCTAGTATATCTGGTCCAATATATTTTGTCACCATGTTCCTTTTCTTTTCTCTTGCCAAAGTACAAATGTACCTGAAGGTGCTGCAATTCAGGTTAGGAAATTACATGGAAATAATGTTCAGAACAGGAATAGAAATTGTTTAGTTCACTGAGACACCCATTCCCCATAGACAGTTATTTTTAAATAAGGTTTAATTATTCATTCTGAGGCAGTCATCCAGTTCCTGAATGTAACCATTAAATATTCAGAACTTCGTATGAAGAATGACAAATGAAAGACTTGTACTGTAGTCCTAAAAGTGCACATCTAACTTCAGAGTTGTAACCCAAAACTATATCCATCTAGGCACTAGAAAAAATGGGAAGTGAAACATGTCAGCTATAATGATGTTACTTAAGGTGCCTCTAGTCTGAACAACTTAAATATAGTTACTAATTTAATTTTCACCTGACAGCAAGTCACTGTTCTTCAGAGGAGAATTACATCAAAAACAAGAACATGTAGTAGTTTAAGGATACATGTTTCAATATCATCCATATAATATTGTTGTAGACATTAAGTGGTATATAGTTCTTCTTTCTAGTGCACATAGGAATCCTTCTATATAGCATCACACACAATTCTAGTAATCTCATACCTTCATGTGAATTAGGCATGATAATTTTCAACTGAAATGTGAAGGCCAAGGAGTTAGACAAAGGTAGAGGAGGATCATCAATATTGCCACTGTCAGCCATATTAAGACATGTCTAAAAATCCATTGGCAATGGAAGTTCCCCACAGTGCAGTTACAAGCAGTAGTACAGATACCTTCTATTGTTATGCAGAAACAAAGGAACACTAATGTCAGTACGTTGTTCCCTTGGGAGTGCAGAGCATGTCCTATTGTCCCTGTGACCACTTCTGTTTGTATGGTGCAGGTTGCAGAGATATCACATAGACACCAACATGCATCCAGTGCACATGCAATCACTGAAAAATAGGTAGAAAAGGCATGTTCAGCAATTTGTAAACTGTTATCGAACTCTGGTCTGTTTGTCCGTGCAACCACACCCTGATGTAATCAGGTTAAGCACTGAAACTGTCCTTTGGAGCTAAGCAAAGGATACTCATTGCAAGGTATTATGTGACATAGATTTCATAGATCATAGAGTTGGAAGGAGCCTACAAGGCCATCGAGTCCAACCCCCTGCTCAATGCAGGAAACTAGAGGAGGGGTCTCCCATCCAAGTAATAACCAGGCCTGACCCTGCTTAGCTTTCCACACCCAGACAAGCTGAGCCAGTGTAGGCCACAGGCCTGATATCTAGAAGTCCTATAAGGTCCTGATCCCTAGAGGTCACTTAGTCCAGACTTTCCCATCAGTCTCCAAAATACCAGGTGCCACCACCTATTGAGTCCCAGAAAGCAGTAAGACCCTCCTCTTTAACTCCTTTGTCATGTACTTCAAAGTCAGCATGTTGAGTGAGATATACTAATCTTCAAATCCACCCAGACCACAACACTGGTATTTAAAAGTATAAAATGTATTTATTTATGTAATAGGTGAACATTCAGAACAAAACTTATCTGATACAGAATTAATAATGGTTCTGTCTCCTAACCTAACTTAGTATCACTGACTGCCCTTTTTAACATCTATCTTTACCATGAGCCTTTACTTATCTCCCTCTGATTCCACTAACTTATCTGTCTTCTCACTCACTAACTTAAATTCAATGATCAAAAAACGTGTCAGTTTAAAAAACCAGAGTTAAGGCAATCTCATGTTAGTCCAAACTCCAAAAAGCCAGGAAACTGGAAGCTAAGGCTGGTGTCTTAACTGATGTGGCCATGATCAGTGATGATGATGTTGTGCAATGTCACAAATTGGGCTTGCTTCGAACTTACCCGCCTTGCACCCACACATTTCCTGGGTCCTTCAGGCCCAAATCCAGATGGGCAGGATGGAGTGCCTGGGACCAATGTCCCCACCCTGCCCGGGAGTCTGTCGATCTGCCTGGGGTAACAGGGAGGAAGCCTTGCTTTGCGCAAGGCCTCCTCCCCTTCCTAGTCACCCCAATCACCACTTCAGCACTGCCATGAGTGGCACTGAAGCTGCGACGGGTCTGCCTGGGAGGGGGGGGGGTGACCAGGGAAGGGAGGAGGCCTCACACAAGAACTCCTTCTTTTCCTGGCCAACCCAGTTGGTTCTCTGCTTCAGTGTGGAGGCCTTGGAGGTGGGTGGATGGCCGGGGAAGTAAATGGATTGCTACTAGGGCAAAAGAGGAGGTGGTGAAGGCCCAGCTGCCTTCACCTACCTGACCAGGGATGCAGGCCCGGCAGGGTGAAGTGGGCTTGGGCAACATCCTTTACTTCTCTATGCTTAGTAAACACAGAAGTTTATCCCCCCACACACACACACAACATTCTAATCAGCTGTGGGGCAGTGTGAAAGAAACCTTCTGTGGCTAAGTGTCACCATGAGAATTCTGCAGACTCTCATTACATGTTAAAAAGCATTGCTTTAAAATTGAATTTTGAAGAAAGAAATAACATTCTACCAACTACAATACAAGAGGAATAGAAAACTATCAATGTTTTAAGTGACTAGCCTATAGTTTGTTCCCCCCCCCCAGAAATACTGCACAAAAAGGGTCGCCAATCAGTTTCTCAAAGTCACTTTTGACTTTAGCAAGGTGTGGGATCCTTTTTCTTTTTTTTGCTTCTGCTCTTTAAACTGCTGTTTCTTCCTCAAAATTTCACCAAACTACCTGAACTTTTAAGGTATGCAAAACCAACACTTTTTTCTGGCACCTGTAAATTTCAGAAATATTGGTGAAACCATTCCAATATTATAAAGGCTAGAATGACCCCTCGATCACGGTTTAAAATGCCAGAGGAACTCTTTTTTTTACTCATCATCCTTAACTATAGCCAGTATGACTGTGGGAGCTATAGTAACTAACCCTGGCCCCTAATTCCTCTCAGGGCAGGCGCTACCGCTAGGCAGACCCAGGCGGCTGCCTAGGGCGCGTAGCGGAAGAGGGCGCAGAAATGCTGCGCTCCTTCCTCGCCGCCAGTGCGCTCCTGCCCCGCCTGGCCTCCTCGCTGACAAAGGCACCGGTCCGCAACCACCAGGTCTGTGCGGGGGTGGGATTGCGGGTGCCGGGTGGGCTTGCGGTCGCGCTCGGCTTTCCTCTGCTGCCCGGAGCTAGGCCGGGTCAGGAGTGCGCGCGGCGGCGGCAGTGGCGGTGGCGACTGGTAGGCAGTGGGGAAAGCGGCTGCTGGAGGAGGCAGCCGGCGGACAGGCGGGCACTGGGCAAGCAGGCATTTCCAGGCTGCTTTGCTCCGGAGCCCTCCCCCCCCGCACGAGAGGGGGGGGTGCTAAATATAAGCCGGCCTAGGGCGCCAAACTGCCCTGCACCGGTCCTGATTCCTCTCACTGTCTCTTTCCATCCTAACTCAACTAACCCTCTTTGACTCCTCACTAATGGTCTCTGCCCTACGTCTGACTTTCTACAACTGGCACTAATCCCACCAATCATTCCATTCTGGCCTCTGCTGTCAATCATCCCCCCACTCACCCGTTACAGTGGGGGCTGGTAAAGATTGGCTTCCCCACCCTTTACACCAATAGGAGAGTTCTTAGTGGATGCTCCCACCATCAGAATAAAACCCCTGGGTCCAGTTCTGGATCCAGAACTAGAAAAAATGTAAATAATTTAGGATCAAGGGTGACCTGGCTTAATATGACAATAAGGTTTAAGAAGGTAATTCTCTTTCCCTCCCCCCTCCACTTTCCAAATGTAGGACTGATTCACATAAATATTGAATTGTGGGTCAAGGATGTGGGAGCATTTTTTGTCCAAATGTCAGTGCAATGATGTGATTGCTTCACTGTGCACCAAAGCCTTGATTGTTCAGCACATAGACATATAACCTGGATTTGGTCGCCACAAAATTAAGAGAAGATTGGTCAGTCAGCAAGGGTGAGGCAAAATGTCTGACCACTGTGCATATTTATTTAAATTTCACACCTAGAACCATGTGACAATGCTCTTCATATTGAAAGAGCATTCTTTGGCCTCCAGCTATCTCACTTAGAGATGCACATGCTTTCCTTGAGGATGATAGCATCCCTATCACTGTATTCAGTTACAACAGGATTTATGGTGAATCTATCATTACTCTAGGAACAATGCCCAAGATCATGTTAGCAGATGTGGTCTGCCTACCCAGTGGAGCATGGAGATATTGCAGCAGTATTGTCTGTTTTAAAGACTCGGTAAAAGCAGTAAGGACTATGGGGAATAAGTTGGCAGCAATAGTTTTCCATGCAAAAGTTGTGGAATAAGTGGATCCTTGTGTGGTTTTCCATGTTTGGGGAGTCCTAGATAGGTAGTCTCTGAGGAGTCCAGTAGATAGTGATTTCTCTGCCCTGTGCCTCCTGCCATGCTGGGTTTATTACTATGGGAGATAGCAAGCCATGTATGCTCACTGTAAAGGGAGGTGGTTAAATTGCTTAAATTGCTTTTTAGAAAGCCTTTTTAAAAAGCTATTTATGTAATTATTTATTTGATTTCTACCCACCCTTTCTTCCAAAGAATGGCACTCAAGCTTGCTTACAGGCATAATTAAAATTGATTAAAACAATAAAATTACATCAAAATACAGTAAAAAAAAAAACCCATAACAATTACAAAATAAAAAAAAATAAATAACAGTACCCAACCCAACAGAACCACTTACATGCCAAAGGCCTTCTTAAGTAAAACAGTCTTTGCCTCCTGGCAGAAGGACAACAGAGAGGGACAGAACCTAGCTTTCCTGCCGGTAGCGGTGTGAATAAGGATGGGCGCGCCGCCCGAGCCTTATTTCCCCGGCACCTCCCTCCCCGCCTCGTTTTTTCGAGCGGCGCTGTGTGCCGCTCGAATGATTTACTTGCCTTGTCTGCCGATTTCGGACCTGGAAATGGACCCTGCGCAGGCGCAGAATGGTTCCGTCGTGTCATTTCCGGTCCCGGAAGTGACGCGACGGGACAGATTGAGGAGCGCAGGCGGCTCTCTGCCCGAACGAGCAGTGTGGGCGGCTCTCCACAGAGTGTGCGAGCCACCCCGAAGAAAAGGTAAGGCCTCGCCGGGGCGTGAGCGGGGCCAAATTCGGCCTCGTTCTGCCCCGGCGAAGCTCCATTTTACAACCTGGGAACTTGAATTGCTTTCCAAGTCCACCATCCTTTGCTCAGACAATGGGAGTAGGTGAATTGGAATTGAGATCTGATTTAGATGTCTAAGTAGGGCACAAAGTAGGATGTCAAATCTATGCGGAAAGAAGCAGGACATAGTCTTACATTCTGCCTTTGTGCTATTTACATTATGGGTGTCCCTTCGGGAGAGGCCTGGTCAGTGGGAAGGAGGAGATCGAAGACTGACGAGGGATATGTATAACCCCACGGAGGTGCAGCAGTGGCATGATGGGAAAGAATGCTAGTTTGCATGCAGTGGGGCATAGAGGAAAGGAGAAGCCATGTTCCAATTCTACTTAATTATTTTTGTTTTAGATTTGTTCCATTTAAGTCTTGAATTGAAGGGCACAGTGATGTGCACAGACAGCTTTGAGATTAATCTGGGAATCAGCCAGTTGGCCAATATTCATTGGTTTAGTCCTCGGGGAATGCTGTAGGTCAAGCAGTTGCTGCTGCTTTATCAAAGGATGAAACAGATATTTCTAATGTAGCTCTGGGAGAGCCAAACCACACATTATTATTTATTTATTTACATTACTTTTAATTCATAGCATAAAGCTACACCTGTTGATTCCTTACTCAAATGTAAGCACAAGGGACTTGATATGGATTGAGATCTCTAGGCAGAATCCAACAGGGCACTTATGCCCCCTCTAATTCTTTTCCACCCCATCGATTCCCTTCTGCAAGTGATGGGCCCCACTGACTGTGTTGTGCAAGCTGGATCCACCACTTGAGCAAGGGAGATTTAGTGCTTCCTAGGGGAAGCAGTGGGGGCCACTTGCACAATGCAATAGGTGGGACGGAAGAGAATCAGTGGGGGCATAAGTGCCCTGTTGGATTCTGCCCCTGGTATGTGTGGGGTAGTGGGCCTTTAACTCTTTGACCTCCTGCTGTAGTCCCAATCTGGATCGGGGCCCACACCTGCAATTTGCATAGGAATGAAAGCCTCTATTGACGGGAATGGAGATTCCTCCGATGCATATTGGAGACACAGGCCTGTGATATACACAGGCCCATGATATACAGGCTCAGCTTGTCTGAGCGTGGAAAGCTAAGCAGGGTCAGGCCTGGTTATTACTTGGATGGGAGACCCCTCCTCTAGTTTCCTGCATTGAGCAGAGGGTTGTACTCGATAGCCTTGTAGGCTCCTTCCAACTCTATGATCTATGAAATCTATGGAATCTGGATTAGGACTACAGCAGGTGTTAAAGTGCTTCTACCTCCCATGCCAGGAGGTAGAAGCCTGGGGTACCTGATCTGGATCAGGTACCCCATGCTTACCTCTGTGTAAAAAGAAAAGAAAAAAGAACAGAAATAGCTGCATGCTACAAATTAAAGCAAATGTTACTAAAGTAACATTTAGTTTGACCCTGAGATAGACCTTGGCAAAGTATTTGGTTTTCAACTAATTATCGAGATCCTGAGGGATGCTGGGCCTATTAAATACTTATTTCCTGGGATTTGGAGAGCTTGTGTGGAATGGTTTCTGTGCAGTTATGGAAAGGGTTATGAGCTCTGTTGGATTTAATTGAGCAAGAAGACAGGTAAATTGGGACACGGGCAAGCCTACTGTACAGTGGAGGGCAATAAGTAAGCACAGGATGTAGTTGCTTTTAAACAACCTCTAGGGATTTTAAGCACCCTTTAGGGATCATAGTATATACTGTACTTCTGTGAGGAGATATTTGTTCAGGAGTAGGTGGAAAGGGTATGTGTGGCAGGACATTCAAAAGGCCAAGCAGGGCACTAGCGAGACTGCAGTCTATGCTAGTGAAGGTATTGGTACACCAATGGACAGGACTTGTAGACAGTTTTAGTGGAGACCCTACATCACACACTCATCAGGATTTTCTGTTGTGTTGGCAACATGAACAGGCCATTAAGGTACATCTGGTTTTATAAAGAAAATATTTTGACGGTAGATCTTTCCAGTGCTTATTCAAAGCTAGCAGACAGTTTCCTTTTCCAGCTGAAAATACGACGGCTTATCTCCTAGTGCAGATATTCCCCAACCTGATGCCCTCCAGATGTTTTGGACTTCCACTCTGTTACCCACCTGGGTGAGATAGCACAGCTCCCATAAGCTCTCAGCGTCCCTTACTATTGTTTTTTTTTAAAAAAACAATCATTTTGGCTCAAAATATTCCAAAAAGAAAAAAAATATTTAATATTGGCCTTTACTCTAGTAAGAAATAGTATCTGTTGTTTATCAGTTGTAAATAAATCCCTGGTCAGCAACTAGCTTTAGCAGAGGGCCATTTTGAGAAGAAGATGAGGGGTGGTTTTTAACTGCTTGCATATGTCAATTTTGTATTCATAGATTCATTGGGGAAATCTGTTACTTTAGCAAGGGGCTCTTTTTTTGTCATATAGAATTGGGTATACAAATGAATGATGCACTGGGGAACTTATTTTCTTTTTATACAGTATTGAAATGTTCCTGTTTCTCCCCCCCCCCCCTCCAGTAAGCCTCTATGTCATGCCCCTGTAGACACTTTGTCAGGTACACAACATCTACTCTTTGGCACAGTGACAACTCCACTGTTGTAAATCTGCCAATCATACTAGCTAACCTCTATGCCTGAGCAGCTTTCTCCGTAGGATATCCATTGCTCTCTTATGTATCAAAAGCCACCAAAAGTTATTTAAACATGTTTTTCAAAAGCCATACATCACCTTATACTGAACTTGCAGGAGCCTATGGGGTGTCAATCATTTCACTTAGTAAATATCAGCATTGCTTCAAGCCGTAGTAGCTGCATTTTAGAAACAAGGAGAGCACTAACTGATTTTGTAAAACCATACTTGAAAAAAGAAAAGAATATATATATATTTAAAAATAAAATATATAGATTCTAAGGACAGGTTCTGGATCTAATTGTTCCAGGATCTAGTTGTTCACGATTTTCTAAGTATCTCCAGCTCTCACATGCTTACTTTTTAAAAAAACAAGATGGTGGGTGATCTTCTGATGGAAATTGTAATACTGCCTGCTTAAATCAACGAGGTAATGTAACCACTAGTTATAGTGGGAGGAAAGGGTTAATTGAACAATCCCCAGGGTGCATGTTTTCTAACCCCTCCTCCCTATTTCCGGCCTCTCTGTGGCCCGCTCTCTCTCTACCTCTCCAAGCTGATGGACACACGGTCTGAGCTGACTTGCAGCCAGTGAACTCCAATGAAGCAGATTCTTAACACCAAAGACTCTAATCTGCCTATATGCATCCTGCATATATGAATAAATGGACTGTAAGTAAAGCTAATACATGTCTTTATTAGCTTTAAACCTTGTATCTGTTCCTTTTAAGAGACACATGGTTTAGCAACCCACGTGGTGATAACCAGTTTCAATAACCAGGCTGTGCATGAGGGGGGAAACTCTGCTTCGTCCTAACCAGTCCTAACCAGTATAGGACCGACTCCTTTACTGGAGTCCAACAAACACTACTCTTAAAACTTTCCTTCTAATCCTTTTCCTAATTAGACATTAGGGATCCTCCTAATCACTGATGAGTGGGGAATGGGGACTCCCTATAGCTGCTCTGTGTTGAAGGAAATGCACTTTCAGGGCCCAACTAGACATAACGTGAAATGTGTATTTGCATTTAACATGCACATTTTAAAAAAGGGAAACAGCAGCTTTGAGGTGGTGGAGTTAATGATCAGGATCATACTCGAGTCCTAAGGCAAATCTTTCTCAGGCAGGGATGGGCTGTGGCACTCAGCCCAGTGCTGGGAAGAGAAGCTTTCAGTGAAGCAGCTGCCGTAGCTGTCACCATCTTCCTTTCCCCATAATTCTGACATGCATTGGGAGTGAGACTCAGAGGCATTGTGGGTAGTGTAGAGGGTGGCAGCTGTGGCTCCCCGGCCTGCAACTTTCCTAAAAAACAGGCCCTTTAAAAAAAGCATTAAATTTTTTTTAATGTTGCTGGCCTACAGCTCCCAGCATACCCAGCCAGCATGGCTAATGGCAAGGGATTCTGGGAGCCGTAGTCCAGCAACATCTGGGGACCCAAGGTTGGAGAGCCCTGTTCTAGAACTTAAAATATTTGATATCACATGAACTGTTCTTATGTAAGGGGGAAATTGCTTTCAGAGTATTTCCCCATCCTCCATCAGGAAAGAGATAATGTTTACAGATAGACTCCCACCACCACCACCACTTTTGCAAAATAAAGTTGTGTCATCTTGTGAGGCTTGATATTTCACTTCTTCAGCAATATGCTGGATTGTCCGAACTGTCATACTGTGGTCATGATGGAAATTTCTTTTCCTTTCTGCTGCAATGTGTCATGAAACTCCTATACAGGCCTGTGGCTCACGCTGGCTCAGCTTGTCTGAGCGTGGAAAGCTAAGCAGGGTCAGGCCTGGTTATTACTTGGATGGGAGACCTCTCCTCTAGTTTCCTGCATTGAGCAGGGGGTTGGACTCGATAGCCTTGTAGGCTCCTTCCAACTCTATGACAGATCTATGAGATCTATTTCCTGAGCTGCCTCAGTGTGGTACCGTCCTTGATACCTTTCTGCTTTATTGCTCTCTCATCTCTTCTTCCCAGCGAGTGCTTACCACTTTTATTGGCTAGCATCTTGCTCCTTTTGATACAATATTATCATGCCAGCATGATTTAAAAAACAAAAACATCTTTCCATGCCCATGCTTGTGGAGTGTGGAGTGTGGAGTGTCTAATTGTCTCAGTTTACTTCCGCACTGGGGAACTATATTTGGAACAAAAATGTGAATTGTGGAGCCAGGAGGAAGCTTTTATTGTACAAGAGCTGCCTTGGCACTTAGTTTGCTTCTGTTTCATTGAATTGCTGCTACTGTGGTTGTAATTTTTGGGTTGCATGGCAGGAATAATTACAGCTAGTCTGTTACTTTAAATATATGGGCTGATCTAAATTCAATTTGTAAACATCTAGCCATCCTTTCTGCATGTGAGCAGGCAGTTCTTGCATCACCCCCTCCTATCATAAGCACACATTTTACTTCTTTGTGAAAATACAAGACTCATCAAAATCCTTGCCACATGCCAGTACGTATCCTTATAAGTCTCAGGGTTTTTGTTTGTTTGGGTTGTTTTTTTGTTTTGTTTTTTTAAATTGGGTACCAATTTTCATGCCAATTCTTGAATAAAAGATCCCCTGCCAAAATCACATAACGCCTGTGTAAGTGGTTTATTATTCACCAGTCCCTATGAGTGACTGCCCTTAAGCTCAGCTAAAGCCTTACCAAGAGTGAAAAAGACAGATTTCTAGGCAATCAATTCCCTAATACCAAAAGCAGTAAAGAAATGCAAATGGAGCGCTTGGCAAACCATCTTGCAAACAGTTAAAGTGATTAAAATATGATGGTGGCAGTGTTGAAGATCTCCATTTGTCATTTATATTAAAGCAGACTTCTGGCTTTCATCCAATTGGGTCTCACTTTGGAAAATGGCAAAGGTCTCTTCCCAGAATGGTGTGTGTGTGTGAGGGTAGGGGACACTTGAGTCCAAAGAATCCCATGCACCAGCAGAAGGCCATTCTTCTCCCACACAGGAGGGGCATTGCCACTTTCTCCTGGGCTGTGGCATCACAAAAAAAATCCCTGCCCCCGCCCCCCGGAGCAGCTTTTGGAAGGCTGAAGAAGAAAGGGTGTGGGAAAGCCATCTTGTAGTACCAGTTTTGGGAATCAAAACCATAGATTTTGGTTGAATTTAGAGATGGCATTCTAGAAAACTATTTTTATCCATTAAGACTTAAAAACAATAAAGCTGTTTAATTGATTGGTTTGCTGGACAACTGCTATTTTGTTGATAATCTTTATATTTAGAATCATAGAAAAGTAGAGTTGTAAGGGGCCTACAAGGCCATCGAGTCCAATCCCCTGCTCAATGCAGGGATCCAGGTCAAAGCATCCCTGACAGATGGCTGTCCAGCTGCACCTTGAATGCCTCCAGAGTGGGAGAGCCCACCACCTCCCTAAGTAGTTGGTTCCATTGTCTTAGTGCTCTGACAGTCAGGAAATTTTTTCTGATGTTTAGGTGGAATCTGGGTTCCTGTAACTTGAGCCCATTATTCCGTGTCCTGCAAACTGGGTTGATCAAGAAGAGATCCTGGCCCTCCTCTGTGTGGCAACCCTTCAAGTACTGGAAGAGTGCTATCATATCTCCCCTCAGTCTCCTCTTCTGAAGGCTAAACATGTCCAGTTCTTCAGTCTCTCCTCATAGGGCCTTGTTTCCAGTCCCTTTATCATCATTGTTGCCATCTTCTGAACCCTCTCCAGTTTGTCTACGTCCTTCTTAAAGTGTGGTGCCCAGAACTGGACGCAGTACTCAAGATAAGGCCTAACCAGTGCTGAGTAAAGAGGAATGATCACTTCACGCGTATTTGGAAGCTATACTTCTATTAATGCAGCCCCAAATAGCATTTGCCTTCTTTGCAGCCATACTGCATTGCTGGCTCATATTCAGTTTGTGATCTACCACAATTCCAAGATCCTTCTCACTTGTAGTATTGTTGAGCCAAGTGTCCCCCATTCTGTAACTGGTTTCCTCTCCCTAGGTGCAGCACTTGGCATTTATCCCTATTAAATTTCATTCTGTTGTTTCGGTCCAGCGCTCCAGCCTATCGAGATCGCTTTGAATTTTGTTTGTTTTTGTTGTTGTTATTTTGTTGCTGTCATTATTGTTGTCAACATCATAGCACTTTAGAGTGTTCAAAGTACATGAGTACTTTTTACCACAACTCTCTGAAGAAGGACAATATTATTATACCCATATTACAGAAAGAAAACTGATGTTGAGAAATGGCCGGTACCCTATGGCCATAGTGGGTTCATGGCTGAGAATAGCTTTGAACATGGATGGACTTCTAGGATCACAGCTGACATGCATTGGGAGTCACTACTCCTAACTACTACATTAATTGTAATCAGTCAAATCTGAGTGTAGGCTATCATTAAATTTGAACCTTCCAGCCATGATTAGAGGGTGAGGGAAATGGGGAAAGAAGTCCTCAGTGCCTGCTCCAGTGGGAATGTCCCCTACTTATTCTGCATAGGGCCAGCTACCACAAACTGCCCTGCAGGAAGGAACAGAAGAGCAAGAAAGGAGAACAAAGGAGAACTGAGTGCCTGATGCCTCCTTCACCTCACAGGGCCAGCTACACTGTGGGAAGGATTCTGAAGACTTGCTACATTTTTGATACTTTTTATTCCTTAAAAATGTCCATCATTATGATGGGGGGGCATGAGGAGACAGGGGGGTTGGATCCAGAGGGCTCCTTCCCTTCGCAAAGGGGACTGAAATCCAATGGAGGTTCCTGCTGGAAAAGTGGGAGTAGGAGGCCATTTTTGCCAGTTCACCTTTCCCTGTGTTCAGGGGGCAGAGAGGGCTGTGGGGGGAATAGGTGAACATTGCCTCTCCCACCCTCCAGCAGAAGTACCACAAGTCCAAGCCAGGATCTGTATGTTGCAGAGATCCTACAGCTTGCAAAATATCTCTTGTGTGCTCTATGGGAAGAAAAAGATTTCATAGATTTCATAGATCATAGAGTTGGAAGGGGCCTACAAGGCCATCGAGTCCAACCCCCTGCTCAATGCAGGAAACTAGAGGAGGGGTCTCCCATTCAAGTAATAACCAGGCCTGACCCTGCTTAGCTTTCCACGCTCAGACAAGCTGAGCCAGCGTGAGCCACAGATGACCCTTCCCATAAAGCCTCAGTTGCCCCCACTGCAATGACGGCCCCAAGTGTAGACCCTTATTTATTTAGAGTATTTTTATGTTGCTCCTCAATCAAAAAGGCTCCTGGAGCAGCTTACAAATAATCAGTAACAGTCCCTGCCCACAGACTTACAATCTAAAACATTGTAAGTCCCTGACACACACACGGGGGGAATAGACACACACGGGGGGGGGGGGGAATGAAGTCTTTCAGCCAGGGCCGGTGGAATGGCGCTGCTTCCCCCTCTCGTTTTCCTCAGTACAGCCTGCTGGAATGGCAGCTGGTGGTGGCTATTGAGGGAGAAGGAGCCTTCCTGAAGGAGGCCTTTCAGCAGGGCTGCTGGAATGGCCGTGCTCTCCCTCAGCTCAGCTTTTTCAGAAGGGTGCATAGCACTAGCAGCAGCTATTCACCTATATGAGAAAGAGCAAGGTGGGCTGTAACAGAAGAATGATTGACAGCAGGGGAGTCTGATGGAATGGTGGGTGGACTTAACAACATGCACCTGAAATGTAATCTACATAATGCAAAGGTCTATTATTTCTTGATTCCTCGTTAGGTTGTGTTTTCTGACCTAGTAATTTGGCAGTCATACCTCAAAGCATCAATCTGATGGTATGTATTTGCAAATCTCTTTGTTGCATTTCCATTTTTCACTGTACCTAAAAGAAAAATATGTTTACGTGGTGTTTTTTTTTACTGCCTCTTCCTGGGTGTGTTTTATGGATATCCTCTACATATGACAACCTATATAAGGTAACCATTAAAATCAGACATAAACGGTGTAAAATATGACAAGGTCAATTAACCTTGCAGTGCTTTGTGGATTGCAGTGCACAGACTTTGAGTACCTGCCTCAAATCATTGTATTGCAAAAAAAAAAAAAATGACTTCAGAGTTTATGAAGGTTCACCATTTGGGATGTTTCTAAACTGGCATTTGGGGGTTATTGCTGCTTTTATAGTGATTTCTTAATCTGTTATTTAAAATTCTGTTTGTATTTCTGCTGTTTTGGTGTTGTTATTCTATATGTATCTGTTGTTGTTTTATGTTTTCTTTTAAATTAAACGCCTGCATGCTGCACTGTGTTTGATGGTGAGACAAGGTATATATGCATGCAAGCATAAATAAGATGTCTTCTTATTGAATGGGGACTGTAAAAATACTACTACTAATAAAAACAATGCCCTTGATTTTAGGCATAAAATAAAGTTATCCATCATCTCGGCTTTCCAATTCCATAATCATCCCACTGAATGTATCCTTTGTTTAAAAATATTAAGAGGGCTCTTTAAGATGCATTCTCAAAAGTTTGTAAAAAAAAATAAAAAAAATTCTGAGCAATGTATCATGTCAAGCCAGTCACAGATCTGTTTGTCACATCATATTATTGCATTTAATGCATTCTGACTGATGAAACCCTAAGGGCCTATCGAGCACTAAATTATACTCGGTAACTGCGCAATTACTTTGAATTCCGTCGTCATTGGTGTGACGATCCCTTTATGTGGAGAATGCAAAGGAGGTTTGACTAGAAGATGTGCATGCCAAAAACAAGGCAAAGGCCAACAAGAATCACCACAGAAGACTTTACTGGGAGGATTCACGGGATGCGGTGCAGTAGCAGAGAATATGCAGAAATTGCAGATTCACCCTAGGGATGGGAGAATCAGGGAAGTTTGAGCTTGCTGAAATTCTCCAAACTTCACTTTGAAGCTTGGTTTGGCTCATTCCCATTTTTGTTTGCAACATTTTTTTCAGTTCATTTGAACAAGCGAAGTATGCATTTCATATAGGAAAAGTGCGCATTTCAGGGCACATTTTTCAAAAGAGCACACTTCTCCCCCATCGACTAAAGCATGAACATGCTTTTTTTTTTTTTTTTTTTTTAAATACTTTTCAAATTGTGCATTTTCCCAGACATGTGTATCGGGAAAAGCAATCACAACTCACAAGTTTGGAAATGTGCAAACATTTTTTGTTAATGTACTCCTGTTCCGTGTTTGTGTTCGGGTGGATGCAAATTTATTTATTTATTTATTATATTTATACCCTGCCTTTTTTCCTGAAAGGAACCCAAGGCGGCTTACATAATCCTCCTCCTCCTCCTCCATTTTATCCTCACAACAACCCTGTGAGGTAGGTTAGGCTGAGAGTCAGTGACTGGCCCAAATTCACCCAGTGAGTTTCATGGCTGAGCATGGACTAGAACCTGGATCTCCCGAGTCCCACTCGAACACTCTCACCACTATGCCACACTGGCAAGTTTGAATGTTTTGCAAACAGAAACAACATTTCTCGTACATCCCTATTTGTTATCAGAAAGTAGAAGCAAGTTCTAGGATTTCCAGGTTTCAAACAACATCAAAGTGTTCTTCATGTTATAGGCCCTTCTCTGCTTATACAGTGAATGCACAGATGTCTCCATGAGTTGAAACAAGCTGGAGCTGAAATTTCTCAGAATACAGTTTTCCGATTTTCCTTTTCTCTCTGTGTGTGTTGTGGTTGTTTTTGTGGTAGCTGCGGTTTTCTCTGCATGATGCCCCAGAATGATGTTAGGTCAAGGGAGGATACAAAATGGAGGATACAAAATGGTGTCTAGGCTGCTGCTGCTGCTGCTGCCACTTACAGCAGCAGCAATGAAACCAAACCAAACCTCAGAACAAAAGAAAGAAGCTGTGCTACTGCCACTGCTGATGGTGAGCGCCATCCCTGAGAAACTGGTGGAGAATTGTTGTCGTTCCCACCCCAATTTAGGGTGGAGAATTATTTGCACACAGCTCTAATTGAAACACACATCTACAGCATGTATCTATGATGTTCCTCCAAGCATCTGCACATAGGCAGAGATCCGGCTGATCAGGAACTCAGTTTCGTTTGTTTTTTCAGGGTTCCCAATCATGTGGAATGCATTTCAAAGTACAGATCATGGGGCAGAACCTGAAGCCACCCATCACTTGCACATGTGGTGAATGTGTGGGAAAGAGTTCTAATATATGAAGAGGGTTCTCTTTTCTCTCTATCCTCAGCAGATTAATGTACAGATATTACCTGGCAATGTCTGTCTCCGTGCCATGAAATGCTTCCCCTGCTAATTGCTGCAGGGCAAACTGCTGATAAAGGTGCAAGAGCAGGCCGGGCCATTTTAGTAGTCAGTTGGCAATCCTAATCCAAATACAGTACAGACAGAAAGACTGGAGAGCCACCTGGAAATACTGTCCCTCTACACAGCCGTACATCCTCAAATGACTGGCATGCTAGCTAGATAGCATCCCTGATCTGCAATGCCAGAGAGGAGGCCAGCCAGGGTATATCGGTAAAATGATGCGGAGAAGGAAAAGGGAATGTATCAGCTATAGAGTAGGCCATCAAAGTGACATCTGAGGGAATGGCTCTTTGTTTTTAGCATGTGGGGCTTTCAGTTGCCTCAGTCCTGACGGACTTGCTGTCTAACCTGGCTTGATATTAGGAGCTAAGTGGAAGTTGGTGCTTCTGGTGCCATGCTTTGGAGCAGGGCCATTGAGCCTCTTTCAGCCCAAGGGCTGAATTCAATTCAGGCAGGGCCCACATTCAGGGCCCACCTTCAAGTGGTGGGTGGGGCTGAATGCAAAAGGAGCAGGGCCAAAATACCAAAAAGGCCAGCATATTTTAGCTTAAAGCTCATACAGCCAGTAACTAAGCCGCCTTTTCAGAATGGGAAGACAATGTGCAAAAGCTGGGAAACCATCAAATGATTGGTGGGCAGGGGAAAGGGGATGGGGCCAGACTAGGACCCCAGGTGGGCCAGATTTGGCCTGTAGGCCTCAGGTGCAACACTCATGCTTTAGAGCTGGAGGCCTACACGTGTGGTTTAAACATACAACTACTGCAGGACTGGGCTTATGGTGCTGGAAAACAAGTTCTGTGGTGGTGACATTGCATATGGGTGTGTGTGTGTGTGTGTTTTAAAATGGCTGATGGTGTTAAATAATTGACTCACAGAAGTGTATGACTTAGGTTGGCTCTCTTACTAGGGTGTCTCAGCATTCGGGAAAGGGTGCTTGCACATGCAAGCAGCCCCGATCAAATGCTTGTGAGCAGGGCCAGAGTGAACACAACACTGTCCACGGCTTATTATGATCAGGTAGGCAGGCAGGCAAGCAAGTAGGGCTTTGTTCACCCCTTCCTGTAACCCACCTCCATCTGCCCAAAAGCAAAGACACATTCCATTGAGCAAGTAAAGAAAAAGATAGAGGTGGAAGTGGCGGCTTCAAGGACTCCCATCCCCGAGGCAGCATCTTTTCATACTGGGGACTGGATTGTGACTACATGTCCAAACATCCTCAGTGGGAAAATGATGCTCCAGTGGAGGATTCCCACAGAGAGAGAAAGCCATTCACATGGGAATTTCTTCACATAAGCTGCTCTCTGTACAAAAATTAGATGGACTTCACTACCTCAAAAGTAAATGTTTGAAATGGCTAAAAGTCTAGAGGAATACTTATTGGGTGAAGGGGATAAGAATGTATGTCTAGTGTCAACTATGGATAGAACATATGTCCAGTTAATATTTAAGTAGATTCCTTCTTCACATGCATTCCAAGCTTATATGGGTCTTATGAAGCTTGTTGTCAACTGGCATTCTTAGTTTCCTATGATAGGCTCGGGTCCCCTGTTAGCACCATGGCGAGGGCACTGTGGTGGGAAAGGAGGAGACTGGTGCAGCTGGAGGCTGCGCTCCAGCAGCTCTGTGTGGGCAGAGGCGGGGCCCAAGTTGCACTGGTCTCAGCTCCCTCAGCCCAGTCAGTGGTGCTGGTTGGACTTGGGGGAGGGCAGGGCACCTGGGAGTGGGCTGGGAGGTAGTTTTCCCTCCAGCCCACTCTGCAGCTTTAAAAGGGGACAGCGGCCCGGTCTCCTCCTCCCTGCTCATGGAGCCGTTGCGATCTTGCGGCGGATGGCATCGGGCTGGATCCAAGTCAAAGGGAGAAAAGGTACATGCCCCCTCCCTAACAGGAATGGCAGGGTCCCTCTGGGTGGGGGCTACAGGGCTGCTGCCCAGCACGGGGGCTAGCATGCCGCACCACCCCCAGGGGAGCAGGGAAACATGCACACGGCACATGCCGGGGCATGGCCTACCCATGCTTCAGCAGAACATCTGCCCCCCCATTGGGGTCACCCAGCATGCAGACTGTGGTGTGAATTGGCCAGCAGGTGGGCTGACTGATTCAGGAATCCATCCCCATACCATGTCGAACTCTAAGCTGTAACCAATAAAGATGTGGCCAAGTTATAACCCAGCCCTGGCTCTGTGTAATTACTGGGTGCCTTTCCTGGAACGGCAACCATTAGGCACTCGGGGTGCAACTTGCATCTCTAGTAAAGTACTTGAAAGATTATATTCTCTCCCCCACCCCTGTTAATTTAGATTATTTGAATTGCACATGAATATTGTATTTCTGTTTTGTGCATGATTAGGTTCTGTCTTTTAAGGAGACCATATGGCTGATCAGTGTGTACAAATGATAACAATCCAAAGGCTTCCATTTACAGTCAACAAGGACAGCTGTTTTTTCTGGGTGCACCATGTTCCCTATGAGAGCAAAGATGAGCCATTGAACATCTGTGTTTGGTAGACTAGAAGCCAGCATAAGAAGAGAGTCAATAGAGGAACAAAATCATGATGTTTGTAGCCTGCTTTCATTTTCCATTCTTAACCAATCCCAGTTTACTCTAAATGAAATTAAGACAATTAGAACTTCAGAGGTTAAGATTTGTGCATGAATTCTGTGCTGTGGTACATTCAGTTACTAAATATTCAATTTCCTCAAGACTGGTTTGCTTTAAAACTCTTTGATTCCTTATCTTGAAAGATATTGCATTTTGGATAACATTTGGTGAACCAGCTGAATAGATCACGTTCACGCAATTTACTGTGTACAAAGGTGTTTGCTTGCTATATACAATCATTTTGTGGGAAATAGGATTTCTTTAAAAACAGGGGAAAACAATTTATTTGGTAAACATTACAACTATTAGACAATCTCTAAAGTATTTGGAATGCATACTATTGTTTTTCCCTGGCTTGGCAGCACTGTGGCCATGAAGGAAATTGGTCTATCATGTTCAGCCAAAAGGAATGCATGAACTACACTCTTTCACATTTCCCTTAAAACAGGGGAATCAACCCACTTCAGATGTATGACGTGAACAATTACATCAATTTTCAACTAGGTCAATATTTGTTCATAAGATCAACTAATATAATTGCAAAGTTGCTTGTTCGCTTCATACAAATGCAATGTATGTATCCTGTTAGAACACTTGCCCATCTGCAGACAGCCAAGGACAATATTTGATGCCTGGGTCGGGAGGGCAGCCTAGAAACTCTAACATTCAGGGTTGGCCCTATCATTAGGCAGAATACGTTGGCTGCCTCAGTTAGCAGTTGCTGGGGACAAGGAGTGGCAAGGAGGTGGTGGAGGACAGGGCTGTGTGTGCCATCTATCCTATCTGCTCCCCTCAGATGTCTCATTGCCAGTGTGGAAATAAGATTCAACTTGGTCAGCTTCAATATGTGGAAATGAGAGGGGACACCACCTTGCCTTCTGCCTCAGGAAGCCAAATATCTTAGGACAATGCTTCTAACATTGGTAGAAAATCTCTACTTTTGTTGAGAAATACTAACCTTCCACTGACTTCACCACACTCCTACAACCATACAAACTGTCTAGGGCAGGGCGCTACAACCTTGAGTCCCCAGATGTTGCTGGACTACAGCTCCCAGAATACCTTGCCATTAGCCATGCTAGTTGGGTATGCTGGAAGCTGTAGGCCAACAACATCTGGGGACCCAAGGTTGGAGAGCCCTGGTCAAAGGACATAGCACAGTGGTAGAGCACACTTCTTGCTTATGGAAGGTTCCAGGGCTTCACCTCTCAAAATTCTCCATCTTATTTGTGGGCAGAGAAGAAGTGGAGTTAGTACTGAGCCAAAATCTTCCCCCCAATTTCCTGAAAGTTTTCTTCACCCATGAAGGAGGCTTCCATTGTTCTTCCTCATTGTTTAATAGTTTATTTTTGTGGTGTTTTTGAGCTTATCTAATCACTGCTAGCCTCCCAGGCTGCCTGTACTTCCTGATCTGAAAGGGCCCTGTGGGAGGAATTACCTCATGATGTCTTTCCCTGGGCTGTAATTGAAATGTAGGAAGCTGAGGAGGCTGCCGGCTGCCAGAGAGATGATTGTACAATGAAAAAACAGGACACTCGCTCACACTCCTCAGCCACCTCATAAGTAAGATCAGCACAAGAAACCCAAACCCAACCCAGGAGAATTTCTCTGAAATTTCTTCACCATTGAATTTCTTTTCTTTCAAACTGAATGAGAATAGCCCCCAAAAATGCAGTATAAATTTTCAGTGTGGTACTAGTCCCCCTCCCCTGCTTCACCTTGAAGTGTGGATTCTGAAGCAGAACAATGTTCTGGTCCACACATTAGCCTTGGAAGTGTGCATCAGGAGGTTTTGCTTCGGGATTCGAACCAAATGGGTTCCTCCGGCACTCCTAATACATACATGCAAACTTTATATTTATATTTATTGCTACTATACTAAGCACCTGCTTAATGCAGACTTTTGTCAGTCTCAAAGGAAGAGCACTCTAAGGAGCATCTACTGAGAATCACTCTTCTTTTCAGCACAACACTCATTCCTGGCATCTCTGGTTAAAAAGGATTAGGTAGCAGGTGATGGGAAAGGCCTCTCAGACCTATTGCCAGCCAGTCAAAGTAGACCATACTGGGCAAGGTGGATATACAGTCTGACCTTGGTATGCTATGAGGCAACTTACTATGTTTTTCGTGCATGTATGCTGTTAGCTTTGAGTGCTGTTCTGGCAGCCAATCCTACATGCAGGGGAGTGGACAGCCTACTGTGAACACAGTCTAATGTGCTGTGTCCATCATGTTCCTATGCCTGTTTTCACATTAGAAGCCCCAGTCAAGAATGATATTTTCCAGCATGACTATATTGGCTATAGTGACAAATGCACGGTTTTTGTGTGAACTACCTGTCTCCTGAGCCCCCTATGTATTTGTATGCATTTTTGGGGCTACTGTATGCATTAATATATGCATTTGTGTGCATTTTAAAATGTGCACATTTGTTTGGATGCATGACACACCATTGATTAAAAGCATGCTTGTGCACATTTTGGAAATGTATGCATTTTTCTTTGCACATTTTCCAAATGTCTGCAAGTTACCGAACACATTTTTTTGTTCTGTGTATGTATGGATTTCTGACTGTAAATTGCATGCAGCCAGGTCTGCATTTGGGTCTAGGAGGTGCAAATTGGGTAAATCCATTAAAAAAACCCAACAACCTTGATGGAATGAATTTCTCACACATTCCTAGTATCCCATTGAATGGGTCAGCACATGCTCAGTTTGTAGAATGGCAGGCTTCTTCTAAATTCTAAAATATATGGCTTGCTTTCAATCTGCAGAGTTGTTCAGTCATTCAAAAGGCCAAAATACATGTCATTAATCAACTGGAAAAGTCAGTTTGTGCTGTGTCGTAATTCTGGGATCCATTAAGAGCAAACACTCACACATGGGGGTGGGGTGGGAGGCTTTTAATAAAAAGAGTTAATAGATTCCATCATTGCAGTTGGTTGTCAGCTCCATTTCCATTTCTGATTAGATGTCATTTTCAACTTTTATCTAACATGCTCAATATCCTCAATAATTGATATAAGCTCAATTAAGTGGGAATGCCTACCCACTTAATATTTCTAGGCAGGTTTCCACCATCACTGCCACCATGCTTTTCTCTTACCTTATTCTTGTACACTCCCTTATTTACCTCTCATGTGGTTATCTCATTTCCTTATTCATGGTTTTTACAGACTATTTCTTTTTTTCCAGATCCCTTGTGTTTTTAAAATAATCTTCCATATCTTTTGCTCTGAACTACTTTACTTGTTCTTTCTCTAGGTCAATTTCTATTTTTCAATTCCTATAGTTGCTCTGTAATCATCTCATCATGCTAACATTTTCTTCCACCAAACATATTTCCCTTTCATTTCAAGCTTTGGCTGTTTTCCTTCTCCTTCTCCACTCCTTCTGCTTTTCCCTCTTTCCTTTTGAACTTCACATACTCATATCGTGCTGACATAAAATTGCCACTAATTTGAAGTTTCCTTGGTTCCATTCTATCCTAGTTTTAAATGGGTTCCCTTTTTCACAAATATAGGTGGTTTCTTCAAGCATTGCATGTTGAATTGTACAAATTAAAGCATTCTGTTTAAACTTGATGCCTCTTGATCCAGCCAAAAGGTTTCTCTAATATTTGGGAATTGCTGAATTATGCCATAATGATAAAAACATTGCTATGCTATAGAAACCTGGATTTTAATTAATAATAAATTATTTCACATAACTTGTGTGGAATTTATTTTAAAAAATGAATGTGGGAGAAAGTGAAACTGACTGATTTGTCCATCCCTAAATTAGTGTTGTCCTAATGAACAGTTGTTTCCAAGACAGGAGATCAAAATGGGATAGAGAGAGGGAAAATGGCAAATATGAACATGGTTGCATTTCTTTTACTCTTCCATTTTAAGGAACCATTATAGTCTGAATGAGTGTTCCCCTATGGTGCAATCAGGATATGTGTGTGTGCTGTTGCATTTTGTATGAGCTCAAGAAGTCTTTGGATAGTGTCTGAGGGTGGCCGGCCACAGAAACAAAGCTGTACAATCAATTTGCACCATGCCTGTTGTTTGTCCCACTAAAGATGATGTGGAAAGGAAAGCTAACCCTATCATCTGAGAAGGCTGCCATTATCATGGCTAGGGCCAATCCTCCAGTGTTGTGGGAGGTACCTGAAAGAAGGAAAATCTGATAGAGCCTTTGTTTGAGGATTACCTTAGATAACCTTGCCATACCAGAAGCACATCCTAAGTGTAGCATCTGGTCTCCCTCTCCTGGAAGAAAGTCTTTTAAAGGAGGGGAAGGTGGGTGGTACTATTTAACATGTATTTTTAAGCCTTAAGCTTGTTGTCAGAAAAATAAAATTCCATGAAAAGAAGCATATTCTCTGGGCTTGGGTCAAAGAAGAGTCAGGTTCATAAGAGAGGGTGTAGAGAAATCTCAATATATTAAACTACTGAAACTTAAATACATCTGTCTTTTGAATGATGCTTTGTTTTCTGAGCACAAACCAAGAGACTGTTTCTGACATTTGCGGAGTCTACATAACAATTCCTGTGGTATGGGAATTATTGAGCATTTGAGATTGATCTGCAAAGCAGATCATTGACTAGGCTACAAGATGCAATGGGAGCTGACACAGCTGAAGCATCCAAAGCAGAGAGTGTCATGGGGCCGGTTCGCACGACCCAGGCTGCGAGCGGGGGAGGCACCATGGGGCCGTCCGCAGGGTCTGGCAGGGCGCCACAGGCGACCTGTGCCCCGCGTGCGTGGGCGGACCCCGCAGTCCCCTCAGCGCAGTGTGGTCCTCCCGGCGCTAGGGGGCAGGGCCCCGGGATTCCCAGAGGGGCTGTTTGCCCCTACAGGCTGGAGCGGCGGCCGCTCCGGCTGCTCTGGGCTGCCGCCTCTGTGCAGGACCCCATGGGACGGCCGCCCGCTGTTTGCACGGCATGGTGGCCACACGCGGTAGGGGCTTACCCCTCTACCGCCCATGGTCACTTTGCGTGTGTCCCACGTGTGGCTGTCCCGCGTGGGCACCCCCGGTCGGTGTTCACACGACATGGGAACCGCGGGGGACTTCTGCTCCCCTGCGGTTCCCGTGTCGTGCAAACAAGCCCATGGTGTCTGCAGCTGTACACAACTTCAGCCCGAGACTTCTGACTGGGGAAAAAGAAACAGAAGCCTAGCAAGAGCATGAGAAGAACATCCATGGCCCTCCAAGGCACTTGAAGCTTGTTCTAGATAGCAGATGAGAGAGTGGCTGACTGAAACTGTAAAGGAGGAAGCAGCAGTAAAACACTGAGCGGAACTGGCTAAGGATGAAGCCCTGTCTGAACTGAAAAAGCCCAAAGTAAGATGAGAGGAAAAAACAGATGACATTAATCTTACGGTCCTTCTGACCCAAGGCCATATTATAGGGATGGGTGACAATTTCATTTGGTTCAATTTTTTGATAAAAACTTCTTCAAAGTCACGAATTTCTTTACAAACTTGACAGAAAAACTTGAGATATATAAAATTTGAATTGGGAGAAACTGAAATTGAAAGACTCACCCATCCAGGCAGATACTGTAGCTTTGACCGCTCAGGTCTTAAAAGTCTGGCTTTGAATCTTTGGGGATTCAACAATCTTTCTGGTGCTGAATTAGGGTTGCCACCTCTTTTTTTTCCTGACAGGCTCCTCATCTTTAACAGCTACATTGCAGGCAGGTAAAACATGGCCCACTGCATGCTGGGAATAGCTGTACCTATTGAATTTGGCTGCTACAAATGGTTGAGAATTTCATTCAGTTCGATTTTTATAAGAACTTATCAAAATTCACAAGTTTCTTAATAATAGACTTGACAGAAAGAATGTAAGATTTTAAAAAAAAATGATTCTGGGAGAAAGCAAAACTGACAGATTTGTCCATCCCTAGCATAGTGGCTGAGGCAGGTTTGTAGTGTGGACTATGCCTCAAGAACCTAAAACACACGCCACACAGGACTAGACAATTGGTGCTCTCAATCCCAACAACACTGGCCATCTGTTTGGCATTGCATAGGCAGCTGTGATCCACAAGGGGCATTGTCGGTTCAACTAAGGCTCTGGCTGCCCTGTTGTCTCTCCACACCATCCCCTTTGGTACGTCTGAAGCAGGATCTGGAGGTTAGTCTGCGTACTGATCATCCTCATTGGATTAGGACCGGTGTTTATGTTGAATCCCTGTGAAAACAGGTTAAATCACCCATAGCTTTATGAATAATGCCTTAGGATGTCAGGTGTGTTGTAAATTTCCCTTAGCAGACAGAGCATTTTAAAAATCATGAATAAAGTAATAAATAACAAATGAATCATCAACTCTCTCAAAGGTCTGAAATGTTGAAGATATTTTGCTATGACATTCTGAAATGCCACTAAATGTAATTGCATGCAGTGTTGCAAAAGACCAGGAAGATATTTTAGAGGGTTTTTTTTTTTTTTTTAAATAATAATTATAGGGACAAAATTTATGATGAACTGAAAATGCACTACATGCTGCGGTTCCTTTCTGGCCTGAAAATTGACTTGCCCTTTTATTTCAGGTAGCTAGTTTTATCTAGTTCAATAACACCACAGGACTGATACTTTTTATATTGATAATTGCTCTCCCTCTCAAGTGGTTGAATTCCTTTCCAATGGTGGGTGAAGTGATTTCCTATATGTGCATTGCAATGGATGGTAGAAAATTGTTCTTCTTTACAAGTGGGTATTTTGCAAAAAAAAAAATATTGTATGGGTGGGGAGGACATTTGTCAAAACTCATCTATTATTTTTCCTTCTCTAATTTATCTGTTCCCCAGATATACACTCTGGATTATTGAAATGGAGAAGTACTGAAGTGGAGAAGCAATGAAGTGGAGAAGTACTGAAGTTTCATCTGTAAAAATGTGGCTGTCTAAAGTATGGCATGTTGCTGAAACATCAAAGATGATTGTGTACTTTCAAATACGAAAAAAAATGAGACATTTGTCGTCATTATTATTATTATTTTACTTTAATGGAGGACATATAATTTAGATATTGATAGATATCATACATTTAGATTGGTGTGATATGATAGTGGTATAGAATGTATATAGGCAGATGGGTTTTTCCATTTCCTTTAATAAGCACATTCCCCTAACCTCTGCCCGGGGGGCGGGGAACAACATTGTGACCGTCCCAGAAGGGGGGGAGGTCCTGATGTGCTGATGCAAAATTGTGTCCACATGTTCGTGTAGTGTAGGTGTCTTTTGCATCAGTGGGCACATTTAGAATTTTGAGGAATACTGGGAGTTAAAGTCCCAAACTTCTGGAGAACTACTTTCTGCCCATTCCTGCTTTACAGCAACCAGTATAAGCTACACTGACATACAGGGTGGGAGGGTGAGCACCGCATCATTGAGCAAAAGACATGTTGGCAGTAGTGGGCTGAGCTTATAAAGCCTCTGGGCCTACCCTATGTCTGGGGTCTCCAACGTGAAGCCCATGGGCACCAATGCGCCCATGGACACCTCTCTAGGTTCTTGCTTAACTCCATGCCTCCCTGATTTTTATTTTATTTCTTCAGATTTTTTAAAAATATATATTTAAACTGGGAGGCTGGTATACTTCAAAGCAAAGGGCTGTGGGAAGGAAAAACAGGAGCTGAACAAGGGGAAGCACCCTAAGGTACCTTTTAGGTGATCAAAGGCATCCTGGACTGCCCCCCCAGGTTTTGGGGCTCTAGGGGCAAGGTAAGGACTCCCACTGAAGGTTAACAAGATCGGCCTGGTTATTACTTGGATGGGAGACTATTACTTTAGTTTCCTGCATTGAGCAGGGGGTTGGACTCGATGGCCTTGTAGGCCCCTTCCAACTCTATGATCCTATGTACCTAAAGCTCTGGGACTGGTGGGAATAGTGACCTGGGGTGGGGTGGCAGGCAACCTCAGCACCTAAATGATGTGGCTGGCAGACATGGTGCAAGCAAAAATACTGGCTACAGTCCAGGGTGTTGCAGGCTAGGTAAAAAGCTAGGAGGGGGAATTGGTGCCTGTCTCAGTTATATCCCACATAGCTCAGGTTTTGTTGCTGCAGATCTCTCGTTGAATAAACATGGACACTCACTGCTTTATTTCTGGTATGTAGGGATGTCAGAGAAATCTGCAATGGATTCAAATGAGTTTGGATTTCTATGAATCCAACCTGTAGATTCTGCAGCGGACCAGCTTTTTCTGAATTGCATGGATTCTGCAGACTTGTGGACCATTTTTTTTAAACTTTCCATAAATTTACATAAATTTAGTCATAGCAAAATACGAAAAAAATTAATAAAAACTACTGACCAAAAAAATGTGCATTTCCCCTAATAGGCTAAAGCATGAAAATTTGCATTCTGGGGTGATTTGCACATTTTGGAAGTGCGAATTTGTGCAAGCTCATATGAATGCATTTGCACAAAATCCGATTTGAATGCATTTGCACAAAATCCGATTCTGTCAATGAGCAGCAATGGAATGAAAGGCACCTGACAATCTGCAAAGTCCAGATTGAATGGATTTAACAAAGTCCATCCGTACATCCCTAGCCGCAATGATGATTTTGTATCTTCTTGTGATGATTATTTCTTCTTTAAATGTTAGGTACTTTATTTATAATATCTCGGGTCTTTTTTATGGACTGTTCCATAAATATTCACTATATATTCATATCATATCATTTAAGCTATTTGTTCTATCTATGTGATTTTTATGCTATCTTTACCTACTACTTGCAATCGGTTATTAATTTTTTAAAAGGTCTTTTTATGAATTCAACATCAGAAAAATATTTTTCAAAAAAGCGAAGCAGCAAAATCTGATGCCTGGAATGTGGAAGGAAGCAAAGAGGCCTGGTCCTAATGTCAGTATGTTTGGACAAGTTAGTTGCTGTGCGTTATGGGTTCTTCCTTATCTGCCCTGATGCCTGGAAGCCAGAGTTTGAGTGTGATGAGGCTGGGGAAGGCATAAGTTCACAGTATCTGCTGGAGGTGGAAATGAAATCTTTGCACAGTGCTGGAGGATGTTATTGGCAGCTCTGTGGGCAATCTGATGATTGACAACATGGAATTCACCTTGGAAGACCATTTTCTTAACTGTTGAGTTTTTGTTTGTTTGGCTGAGGGTATTTTTAAATTGTATTCAGGTTTTTTTGTTTTGTTTTGTTTTGTTTTTTAAGATATCTATCTATTTCTCCAGCAGGGTAATTCACATTTGAGCATCATAGGAGTTCAATTTCATACAAAGGAAATTTCATTCAGCTTTGCATTACTTCACTATAGCTCATAAATTTTAGTATTTAAATTTTGTAATATGTGAACCAAGCTCAGCTTCAGTGCAGGGTACCTAGTGTGTAAATTCTGCCCAATGCCCATGTTAAAGTTTGGTTTATATGGGGAAAGAAGTGAGGCAAATGTCACCAGAAGGCATCATTTTTAACCTGATTGAAAAAGCAGAACTGCAATAGACTCTTCTCTTACCCTGTCAACAAGTGCTAAACATGTTGGTTTTACAAAGAAGATAGCTTTAGGACCAAAATGCATGTGGTGATAATTTTCTTCAGTACACTCTGTCCCCCACCTGAAGCTGTTATTAACGCAGGGAGGGCAACTCTCATTGGCAATGTAACAAAGTGGGGAGTAACCATAGCCTAGTAACAGTTAGGGGAGGGGATTTCGTCAGGACATCAGTACAGGGGAAAGAGTTAATCCCTTCCTCCCCATGGTGCTGTGGTTGTTTGGAGTTCCTCACAATGGTATTTAGATTTTTAGAATGTACGCTTTACTTGCTTATATGCAGGCAAGCAGTTACGTCTAGCGTAGCCCTTAGTCTTCCAGAAGTCACAACCAATACATGACCAATTGACCAATGGAAATATTCCACATTGGAGCATTAAAAGAATTGTGCACTATTTGCCCATTAGCCAGAATGGGCAAGCAGACAATGGTTTCAACTTGAATATTTCTACAGAAAACATGGTGAATTTCTCTT